>CM035139.1:17251036-17658536 GCA_020205605.1 Panax ginseng
GGCTAAGACGATGTTGAAAGTAATGGAGGGATGAATAAAGTTTGATTTTGTATGTGTGAAAATTTCTGACTGGTTTAGTTGAGAAATTTGGTCCCAGCTTCTAAAATTCAGCTGACGAACAAGTATGTGTTAGAAATTGGATGCAACTAGACACTTTTCTAGAAGGGATGGATTGGTTGATACTTGATACTGCTACTCTACTCTCTCTTCACCAGATAAAGAATACAAAATTCAACTACTAATGGTAATGGAGGAGTAAGTACAAGTACATAAATAAATTATAGAATGTGGGAAACTGGGCATGCAGTTTATTCCAAAATCCCATCTTAAATTCAACTTGGCATGCATCCTAAAATTTTTAAATTAGACATTTAAACATTTTTAAATGTCTAATTTAGGTTGTATGTTCAGGTTGTATTTTCAACCTGCCTCGTAATTTTACTTTGTCTTTTAATTTAACTTTTCTAGTTTTAATATTTGATCTTAACCTTACATTGTTGCATTTTTCTTTCTTGTGCAGAAGATGGTCAAGAAAAAATTAATGATGATGCTCCAGAAAATAATCTTCAGTATACTACTGTATATGTTGGCAATCTTGGTCCAGATGTGAGTATACTACTGTATATGTTGGTCCGGTGGTAATCAACTGTATGTGTGTGTGTCTATATATATATAATACACACTTTAAATATTATCAAGTTGTAACAGTCGAATAAGTTTTCACAGCAGGCATAACAGTTAAAATGCTGAACTTATTTTAAGAAAACAGATATCTCCCGGTTAACCACAAGAATTATGATACAGAGCAAACAAATTTGATACTTTTGTCCGAATCTCTAATGGTCTAATACTGTAAAAGCAACACAGTAATATATCTATAATGCCAAGATGGCAACATTACACCAGTAAATTGCAATAGAAATTATTTCATTGGAACACACCTTTTGTGCACAAAATTTTATCTGCTACCAACAGAACTCTGTTCTCTGAACCACTAGGTATATATTTGACCATAATATACTTTTCACTTTGTAGGATGCAAGAAGAATATTGAAGATGTACTCATTTTATCTGGAGATCACTTATACCGAATGGATTATATGGACTTTTTTCAGGTAAGGCACAAAATTTGACTCTCTTTTACCATGCATTCATTTGCTGTCCTTTTTTTCGCCCGGATATTATGATTTATATCTTTCTTCTGCAGAATCATCGACAATGTGGTGCAGATATCACCATCTCTCGTCTCCCAATGGATGACAGGTAGGTTAATATGTTCAAGCCGTTACTTAAGCTTCCCAAATGGTCATCTCTAGCAAAATCCATAGAGTTTAATAAAACTTATACGCAATAATTCAGAATTCTTTAGTCGATTACTAAGGAATTTATTGCATTATAACTGCCTACACCAGTATAAAAAAGGATCGTCATATGTATAACCTTTTGTTTTCGAGAAATATTTCATACTTTATCATTCAATGAGCAGTCGGCATTAGTCCATGGTAGTGATTTGAAGTTCTGAAATCAAAAGAGTGTTGTTTCATCTACTGAGATCAATTTACTGCAAAGGATGGGTGCTTTCTTTTAGTGAAAAGCCTAAAGGAGCTGACTTGAAGGTAATGGTAAGAAAGTTGAAATTTGTGATTTCCTCTCAAACCTAAATGGCTTCTAAATTTTTTCTTCTGCAACTATGCTTGATACTAAGACAAATATCAGGCAGTTGATACAAGAGTTCTCGGGCTGTCTCGAGAAGAGGCAGGAAAGAAACCATACATTGCTTCCATGGGAGTATACGTCTTCAAGAAGGAGATACTGCTAAATCTCTTAAAGTAAACTGTTTGTTCACATATATTTAAACACATAAATTGTCATGACTATATGAACCAGATGTGCATGCAGTTATGGACATTGTACCAGGCTACCAGCTAATAGGACATGGTAAAAAGAACACATCCTAATTACCTGACAAAAAAAGAAGAAGAACACACCTCATGGTTGTCAGAATAACAAAAATAATATCAAGTTGAAGTACTGGTTATTCTTCCCTAAATCTGTTTACCTTTCCCCTCTTTCCTTACAGCATTATCCTAAAGTCATGTTCTTAATAGGCATAGGGTTGAGTATCTGCTAGGGAAATAAGCAAAAGACAGGCTAAAGTCTTCCTTCCAGATGCAATTAACTAACCTTAACAAAATTTATTTAATTTGTCCTGTTATCAGTTAGGATTCTTTGTATTAGAATGTTTTATTCTATGAGTATCATCCTTATGTTGTTGACTCCCTTCTGAAGTTTAGTTGAGAATGTTTTGTTCTATCATTGTCATCCTGATGTTGTTGGTTCTATCATTGTCATCCTGATGTTGTTGACTCCCTTCTGATGTTGTTTGTTCTATCATGTCAATTAGCATTGGGCGTGCATTTTTTCTTGTTTCAGCGTCTGCATTACTTGGATTGCCTGCTTGGCTGGTTATTTTTTATGGGTATATATATTGTATCTACTTTACTTTTTCATTCCTCCACTATACTAAGGAACTGACCTGGTTCAGGGCCTTTGGCCTGAGCTATTTTTTTGTTTATTTGTTTGTTATAAGTCTACAAATCATGAGAATGGCTCAAATTTTAAATTTGTTCATTAACCTTCTTTCTTATCTCTTTGGTGGGATTGGGTACAAAGGAGCAAAACTACATGTTCTTTAGGTGAAATAGTTGGTTGTATTCTGTACTCCCCAAGACAAAAAAATGTATGGACGATATTGACACCTTCATTAAAGAAAATCATCGTGATGAGTGCAGAATAATATATTATCTTTCAAGAATGGATTGTGAGAAAGTTTCTTGACTCTTTATATCCACTAGTTATTAAGCCTTCGAATATTCATAAATTAACGTTTATAAGTTGGCTCAAAGAAAATATTGTCATGAGTTTGAGTTGCATCATGAGATTGCAGCCTCTTCCTTTAACAATAAGCACATGTATTGTTGGATGTGTAGATATCATTATAATGTTGCAGACACGAGGCTGCATCAGCATGTCGAGAAGGGCAATGAAGATGGTTTATATATTAGCTGTGTGGCTTCAGCTGCAAACCTTTGGGCCCTATTAGCTGTAATGACCATCACAAGTTCACAACCACGAAACATTGTTTGTCTTGTAAATTCTCTTATTCTCTCTGTTACATAATAAACTGCTGAAAAAGTGGGGCCTGTCTCTCATTCATAAACCAAACATTTGAGTTTCTTTAACTTGCAGAATCCATGGAGAAAAACGAAAAAGTGATTACAGAATTTGTGGAGAAAGAAACTACGAGCAATGAGCCCAACTATAGAGGAATTAAAGCTATGGCTTTTATTGTAGGTACTGGAACAGTGTCTTTTAAGACGCATACATGCAAAAACATACACTATAGTTCTTTCTTCTTCTTTTTCCCCTGGTATAGATTAACTTTATACTTTGATAACAAGTATGAATTTTTGACTTGTTTGCAGGAAATGAGGCATTTGAGAAGCTGGGCACAATTGGAACCTCGTCAAACTTCTTGGTATACCTCACTTCTATTTTTTAAGAAAATAGTGACGGTGGTGCTGATGTTGCAAAAAGTTTTATAATCATCAAAACTCCCATCTGGAATTAGTTCTGTTCAAGAAAATAGTTCACCATGTATCAGTTTCCACTCAATTTTTTCATTTTCCTCTTTTCTCAACTTGGCATTCTGTAATTTTTGTTTACTTGGTTGAGAATTAAGATATGATTTTTTTAAAAAGTTTTCTAAACTGCGTAGTGTGTTCAATTATAATGCTATTATCTTCATTTGGACACAATTTTCATTTATCCAATTTGAAGTTAAATCTTTCTATCATCTTTAAGGGAATTTCTGGAAATTACGAGTTACTGTGGAAGTTTTTGAGTGAAAGCTGTTATGTCTTACTTTCTTAAAATTATAACTTTAGAAAAGTGATGTGAATTTCCTTGTTGTTAAAAGATTAATTTTTATTTATTTTTTAACTTGTGGTATATATTTGTGTTGTAGAACTTGCTTATTTTGAGGTTTCCTGATGTTACATGACGGTCAGTCAGTTTGTTTTGGTAATGTACAAGGATAAAACATGAGTTAAATTTGCTTTCTTCTATAAGTTGTTTGCAGATTTACGTGTTACATGCTTTAGGTTTTATTACCTACATATATATGGTTTCTCATTTCGTTGGTGTAGTACTATTTGTTGCACCTTATGTATAAACTTGTGCTGAGAGTATTGCTTAAAATAGGTGCAATCTGCAAGTTGCTCATGTTTGTTCATAGACCATAGTATGTAATCAGTTTTCTTAGTCTTATGTTTAGAATGCATGCATTCATTTCATATATTTGATATGCATTCCATGTACTACTTGTAGGATATTGATGTCGAGGATGAGCATGATGAAGATTCAGGCGATAGTAACGAGGATGGAGACTCGTGATTATATATGCATGTTGATCTTTTAGGTAGTATTTTTTAGAAGTTACTTTTGTTTACCATCGAGGATGAGATATGATGGTGTGATTATACATATTTTTGAACTTTAAAGCAGTAATTTTTAGAAGTTAAATTTTGTTGTATTTGGTGAGACTTGTAGTAAGTTGATATTTGTAATAGTACTCATCGATAGATGTCTTGTCTAGTATTGTCTATAAATAACAATTTAGTAATTATCATTATTGTTTTGATCATATTTAATATTTATTTTTAGATTTTGAAATTAAATTATGAAAATATTTATAATTTGCGATGTTGGCGTTAAAGTTGACACGAATTTTGAGACGGCTGCAGCCTGTCTAAAAATATGCGCGCTAAAAAGATATTGGCGTTAAAGTTGAAACGGGATTGAAACAGGTATCCGTCTCAAAATGTGTGTAAAATAAATAGTTGTTACCTATTTTGAGACGGATTTGAAACGGGTTTTTCCGTCTCAACTTACATGCGCCAAATCTGCCCGCCAAATTTGAAACCGGCAAAATCGGTTTCAAAATTCAACTCCCAATGGGTTAGCTCTGAGACGGATTTGAAACGGACTATGTCCGTCTCAGATGGTTTGAGTCGGATTTGAGACGGAAATTTTTCGTATCTAATTTCCTGTTTTGAGACGGATTTTGAGACGGACATAATTAGCGACCAACTAACCGGCCAACTTCCGTCTCAAAATCCGTCTCAAAATTGATTATGAGATTTTGAGACGAATTTTGCTGTATTTGAGACGGATTTTGTCCGTTCAGATGCCCAGATTTTTGGTAGTGTCTATAAACCTTCAAAAGGATAATTACAGTGAACCAGCTACAAGAATATATTTTGAGCAACATATATTATTAGCAGCAGAACTGCAGTACATTAGAAGGAACCATTGCTTTGGTTTCAGATTACTTAATTTGAGATCAAAGCATTCAAAATAGTATTTTGTCCCACTCTACTTGTTATTCCCTTTCGTTTTATGGTAGTCCTAAAACTGAACTTGTCTAACTTTTGTCTTTTGGGGACCATTGGGAGGGGAGATTCAAAACTTCATTTTAGTGTTACACAGTTCTCCAATTTCCTTGAGTAACATATTTGTGGTACCTCTAGATCCATCTATCTCAGACTTGTGACAGTGAACCAATACCATTTTCACAAGTTATATCAGTCTGGGCCGTCTGACATGCCCTTTGAACAATGTTTCCTGATTTATGTCAACAACCCATTTCTATTATAAAATCAGGAATCAATTAGTAGAGAAATAAACTAATTATGTTTAAACAAAAATAACACAAGAGGATAAACAATGAAAACAACTAAAGCATAGCATAATCCAATAAATACCGTGACAAGATGAACACCGGACATGTTGGCTCCAAGGCAGAGTCCAGTGGACATGGCACCACAACCTGAGAATAGGTCCAACAACTTCATTTCCTTCACTTTCTTATCCTCCTCTTCATTTTGGGGGACATTAGTCTCACTTGAGATAGTGGAATCAGATTCATTTCCATCTCCCACATTATGTGCAATATAACAAACACCGAGGATATTGTTAGCCCCTATAACCATAGTTATCAAGGCGCTAAGTCGAGGCGAGGCGACAGCCGGGAGCTTAAGCGCTCGACTAGTCGTTCACAAGTCGACAAGTCGTTAATAATGTAAATTTTATACGTATAAAATTCTATATATTTAACATTTATATGAATATTTATATATTAATATTTCTAATGATTTACCATATTTATAATGCAGGTTGTAGCATATCAAATCACAACAAGAAGCGAACAAGATCAAGTCAAAATGATAATTTTACTATAGTTGTAATTTTTTGAACTTGTACTATAAATGGTGATACATTTGTAATATTTAGTTTAATTCAATATAATTCTTAAATTTATGTTTATAAATTTATGTTTAGTTTCTTCCCATTTTAACATTGTATATATAGAATACCATAAATTGAAATACTAAGAATTCAATAATTTATGATAAAACAAGTAAACAAGTATTGTTAAGATAAAGGTATATAGAAGCATATAATCATGATATCATATCATAAAATTAGACAACCATCCTTTATAAGATAAAGACATGTTCATTGTGACATTGCCAAAAACAAACATAATATAGAAAATATCACTCAAGCTATCAAACAAAATCATCAAATATCAAATCATCATCTCTCCCAGCAGTGGCATCATCACTCGAAACAGTAGTTACTCTTCGGCCATAATCATCATCAACATCCTCATCATCATTAGGAAAGCCCTCCTCCTCTTCTCCAACATCAGAATCAGCTTCATTCACAATCACAGCTCTTGAAGTCGAAGCATTACCACGGCAGTGAGTAGAATAGAGAATCCCACGAGGAAGATCATTGCCCCTCCCTCGGCGGCATCGGATGCACCAACAATGACTCTATCAACATCCTCCCACGTAAGATCATCTCCATCATGAACTATATCTTGTTAGGGCACTATCCACTCATTACCCCAATCAAAGTCATCTAGGACTAATGGATCGAAGTTTCTTCCAAGTTCGCGCCTCCTTTGGAACCTATCAACAATTCGACGATTGTATTGGACATGCACCAAATCATTTAACCGTTGATGCTCCAACCTATTTCTCTTCTTCGTATGAATCTGAAAGTTTTGTTTAAAAAATATTAAGCAAAAAGAATATATAAAATATTTATACATTTAGTTATGTACTAGATACTTACAAACTCGAAAGTGTCTCAGAGTTAGTTCTCACAACAGGAAGAGAAGAACAACAAAGGCCGAGGATTCGCTTTGCAAACTTTGTAAGCTCAATAGCACAACCACCAAATGCATTCCACCAAACAACTACATTAGATGTAAAAAATAAAAAAAAATCAAATATAGTCTTAATTATTAAACTTAAAAGAAAAATTTATAGTTAATGTAATATGCTTACTAGAATTTTTGTCTTTCGTTGCCTAATCGCCATGTCTTTAGAAAAGTCAATCACGAGAAGATTCATAGACATCGGCTAAGTCGCTTATCTTGTCTGCCAAAACTTGGTCGGGAACCATTTTTGAAAGAACATCATTGAAGTTGCTACGCAACTTGTAAGCCAAATTAGATTCTTCTTCTTCTTTGATGTCAAAGTACTTTCCCGGATTGAGAAACAATGCTGCCCCATATAACTTCTGCTCCATTTGGCATGCCCATATTCGCTCAATGATGTCAATCACTTTCTTATACAACCTTTGTTTGTTGTTGAAGGCATCTTTGATCTTTTTCTTTGCATATTCCATCGCAGCAAGAATCTCAGGCAGAGCTGGCCTCTCATTCGAATCCACAATCCTCAAGACTACAAGTAATGGTTGTGAGGCTCTAATACAATCTTCTACGTTATGCCAAAAAGTAGAAGAAATAATTGTTTAAATCTCTTGATTCCTCCATGAATCTTTTTTCCACATAGAATGCATTGCACAAGATTTTTATCGCTCAATTCGCCAAAATGCATATTTCCACCCGGATCTTTAGACTTGGCCTTTCTTTTAGGATCCTTACTTGGATCATAACCCTCACTCTGAACTTTCCGCCATTTAACTATCTACAATTCTACAAAATATAATTAAACAAACAAACAATTCATTGTAATTTGTATATCAATGTTTGTAATAACTAATAGGTAATAAGTAGTGGGAACAATTAGAAGAGAATAAATAGTGGGAACAATCAAACAATAAATTGAAATATTTTTCTCTTTAAATAATTTTAGAAAAGCAGGATGAAAGAGAGAGAGTAAAGTAGAAATACTTTTCTTACTTTAAAATCAAAGAATAAGAGATGCAGATAATTTGGGCCAAAGGGTGGGAACAATTAAACAATAAATCAAAGACTTATTACAACTAACAACAAACGATCATGAGTAGAAGAGAAGTAGAATAAATCAAAAATTTGCAATAAATCAAAGACTTATTACAACTAATAAATTGCAGTAGTCATGAAATTTGCAACACAACAACAACAATCAACAAACTCAACACAACACGAGTCAAAAATTTGCGAATAGCGATCATGGACTCACCGAACTCATGAAATGGAAATAAGTAGTAAGAGAAGAAACAAGTAGAAGAAGAGAAGAAACAAGTAGAAAGAGAAGAATACCATCGGGCCGTCACGGAGCGATCCATAGAACTCATAATTTGGAGCACCCACCGAAGTCACCGAACTCATTTCTTTGAGTCACAGAGTCATCGAGAAGTGAAGAAGGAAAAGGAACGAAGCAGAAGTCGTATCTCCCTATCGCTTTCTCCCTACCGAAGTCTCGTCGAAGTCGTCGAAGGTCCGAAGGTTAGTCGTCGAACTCGTTTATCCCTTACCGAAGTCTCCCTGTTGCTTTCGACTCAAGGTCCGAAGGTTGTGAGGATCGAGGAAATTGATCGATTAGGAGTTTAGGTTTATAAATTGGTTCGGGTCAAACCGCTTTGGAAAGTCGTCCGCTTTTCCAGTTAGTCGTCCTAGTCGCCTACAGTAAGCGTCGAAGTCGCCCCATGTCGACGCTTTGAGCGATCGACTATGTCTTTATGTTACCAAGTCGCCCTACCGACTCGAATTTTTTCGTGATGATCGACGCTTAGTCGTCGCTTAAGCGATTTACTAGTCGATGACTTGACAACCATGCCTATAACGTATTAACATTTCTTCTAAGTAGGAGAATTTGAAAGAATAACAAGTCGCAGCTATCAATAATCAGAGGATTTTACCATGTTGTGAGTTCAGGAATAATGAAAATTAGGGCACATTGTATATCATGTCATAATAATAGTCGGCATCAGAAAGGGCAACCAATTTAGTATCCAAATCAACCTGAAATAATATACAAGGAATCCATACTTAGACAAATAGCTGAGAAAATAATTAACTTCCCAATGAACCACTTTAGGCCTTACATTTAGTGGCAGTTGGACAATTTTGATCTTTTCAGGAAGAAAATCCAAAGGATTATCGTCTTTGATTGTAGACAGAAATACTCGTTTGTCATCAACAAGGTTAGAGCAGGTCTTAATGACCTGAAAGAAAAAAAAAGACCAGATAATCAAACAACTTCCACACAAACTAAGGAATAAAAAGAATAGATGGACAAATTTTGAAATCTCTTACAGTATCCTTGACTCAACATTTTTTTAATACTTCAATTTGACCTCTTAACTTAGCCAGTTCCTTATTGTGCAAATTTATTGTTTCTATAGAAGATGTCAAAAATTGAGGAAAATCCAGAAAACCACAAAACAAAAAAATAAACAAGGTATACACTAATAACTTAGCATTAAAATCCTTCATTTTTCAATAAGATAATAATAATGGGCACCAATTCAAAACAAAATTTAAATTTTACCTAAACTTCAGGAATTCTGTCCACTACAACTGACTGAGTGACAATGAACATAAAAAACTCACATTATAAAAAACACAATTCAAATTTCCTTCAAAATTTTCAGCACCAAAACACTTGCAGAAAATGAAATAAACACAACTTAGATATTAAGGAAAAGGAAAGAAAATATATGATACCATGAAGAAATGATGCCATTGTGTTCAAAGCTGAAATGAGACCCCTATCACAACCACCAGGAATTTTCGAACAAATCAAACAAACCAATTCCAGCCCTCCATTTTTCGTAGCAATGTCTGCATTCCCTAATCCTTCAATACGGCACAAATCACTCAATTCATCTAGTAGTCCAATAACATTTTTCACTTCATTTTCATTAGCAATTGTACAATCATCTGCAGTCCATTTAAAACTCAATTGTTTCAATTTATCCAAGGCCTCAACCACTGGATTACTTTCTCCTGGAATGCAAGTAACAATACCTGCAGCAAAAAAATAATAATTATAATTGCCGTGAAATTAAAGTGAAAGATGGAGGGTAATTGTGGGAAGAGGGTTGTGAAAGGGTCTTAAGTTATACCAGATAGATCAATGCCTTGGAGGGTAAGGGTTTCCATGTCGTCTTGTAGAGCTTCGGTGGGGTCCATTCCCAGATCTTCCATATTTTCCCTCACCATTTCATCGAATGCTTGCTGCGATATTGTACGGACGACGCCGAATTTTGCTGGACCCATCTCTCTCAGCCGTCCTCTGATATGGCGAAATGAGTGAACACACTGAGCAAAGTGGGTGAAAGATGGTCGAGAATGCGCGAGATCTGTTGATTTGCAGTTTTGAAAAAATAGATTCGGGCTTTTGGGTAAATTGAATTGGGCCAATTTGGTGAGATCAGTTAATGGGTTGCATCTCCACCGCTCTCCTCATTCGTCCCCAAATCCTCCTCTTCCTCCTCCGAATCATCCACCGCCGGGGACGCCCGCTTCTACGGCAACACGACCAGCTTCATCAAAGGTACGGTTCCAATCAAAACGGCCACGAACTAGGTACGGCTCCAATAGATTCAGAAACCCTAGCTTTTTCAGTCTTGTATTTCTTTTTCAAAGTGTCAATCCGATTCTTACACTGAACATCAGTACGTCAGGTTGATCCAACCACGTATTGGTGTCTTCTCTCCCTAACTCTTACTCACTCTCTCTAACCTTGAATTTGTAGAGCAAAAACAGGGGCTGAGATGTGAGGGGCCGAAAAGAGAGAGAAATAGTTCCTTATCAGTTGAGAAGAAAGCCAAATTTTCTAGGGTTACAGCCAATAACCATGGGTAGAAAAGAGCATGGCTGAGAAATCCAACTGGAAAGAAAAAGATTAGAGTTTCCGATTGGAAAGGGAAGAGGTTGCTGCGTTTGGGTGGGCAGATATAAATTCGAGATAGGAGAGATAAAATGATAGTCAGGGCTTTTGTGAAAGCACAGACAAAAAGTATCTTTTAATTTTAAGTTTTCCTTGAGTGCGTTTTTTGCTCTGTGATTTTTTGATACATAACATTTTTTAAAAAAAACGTTATCTAGTTAAAACTAAAACATGCCTTTTTTAAATAGATAACGTTTTTTCATATATATCTACAACGTTTTGTTAAAAAAACGTTGTGAAAAAAAAAATACCACAACGTTTTCTATAAAAAAGTTGTGGTTTAAGTGTTGTCTATTTACTACTTTGTACTGGTGACATGAGACCGTTGAGTCACCAACGATCAATACCCAGGATAATGTGCAACAGGAAGATAATAATCCTCAGATAAATAACAACACCGATCAAATGATGAACGATGGGATGTTCAGAGGCTTTATGCAATTCATGCAAGATCAGGCGAGAGAGAGACTCATTCAAATGCACGTGGAAACTTGTTGCTCGTTATCTCGGATGATCATCATAAGCGATTCGAGGGAGCTGGGACCCGGCGGAGTTTTGGGAGAGCCAAAACCACTTAAGGCGTAGGCGTGGATAAAGCGAGATCACCAAGATATTTGATGTCTTGGGATGCTCCGAGGAGCAAAAGGTTCCTTTACCACCTTCGTGTTGCGAGGAGAGCAGGATATCTTGGTGTGAATCAAAAAAGCGTACCTAACTTTGTTGTCAGATTGAAGATGTCTTGGGAGAAGTTCGAAGAATTGTTCAACGACTAGTACTTTCCCGAAAGTATTCGTCACATGAAGGAGGTAGAGTTCATAAAGCTAGAGCAAAGCAATATGACCGTGTCGCAGTACGAGGCTAAATTTTTCCGAGTTGTCCCGGTTTGCATCCCATTTGGTTGATAATGAGGAGCGAATTACGCGAATGTTTCTAAGAGGTTTGAAACCCGAAATACGTCAATACCTCATTTCTCACAAACTTTGTTTATATTCAGATGTAGTGAATAGGGCTCAGTTATTGGAGCGCGATAATGAGCCAGCCCAACCAAAAGATAATGAGCAACAACATGATAATAATCGTACCGGCGGAAACGGTCATCGGAACAATGATAACCATCATGGAGAAAATTATCATGCCAGAAATGGTACACTACAAAAAAATAGACATTTGGCAACAATTTTTCGGGCAACGACTTATAAAGTCATTGCCAAAAATGCATGTTTAGCAACGAAATTTGTCATTCATTTACGGTTTATGAAAGGCTTTCATTTTTAAGAATGAAATTCATAAGTCGTTGCAAAAATTAGATTTGCCAAATCGTTTGCGAGTAAAAAAAACACACCTCCTATTTTCTTTTTTTTGTTCATTGATGAGATTTCTCTCATCGTAAATCAAGAACGAAAACTTTTTGTTGCTATATTTCGTTTGCTTTAATATAGGCCGTATTTATTAGCAACAATTTATTTTAATTGCAGTATTTAATACATTTTTTTTGCAACGACTAGTAAATTATTGCCCAAAATTAAAACAAACCCAATAAGCATGCCTCTTAAAAAAAAAAAAAAGCAATCATTTTTTATTTATTTGGACACAATTTTATACGTTGAAATATTTCACTCGTCAGTCTCAAAATAAATGCCCAGATTTTATTTTTTTTAAAGTTGTACTTTTTGAAATTAAAATATTCATCATATAGATTTATTTTTTAATTTACAAAAATTAAAGTTTGTAGTTAATTGGATGTAGTTTATAATGATCATATTCGCACACTTATAATTTTGAAAAAAAATATAATTAATTTTTAAAATAATTTATATGAATTTTTCTTGTAACTCGTTATTTTACTTATATACTTTTTGATAATGGATGGGCAAGGAATCGAAATTGCTCCCGAAATTGCACCAAAAATCGACCAAACTTCACCGATTAAGTCGCGTCAATGGTTCCGGCATAGACCAATTAAGTTGCACCAATGATGTGTAAGTTCTTTTTTAACTCCCCTGTTTCAAATTCTCCTTTTTCTTGACTTGTAAATTTTTTTATAATCAAATATTAATTTCTCTTTATATCTTGAATTAGAGGGTATTTGGCAATGACTTATAAGTTGGTCAAACTAAGTTATAAGTCATTTGTTATTATTTAGTGTTTGACAATAACTTATATTTTAACTTTTTTTGACTTATAAGTCATTATTATTAATTTTTCATGCTTACGTGTGCTATATTTTTTATGTATTAGATAAACTTTACTACCATATATATATATATATATATATATATATACACACACACACACACACACACACATACATATTCTTTTTTCAAAATTTTTGTCAAACTAAATAAAATACTAAACAAATCTCAACATTAAACTAAATATATATAAAGTAACTATGAATATATATATATATATATATATATATATATATATTTAATATAAGTAAATATTTAACTTGAGATTACATAAAATAATAAAAACTTTTTTTATTCTTAGACGGAGGGAGTAACTTAAATCATGAATATATTTTTAAGTCTAAAAATAAAACATAAAAAGAAGAATAGTAATGGTATACCCCTAGCTATTCCTAGTTCTTCTTTTACCTTTTTTTCAAATATATTATAAAATTAAATTATAATACCATCAGTTCTAAGAAAAAACATAAAAGATGAAGAAAAATTTATTATTGTTTGCACAATTGTTGTGCGGATTATAGTTTCATTAGCATTTGGATCTTAGAATGGACGAGTGCATCACAATTGGATGGATTGAGCTCCCTTCTAACTTTGGCTATATATATATATATATATATATATATATATATATATATATATATATATATATATTCTTGCTTAATAATTAGCATAATAATTAATAAATCTAGAATTAAAATTAACCAATATAAAATAATTAACCCACAAATGAATATTAATAATATAAAAATATATTTATGTTGGCAAGTTTAGGTCAATTAAAATGGATAAACAAAATAAATGCTTATTTAATTGGTAATTTTTATATTTAAAAAAATTTAGTTGGTAAATTTAGTTTATTAAAAAAATTAAATAGAATAAATATTTAAATTTGTTTGGTAAAATTAAAAATGTATTTAATCGGTAAATTCAGTATACTAAAAGTGGTTAAACATATTAAATAAAAGGTATCTATTTTGCTTTGGAACAAAGGGAGTACCTCCCTAAAGTCTAAAAAGAAAAAAAAAGGAAAAAGAACCTATGTTTGTTTGTAAGAATTACACTTGAGATATGACTATTAATCATGAATATCTTGTTTGTTTTTAAATTTGAGTTTGAGACTATTAGTCATGAGATTATAAAATAGCTTAAGATGTGAGATTATTTAATATCATGTTCTACATGATATTATAATCCCTACCATTTGAAATTAAAATTTGATAGACAAAATTAACCTCAATTTTTTTTTAATTTATTCTCATTTCCCCCCTTTTATTCATAACCTCAATCTATTTCGGGCCTTTCAATTTCAGCCTTAGGTTAGGCCACGAGGCGAATTCCAATAAGGGCCGAATAAATTTAACCTGTTTAAAAAAATGAAAAAAAAAAAAAAACCCAAAATAAATTAAACCTGTTTTAATTTATTTTTATTTTTGTTTGTTTTGTTGTTTTAATTAAACCTGTTTAATTTATTTATTTGTCTAAATAAATTTAACCTGTTATAATTCAGTGGGTGTTTTATTTAACCTGTTTAACTTAGGCGAATTTTTTTTCCCTTTTATTTTTGTTTATGGACCTGTTTTTTTTTAAAGAGTATATAAATTGATTACGTTATATGTGATCAATTATATGCTTGTTTTGTTTTATATAAAGAATTTTATTTATTAAATTTTTTATTCTAGATAATGTTCTTTTTATTAATAATAATATAAAATAATATAACTTTTTAAAATTTTATTATCATATCTCTACTAATAAAACTATGAACTTATAATTTTAATTTTTTTAATAATAAAAATAGTGTTTACAAATTTTATAAATGAGACTATTTGTAAAGCTGAGGTGTAACGCCCCCAAAATCGGGACTATTTTCTTTCTCGATCTTGTGCGTTAATATTATTCTGTTCTAGATTTAAAACATTATTTAATGTTAAAATAGCTAAAAAGACGGAATAATTTTTTTTCTTTCTTTCCATTCATTCATTCCCTGAATCGCAACCTTTACAGTTCTTCTTTATACTAGAATCATATTTATTATATGACTTATTTAGCCTGAGTAGATATGAGTATATACATTTTGTTCTTTCAAGCATATCCCCTTTTTAGAACAAATAATCTTCATCTATCGAATAATTCAAAAAAAAATTACACATCTGTGATTTACACATGAAAATACCATCAAATGATTCAACACAATCTCAATTAAATCACTAGTCTTCTTTTCATGCGCTCCTATTCACGATAGATCGCATCATAGCTTTAACCTGCAAATTAAGCAAGATTGAGCACGACGACCCAACAAGTCTAACAGTCTATCATGCATCATGTAGCACATAGGTTTCACATTCAGTTCATGCATTTATATTATGGGTGTTCAAGCATATTACAAATGCATTATCACATTTATGTCATGCTAGTAGCAACATACATATCATAGCATACTGCACATGTCCTGTACATGTCATTCATTGCAAATATATATTGAGTTCCCCGACTCAATTCAATAATTAGTCATAATTTGACCTTCATCATTCACAAACCAAATAATGCAGTTCATAGGTATTACATACTTATAAACATAAATCATGCTAACAGTTATCTATAGCAATTATTAGTCCACATAAATAAACTGAGAAACTTGTCTTTGATTGCATAAATAGATATATGCTCATCAAGCATCCTTCACGTATTCTCATTTGTTGAATTATTTCGTCTGATCCTCAATCGTCTTTGTACGTATAATCTATATATATAGCACATTGAATTATAATATGCTTCATAATCTCATTTGAAACTTAACTCATAACTAAATTGATTTAAAATCTTTAATTTACATAACGCGTTATTATCGACATTCCACATACCAACTTCATACTTTTAATATCTTGAGTTCTTAAGATTCCATCTTGTTTTAGATTAACTAACTAATCTTTAATCCGTTTCAGAATGAATTTCATTACGTTGTTGCTAATTCGTATCATTAATATCATGTGTATTACCTATGTAATAAAGCTTACAACTTAATATGTAACACGTTCTTTGGTTTAACCAAAACTTGAATACATCTAAATTAACATTTTGATATCTCATTATTAACCCTATTGGGTTAATTAGTTCCATTTAGAGGTTATTTATATCTCTAATATCTTGTGCATGCTTATGTAATGTAATTAAAGTCATTACATAGCTTAACGGTAATATATTCTACAAATATAGTTTAAATTTCCATATTTCAAAGGTTAATTTCATAATCTTAACTTAGTAATCCTGTTAGGTTATTAGCATAATTTATAGATTAACTTATGTATTAAAACATGTTTTATTATAAATTTTTAACTAATTAAACACTCAGGAGCAAAACTGTTATAAATCAGTAATTAAACACTCAATGGCAAAACTGTAATAAATAAAAAAAAATCTGAGACATGGGGCTGCCCAGATTTCCAGATTGTTTTGCAATTTCTTGGCTACTTTGTGATTTTATATCTCACAATCTACTAATTAATCCGATTTCTTCCAAATTTTGATATGTTATACTTGGTACTACATACTATTTTATAAAAATATAACATGAACAATTTGGGTTCATTAAAATGATATTACAGAAGCTCTAATATGCCCTCACCTCAGTTTTTCATTCAATTCAAGTTTTAGAAATTCTCTAAAACTTTATTTGAGCTTGATTTGATTCACTCAATCAACTTAGTTAACATCATAATACATATATTAAGGTTACCTAACCCCAAATTTTGCTTAATTTTTGATTTTTAAGCATTAATTTTCATTAAGGCAAATTTCAAATACCTTACAGGCATAAATAATTTTTCAGATTTTCACAAGCTTTTAAACATGGTTTAGCCAAGAATTTTCGAAATTCTTCATGCTTATCACTCCAAACATCACTTACCATTTATATCACATCAATTCTCATAGTCCAAGCACAGCAATTTTATAAATATAAGACATTAATACTCTAATTTTTATGAACTCTAACAAATAAAAGTTAATACCTCTTGTTTGATGTTTTTATTTGAATTCTTGTTTCAATCCATCAAACTTCTTGTTGATTGAATTCAATCTCCCTTAACAACAATTTGATGCAATACTCCCTTCACTTTAATTGCTAATTTCAATTCCTAAAGAGATTAGGTAGTTTCTTTGTTTATGGAGAGAGCATAGCAATTTGGGAGAGGAAGAAGAATGGAATGGATGGGAGAGAGAAGTCCCTCCATAATAGTTTTTAACTTTTTTGCAGTTTTATTCTTTCTCGCTAAAACAGTCATAACTTTTTCGTTTCAAAACATTTTTGAGCGATTCTTGAGCCCAAGCGAAGCTAACTTCCGGGACAACAACTTTTATTCTTTGACCTTTTCCCAATTCTAAACACGTAATTCGTAAATTACGTGTAAAGGGAATGAACGAGTTGGTTAGGCGGTTTGACGCGACTACTTTGAATGATCATAACTCTTTGCTCCGAAGTCCGAATTAGTCCGTTCTGGAGTTTATGGAAAGCTTATTCCGTGTAATATAACATACCAAAAGCCCAGAATTTTTTGGAAATATTAACTGATCGAAACAGTATCCCGAATAGCATGTCCCGCTGCTGACTTCCAGTTTGACAAATTCGATACATTTCCTTCCAATCACCATAACTCCCTCATCCGAGGTCGTAATGAGGTGATTCCAAAGCCTATGGCTTCCTAACTCAGTGCACTAAAACTACCCAGAAACTCAGAATTTTTCAGGCAACATAGCTATTCCAAAATTTGACACTATAGTCACTGTTCATTCAGTTTTCATTTTTAGACATGATTTACTAAAATCTTCACCACGGATTCGTTTTAACTCCGTTTTGATTCATTCAAGTTAGGAAATCTTCAGAACTTAGAGTGCTATAACATACAATCATCAAATTAAACTTTTAGACATAAATCAAAAGCACAAATGGTCCTCAAGCTCAGTTCCAAAAACTATCCAACATAGCACTCAAAAATGGCTTGACACACTAATGTTTGGAGTTTTCATTTTGGCTTAAAATCGCCTTTCTTACTATTTTGATTCCTTCAATTCTTTTAACCAACTGTATAAAATGTTCACACATGTAATCTTAACTTTGGCTTTTCCCAAATTCTTAGTTTTTAAGAAAAACAGTCCATATAGGACTTTTGTCAAACATTAGGTGTGTATATTTTTATGAAACAGAACTCATAACCATTTGAAGATGATTATTGTGACGCCCCCAAAATAGGTATACATCACACATCTTGAGTCGCCAAATATATGGTACAAAATATAACTATAAATTTAATTATACAACAGTCGTGTAAGATACGACAAAATATATACAATTAGTTTTAATACAAATATTGTCATCTAGACAATATTCACACTCAATGGAGTCCTCATTACATTTATTATCACACTATTTCACAGAATAGTGAGGACTACTAATACACTATCTAGGACCATCACTCTGTTCCCCGATTAGTCCTGCTACGTTTCTCATTTCACGAAGAGAGAACAATGAAAGCAAAAGGGTGAGCTCAATTATACGCGAGAAGAAATATTATAACTAAGATAATGCGAGAATAAATTATCCTTAGCCTTCAACAATATAACAACCGATAGAATATAATAGACAACAAGTTTTAGATCAAAAGCTGCAATGAAATAAGCAATCCATTAGAAGAGTCAGTAGAGCATAAAATCTACTATCTTACATGATTTAAAAGGTTTTTCATCACTTTTATCACGAGACTCGACAATAAATAATCCACATCATCGAATCACCCACACTACTACGACCGAGGATATTCTTTAGTATCACGACCACAAATTATCCATGCACTACTGGACCAAAGATAATCGTGTTTTCATCAACCGGTCCGATCATGCCATAAAACAATTCATCTTTGCACCCTTGGCCGAAGAGAATCCATAGCCATAATCATACCAAAAACTGTCCATCAATGCATTACGGGCCAATGAGGACTTTTTCCACATCATTTGTAACATTACGGCTATGATTATACCGAATAATCCCTGGTCATAATCACACCAAGTCCATCTATGCACTACTGTGCCCTGTAGATGACTTTTTACCACATCATTTGTAACATTACGGTCATGATTATACCGAATAATCCCTGGTAATAATCATACCAAGTCCATCTATGCACTACAGGCCATAGATGACTTTAAACAAAATATAAACGTGAGGATGATGACAATGATATAAGAATTCAATAAAACAAGTTCAAGAATTAATTTGTCCAGGAACCAATAACGTCCAAATTGTCAATAAGATACTGTTTTGTGGTGTAAAATTCAAGAATGCTCAGAAGAATATTTCCATGAAAAGATACGGGATAAAATGCAAATATCAAGGATATTCCACTAATTTCATGGAGTATAGAAATCAAAACTTTAACCAACTGAGTATAATAAAGAATGGAATAACAACAGAAATCACTATGCATGCGGTACTTTGCATAGACAGGTTATCCCAACAGAATAATAAATAACGGAATAATAAATAATGGAACCGAAGTCGTGAAATTAACTGCAAGCGAGGATATTAAATAGAATATTAAATGCGGAATAATAAATAATGGAACCAGGTCAGGTGAAATTCACACCGACACAAACAATTCCAACATAATGAAACTATTTTTATCAAAAATATAAATTTTAAAATTTTGAAGTTTGACTTTTCCCGAAAAAGTCAACTGTTGACTTTTTGACCAAATAGTGAATTTCGGAAAATTTTGTGTTTATAGACTATTTTTACTAATTTCGTCGTTCCGGACTCAAATATCACGTCTGCGTCTCCAAATTCAACTCTGAACACAACTTCAATTAACAATCACCATTAATATTACAACTCACAATATTTATCAACCAGGTCGTTCCCAGGAAAGAGGGGGCCTTCCGATAAGGATTTCTCTTCACTGGGGCGTAATTACCTAACATCTCCTTGACAGAACTTCTAGACATTGTAAATATTGCAATTTAATAATATGAATAACTTTGTCGTCTCAATTATTGAAATAAAATAACATATTATGCAGAAGATATTGTGACAATAATCGAATCAATAATATAAGAGATATGATGCAGCAATTACTGTAGCAATAATTGAGTAAAACTGAGTGACTTATCACGTAAGCATCAATAATCAATACCGTGTGCTACTATGCAACCACGCGTATTACTGTACTTTTACTACCGGGTAGTTCAACAGTTTTAACGGTAAAACCTCCGCCGTTATTTTCATAAAATATTTTTGTCATTTGCTAACTACGACAGTGCTTCCGTTGTGGGGTCCACCAATGATTATGTCTTCGTACAAATATTCCCGATAAAAAGAATATTCCCTGACAAAAAGAATATTTATAACAACTTGCATACTTTGCAAAATTTTCAAATACTACCCACAACTATAATATTATATCAAATCCACACCATAATATTTAAAAAAATATTTCGAGAAATTTAAATCTTTATTTATAAAATCTGGGGTCTCACAATCTCCCCTCCTTATGGAATTTTTCCCTCGAAATTTACGTACATACCGGTATCTAGAGCGGTGAGGTACTGACTTCATTTCAAATTCTAACTCTTGAGGTATAACCTTTGAGTGTCGAATGTGATCCTTCTTATCCATGATTTTAACACGTATCTCCTCATACGTTAAATCTTTTGCTATCTCGTCTGGTTCTAAATCAATAATGTGGTTCGGGTCATTCACATATTTACGTAACATCGATTCGTGAAAAACGTTATGAACACGCAACATACTTGGCAGTAAAACGAGTTTATAGGACACAGTTCCTTCTCGATCGAGGATTTCAAATGGGCCAATAAAATCAAGGGTTGAGATTTCCTCTTTTCGTCGATTCTTGCTTCTAGAATAATGTCCTCTTGAACCTTCTTCTTCACATTCATCAGCTCTGAGTATGTTGCTTGAGCGACGTCTATTCTACTCGTATATTCGCTATCTTTATGTGGGTCTCTAGAGTCTTTAACTCTATCTTCATCATTTGCAAGTTATACGAAATGGGTTTTTGTGTTAACAACATCGCACTCGTAAATGCTTACGATCTTCTACTCAACGCGTCAGCTACCACGTTCGCTCTTCCACAATGATATTGAATGGTACGATCGTAATCTTCAACAACTCGAGCCAACATCTTTGGTGCATTATACGTTCGTTTTGGTTGAAGAAATATTTGAGGGATTTAGAAATGGGTTTTGTACTGGGGTCAATACAAAATTCGATTTCACGCTCTAGGGTAGGCTAAGAAGTCTTCAAGAATACGTCAGGAATTTTATTAACAATAGAAATATCATTCAAAATTGTGACTCTCCTCCATGACTTGGATATTACGTTACATTGATTCCTATCAACTTGCCATCGTCATTCACGACGTCGCCTACAGAAAGTCTGGCTTCGGTGCATTCCACACAAGGAAGTCAACAACGAAAGGATCGGGGCTCTTTACTTATGGCTTGATATGACAATGATTGTCTTTAGTGGTTTGGTTGCTTGAATTCGCATAACAGGTTGGTTAGGAATATGAAAGCTAACAACCTTATGAAAAGCATGATGAGTAGTTAACCAATCAATTTCTAAAATCACATCAAAGGCAAGTATTTTCAAAGAGATAAGATCGACAGGTAACGTGAAAGTGTCGATTTGAATCAAACAAGATTTATAAATAGTGGAGGTAACGAAGGCTCCTACTAACGAAGTTTCAACCAATAAGTCAAAGTCTAAATTCTCCTGAGTTAAATTTAAACGTTGAGTGCAAGCAAGAGAGATAAAATAATGGGTAGAACCGATATCTTATAAGGTATAGACTTCGCAAGAATTTATAATTAACTAACTCGTGCTAACTTCGTTTGGGTTACTCGCTTTTTGAGGTGTCGCGAAAAATGCTCTCCCTGAAACCACCGACTTTGTTTTGTCCGTATCCGCCCTTGGTGCCACCGTCCCAGCTGGACTTGACTTTGGTGCACGACAAAATTGAGCTAAATGACCTTCTCTTCTTGAAATTTCCACTTCTATTATCTTGGCCATGATTACCACTAAAGTGGTTACCATTCTTGGCATGATAATTTCCCCCACGATGGTTATCATTATTTCGATAGCCGTTGCCACCAGTATGATTATTATCGTGTTGTTGGTCGTAACCTTTTGCTTGAGCTGAATCAACACTCTCATGTGCTTCATTTCTTATCTCAGCATTTTCAAATGCGATTCTCAAACACTGTCACAAAACAAGGGTTAATTAACATATCACATATTATCCCTATACTCTGACCGACCAATTAAGTACCAAATAAACTTAGGTAGGTCATACTAGTGAAGGAATTCCTCGACTCTCCCCTCCTAGTTCTTGTCTCACATCTCAGCCAGGGATCATATCCCTAAGCTTTGATACCAACTGTGATGCCCCCAAAATACGTATACATCACTAATCTTGAGTCGCCAAATATATGGTACAAAATACAACTGCAAATTTAATTATACAACAGTCGTGTAAGATACGACAAAATATATACAATGAGTTTTAATACAAATATTGTCATCTAGACAATATCCACACTCAATGGAGTCCTCATTACATTTATTATCACACTATTTCACAGAATAGTGAGGACTACTGATACACCATCTAGGACCATCACTCTGTTCCCCGACTAGTCCTTGCTACGTTCTCATTTCCTGAAGAGAACAATGAAATCAAAGGGTGAGCTCAACTAGCCCAGTAAGAAATATTATAACTAAGATAATGTAGAATAAATTATCCTTAGCCTTCAATAGTATAACAACTGATAGAATATAATAGACAACAAGTTTTAGATCAAAAACTGCAGCGGAAATAAGCAATCCATTAGAAGAGTCAAGTAGAGCATAAAATCTACTATCTTCTATGATTTAAAAGGTTTTCATCACTTTTATCATTTGAGACTCAAATTTTAATAAATAATCCACATCATCGAATCACCCCTTCACTACGGCCAAGAATATTCTTTAGTATCACGACCACAAATTATTCATGCACTACGGGCCAAAGATAATCGTGTTTTCATCAACGGCCCTGATCATGCCATAAAACAATTCATCTTTTCACCCTTAGCCGAAGAGAATCCATAGCCATAATCATACCAAAAACTGTCCATCAATGCATTACGGGCCAATGAGGACTTTTTCCACATCATTTGTAACATTACGGTTATGATTATACCAAATAATCCCTGGTCATAATTACACCAAGTCTATCTATGCACTACAGGCCACAGATGACTTTTAACATATCATTTGTAACATTACGGTCATGATTATACCGAATAATCCCTAGTCATAATCATACCAAGTCCATATATGCACTACAGGCCACAGATGACTTTCAACAAAATATAAACGTGAGGATGATGACAATGATATAAGAATTCAATAAAACAAGTTCAAGAATTAATTTGTCCAGGAACCAATAACGTCCAAATTGTCAATAAGATACTGTTTTGTGGTGTAAAATTCAAGAGTGCTCAGAAGAATATTTCCATGAAAAGATACTGGATAAAGCGTAAATATCAAGGATATTCCACTAATTTCATGGAGTATAGAAATCCAAACTTTAACCAACTGAGTATAATAAAGAATGGAATAACAACAGAAATCACCATGCATGCGGTGCTGATAGGCGGAGTTATTCCAACAGAATAATAAAGAGCAGAATAATAAATAATGGAAACATGTCGAGTGAAATTAACAAGCGGGATATTAAAATGAGAATATTAAATGCGAGAATAATAAATAATGGAACCAAGTCGGGGTGAAATTCATTAAGCGAGGATATTACGATAGAATATTAAATACGGAATAATAAATAATGGAACCAGTGTCGGTGAAATTCACATAAGCGAGGATATTAAATGAGAATATTAAATGAGGAATAATAAATAATGGAACCGTGTCGGTGAAATTCAATAATGCGATAGGATATTAAAGCGAATAATAAAGAATGAAATAATAGAAGAATTTCACCATGTATGTGATACTTCAGGTAAACAAAGTTATTCCAACATAATAATAAAAGAATGGAATAATGTGAAGAATTTCACAAAGTAAAGGGTATGCCGCTTATCTGAGAGTTATGTATAGGTATGTCTGGCGTATCTGAGTTATTCAATGAGAATAATAAAGAATGGAATAACAGAAGTTCTCTTCAAGAATAAGAAAGAATAACACCCCTTACCGTAAAAGAAATTGGATAAAGGAGTAGTGAGATAGTAAACTTCTCTTCTTCTTTCTCTCTATAATTTCTCTCTATAATAACCGCTCTATAGCTTTAGTGAATTGGTGAGAAATAAAGGAAGAATGAGCTTCTATTTATAGAAAAATATAGTTTCGATAATTGCACGTTTTGGGGCTCGAAAAATTATAGTACAATACCTTCATTTTTTTCTTTATTTTAAATTTAGTCATCCAAGTATTATCAAACTTGCACCACCTCCCCTAATAGTAAATCATGTGAATTAATAGTTTATTCATGTGACTCAATAGTAAAATCATGTGAAAAAAACTAATTACATAATAGTACCTTCATCTATACCTCCATTTTTAACTTAGTCATGCAAGTATTATCAATCTTGCACCAACTCCCCTAATAGTAACAAGAATGTGAATCAATAGTACACACATGTGAACAAATAGTTATAAACATGTGAATTAGTAGCAATTAATTGTTCATTTATCCGATAAATTAATCGATTTATCAATATAACCCCCAGACATCAATTATTATCGAAATAAATGTCAATTTTTATCAACGCAAACAATTCCAACATAATGAAACTATTTTTTATCAAAATTATAAATTTTGAAATTTCAAAGTTTGACTTTTTCCGAAAAAGTCAACTGTTGACTTTTTGACCAAATAATGAATTCCGGAAAATTTTGTGTTTATAGACTATTTTTTACTAATTTCGTTGTTCCGAACTCAAATATCACGTCCGCGTCTCCAAATTCAACTCCGAACACAACTTCAATTAACAATCACCATTAATATTATAACTCACAATATTTATCAACCGAAGTCGTTCGGAAAGAGGGGCCTTAGGTAAGATTTTTTCTTCTTTGGGCGCCATTACTCTTCCTCTCTCGATGAACTTCTAGACATTGTAAATATTGTAATTTAATAATATGAATAACTTTGTCATCTCAATTATTGAAATAAAATAACATATTATACGAGAAGATCTTGTGACAATAATCGAATCAATAATATAAGAGATATGATCGCGACAATTCTTGTAGTAATAATTGAGTAAAAAGCGAGTGACTTATCACGTAAGCATCAATAATCAATCTGGTGTGCTACTATGCAACGACAGCAGTATTCATTGTACTTTACTACCGGGTAGTTCAATAGTTTTAACGGTAAAACCTCGTAGATTATTTTCATAAAATATTTTTGTCGTTTGCTAACTACGACAGTGCTTCCGTTATGGGGTCCACCAATGATTATGTCGTCGTACGAATATTTCCGACAAAAAGAATATTCCCCGACAAAAAGAATATTTTATAACAACTTGCATACTTTGCAAAATTTTCAAATACTACCCACAACTATAATATTATATCAAATCCACACCATAATATTTAAAAAAAATATTTCGAGAAATTTAAATCTTTATTTATAAAATCTGGGGTCTCACAATTATGTCAAGAATTTCTCAATTCTTCTACCTTATTACTCCACACACCATATATGTTCCCATTTCTGCAAACAATTTCACAACTGATTATAGTTAACATAGCAACACCGAACATTATGGACTTTAATTAAGAAACACAAGACTTACTTGATTTCTTGTTTTAATTCTTATCTAAGCTTGTTGTTCAATTCTTCCTTTGCCAAGTCTTTGCTCTAATTCTTCTTCAATTCACAAGTTAGTTCCCATTTCTTCTTGCCCGCTTAGAATTAATTTGTAATTGATGAAATGAGAGAGCTTATTTCCTTTCTTTTCTCTCTTTTGGAACGAGTGTGAATGGACTAAATTGATTTGGTCGGATGGAAGAGAAACGATAGAATGGCTGGGCATTTCTTTCTTCTTTTTTTTCTTTGGAACAAAGTGAAAGGCAGGGAATGGAGAAGTAGTAGAGCTTCAACTCTTCTTTGGTTTATTCTTAATAACATCACATACTTATGTTTTTAATTAGTGTCCCTGTTATTGCCTCACCATTAAACACCTCATGCTTTTACAACAACTTACCAAACCTAGCTTAATTTCCATATTTAATTTTTTTTTTCTTCTCTCTAAATTTAGCCAAATTGGCTAAAAATGAATATAGGTAAATTTTAATTTTGCTTATATAAAAGCTACTTTCAATTTCTTATAAGTTGGTCACCCAACTTAAGTCTTCTCCCTCGTCTTTAAAATCTTGCAAATCACCCCCTGACATATTCTTAGCATATTCTCAGAATATTCTTTATTCCTTAGAATATTCCTTAAGATATTTTCTTAAGTTTCAAATATTAGGTTTTTAACCCTAAAGTTTTCTTAACTCGCACAATTCTCCCTTAACTTTTATAATTCACTTCCATACTTTATTAAGTTATTTAGTTACCCAATCTTAGTAACTTAATTTAATCAAATAAGTTACTACATAAATCTCCTTAATTTATTTTACCCTCTTGGAATCATATAATTTGCATAACTCATCTTTGATATATAAATTGTATGAAATATAACATAATATACTCAAATTACATATTTATTTTATAATTTTAAAATAAATATGCTACACATAATTTCTTATATAAATACAATTATTTACATATCAAGATAATATAATATAATATCCTTACCTCATTATCATAAATTCAATTAAGAATTTATTTACTTTCTTAAAATATTACGATAAATATAATATCTTTTCTTTATTAAATTAATTTTATATAAGAATTTATTCTAATACTCTTGGTAAAAAGTATATATAAATATTATATGCTTAACTCTGTCTCTTTTACCTCATTACATAAATTGTTCCCAACAATTTTATTTCTCAATGTATATATATATATATATATATATATATATATATATATATATATATATATATATATATATATATAGATACTAACTTGCAAATATTCTTTATAATGCACATGTACTCATATCACATATAGAAAATAAATAATAAATTTATTCTTTCACATTGTAAATTGTTTATATCAATTTATTTATATATAGTAAGTATAACTTAATATATTTACCTTATAAATGGAAATTTATTTAGTAAATAAGATTATAATTAAAATAATATCTTTTCTTTATTAAAATAATTTAACTCTAGAATTTATTTTAATATCATTTATTTAAAGTATACAATAATTCATGTATACTAATTACTTTCTTTTTCCTTCTATAAATTGTTTTTAACAATTTAAGCTGTAATAAATATAATAATATACTTACTATATAAAAACATACATACATTACATCCAATAATTTAATACATGATTTCTTCAATAAAATGGTGGTTATACATTAAGTATATATTTAATGCCACCAATTAAATCGCGATAAAACAATTTAATATTATAGATTATTTTAATTCTACCTATCTCATTTCTTTTAATAAATTGCCCATACAATTTATTTACATATAATAAATATATAATACCAATATATTTATTAAGCATAAGCATCACATATTGCATAGTTCATACCCACTTATGCAATATAATATCACACAACATATTATCTAATAAGAATTTTATTTATTTAATTCTTATTTTAATATTACCCAAAAATTTGGCTTATCACAAGAGGAAATATCCAAATATTTTTCAAACTTTGAGACAAAATTAACCTCAATATTTTTCTAATTTATTGGAGTAATTTATGTTAATTAATTGTTCATCATTTTTTGATGTATAAACAAATTTAAAATATATTATTATTGGTAAGAGTATAATAATCCGAACGATATTCTTTTATCCAATCCTTTAACTAATACTGAAAAGAACAAACATAACATGACATTATTTTAAGTTATTCTATAAATAATCTCATAAAAAGCAAACATGTGATTATGACTAAATAATCTCATAAAAAATAAACATGTGATTATGACTATTTTATTGAGACAAAATATTAAGTATATAATCCATTTCACGCTCAATTTTAAAATAAAAAAAATTCCCTAAATAAATTAGACCAAAAAAATGGGTTTTCGATTTGTCTCAAGCTCACTTTTATAAATAAATAAATTTTTATAAAAACATCTGAGACAAATAATTAGTTTCAAAATCTATTTCAAAGATGTATTTGTGCATAAAACATATACTAAATTGTCTGAGACGGTTGGATCCGTCTCCAATAGTGTTTAATTCTAATGTTCTGATACAAAATAAATAGGGTTCAAATGAAAATGTTGTTGGTTATGCTCCAAAATTCATAGTTTTGACAAAGTCCCATATTGTCTATATTGAAAACATTCTTTGGGTATATTAGCACATGTTGGCTGGGTTGAGTAATATGGTTGAGGAAATAGGGATGGGCTCGCGCACATGAGGACGACGAAGAAATTGGGCTAGGCCAAGCTTGGTTCTTGGACTTTCGGTCAGAAAATTTTAGTGCGTGTGTGCGCCAAGTGGGTGCCAATCCTGCTGTCTTAATCCAGGTTGATTATGCCTTCTTTGGTGCAGCAGGTAGCCTTGTTTTGCTTAAATCCCTAACTTCTATTTATTTTTAATTATTTCCAACCCTAGACGTTTTTTCCCAACGTTCAGTAACGTAAATTAATTTATTTATTTTCCAACATTCATGTTATTTAGTTCCCTTTTGCGTTACTGATTCCTAACGTCTTCTCCTCCCAACGTTCTTCTTATCTCTGTATATATATACATGTGTCTTATGTTTTGTTCTTTACCAGTTCACAATACATATACAAAATATGTTCTTCCTTCTTTCCTTCTATATACAAATACTCTGTTAATTGGGCAATCCACAAAGACAAGTCCAAAGTCTCCTTTTATGAGTACATACAATCGGAGACTTCACCGTTGAATCCTGGAGAGTAACCGCCGGTAGCCCAATTGTACCTGTGATTATTATCTGTGGGGGAAAAATCACTTCTTTAGGACAGTAGCGCTGCTACGCCTCGATTTCCAGCTAAGTTGTTCCAATTTATTCTATTATTCATCTTGTTAATTCTGATAATTTTCCAACAATCTAAAGAAGTGAATTTCAGTTTATTAACAAGATGAAAACTGCCATAGACCTTTCAAAAATTGAACGCTTTGATGATACTAATTTTAAGAGGTGGTCTGAAGATATACTGTTTTATTTGGAAACCATGAATTTGGAATATGTGCTATATATGGATGCTCCTGTTATTTCTGTTAATGATGTTACTCCTGCTCCTATTGATACTGTTGAAAAATTGGATGCTGATAAGTCTACAAAAGGGGATTATGTTAAGGATAATCATACATATCGTAGATACTTTTTGCATAGTACTATACTTGTCTAATTTACTGTTTGAGATATATTATCCGTATGAAAGCGCTAAGAAGATTTGGAAAGCTTTAAAATCTAAATATGTTGTTGAAAACTCTGGACTTAAGAAATATGTTACGGGAAATTTTTTAGATTTTAAGATGCAAGATGGAAAATCAATTATAGATCAAGTTCATACATACCAAGCTATTGTGGGGGAAACATTGGGGAAGGAATGAAAATATATGAGACATTTCAAGTTGTTGTACTTATCAAAAAATTACCACCCTCGTGGAAAGATTATAAAATGAACCTTAAACATGAAACTAAAGATTTCTCTATGCAGGAATTAGTAGTACACATCCATATTGAAGAACAAAATAGGGCTAAAAAAGGGGAGATGTTGTTCCAAGTCATACTGTCAAAGCTAATCTCGCAGAACAAAAGCCACTGTGGAAGAACCAAAATTATCAATCCAAAAACTACAAAGGGAAAAATTCTAAATCAACGGGAAAAAAGGAAAATAGGTTCAAGAATCCCAATAAAATTCAGAAACCTTTCACTAAAGGTCCTTGCTTCGTATGTGGCAAACCTGGCCATATTGCTATGAAGTGTCATTTTCGCAAGGGGCAAGATAACAAAAATAATAACTCTCAACCTAAGCCCCAAGCGAACTTGGTTGAATCCAATGATGTTATTGTTGCTGTTGTCTCGGAAGTAAACCTAGTTGACAACTTCACGGAATGGGTAGTAGATACTAGGGTTACTAGACACATTTGCGTGAATAGAGATGTAATTCTCAAATACGAAAATGTGACTAATGGAGAAAAAGTGTTTATGGGGGATTCTCGAGCCACCAATGTTGTGGGAAAAGGGAAAGTCTTACTAAAATTAATTTCTAGGAAAATAATTGCCCTATAAGATGTACTTCATGTGCCCGATATTTGTAGAAATCTTGTGTCCGGGTCTTTGTTGAACAAAGCTGACATTAAACTTGTGTTTGAGTCTGATAAGCTTGTATTTACTCGTAATGGGGAATTTGTTGGGAAATGTTTTTGTAATGGGGGTTTATTTGTACTTGATGCTTCTGCTGAATTGAATAATAAGAATACTTCTTTTGCTTATATTGTTGAATCTTTAGATATGTGGCATGCTAGATTATGACATGTAAATGTGGCTTCTATTAAAAAAATGAAACAACTTGAACTTATACCTAATCTTCCAAATACTAAGTTTAACAAATGTGAAATTTGTGTAGAAGCAAAACATGCTAAGAAACCTTTTAAAAGTATTTAAAGACAAACTGAACTACTTGAGTTAATTCACATTGATCTAGCTAATTTTAAAAATACTACGAGTAGAGGTGGTAAGAAATATTATATTTTTTTTGTAGATGATATGTCTAGATATACTCGTATTTATCTCCTTTCCTCTAAAAATGAAGCAGAAGAAATGTTTATTAAATATAAAGCGGAAGTTGAAAATCAGTTAGAAAGAAAAATTAAAAGACTTAGATCTGATCGTGGAGGTGAATATGATTCGAGAAGTCTTAAAAAAATTTGTGAACTAAATGGAAATATACATGAAACTTCTCCTCCTTATTCTCCACAATCCAATGGAGTTGCAGAAAGGAAAAATAGAACACTTAAAGATATGATGAATGCTATGCTAATTAGTTCTGGTTTACCTTCTAATTTGTTGGGAGAAGCTTGCCTTTCTGTAAATCATATTTTGAATATAGTTCCACATAAAAAGATAGACTCTACACCATATCATTTATGGAAGAAACATGCACCTAATTTAGGGTATCTTAAAGTGTGGGGGTGTCTAGCTAAAGTAGCTATACCAGAGTTTAAAAGGAATAAAATTGGACCTAAAACAATGGATTACATTTTTATTTGATAAGCTACTAATAGTGCTGCTTATAGATTTTTGGTAATTAAAGATGCAACTAATAATTATCAAAATAATTCAATTTTAGAAACAAAAGATGCAGAATTTTTTGAAAATATATTTCCAATGAATATAAGGGATGAGGGCAATCCTTCTTCAAGCGAACATCTTAAAAGGAAAGATAAAGAACCTATACCTGCATCTACTAGAAGTAAAAGGCAACATTTTGAGAAAACTTTGGTCCAAATTTTATAACTGCTTTTATAACTGAAGATGACCCTAAAACTTATGAAGAAACAATGAAATCAATTGATGCAAATTTTTAGAAAGATGCTATTAATAGTAAACTAGATTCTATTATGTCTAACCATACATAGGAACAAGTTAATTTGCCTAGAGGATGTATACCTATTAGATGTAAATGGGTGTTTAAAAAGAAGTTAAAAACTGATGGGTCTATTGATAAATTTAAGGCAAGACTTGTAGCAAAAGGGTTTACTCAAAAGGAATGTTTTGATTATTTTGAAACTTACTCACCAGTAACTAAATTAGCAACTATACAAATTTTAATTGCTTTGGCTTCTATTCGTAAATTGATAATCCATTAAATGGACGTTAAAACAGTCTTTCTGAATGGAGAGTTAAATGAAGAAATATATATGTGTCAACCTGAAGGGTTTGTTGTTCCAGGTGAATAACATAAAGTGTGTAGACTTGTAAAATCTTTGTATGATTTGAAACAAGCGCCAAAACAATGGAATGACAAATTTAATAAAACTCTCTTGTCTAATAATTTTTGTGACAAATGAATCTGATAGTTGTGTTTATAGTAGATTCAATGGAAATTAATGTGGTGTGATTATTTATTTATATATGGATGACTTGCTAATATTTGGTACTGATGAGAAAGTTGTGAAAACTACTAAAGATTTTTTATCTTCTAAATTTGACATGAAAGATTTAGGAGAAGCGAATTTGATTCTTGACATGAAAATAAATAAACATGCAAATGGTTTAGTTTTATCAAAATCTAATTATGTGAAAAATATTCTTAAGAAATTTAATTTCTTTAATGAAGAGCCATTAGGAACCCCTTATGACTTTAGTGTGCATTTAAAGAAAAATAAAGGGAATGATATTGCACAAATAGAATATACTAGAATTATTGGTAGTGTAATATATTTAATAAATTGTACTCGGCCTGATATTGCATATGCCATTAGTAGACTTAGCAGATATACACATAATCCTTCACAAGATCATTGGAATGCATTGTCATGACCAATGAGGTATTTAAAAGGAACAGTTAATGTAGGTGTACATTTCACTGGTCATCTTAGTGTTTTAGAAGGATATTGTGATGCTAATTGGGTATCTGATAATGATGAAACAAACTCCACTAGTGGTTATGTATTTACTTTAGGTGGAGGAGCTGTTTCTTGGAAATCTTGTAATAAACAAGAATTTTAAGTCACACGATAATTAAATATATTAATTAAATATTAATGATATTGAAAACTTTATGACATATATGAATGAATATGTTATTATTTATGTGAAAAATGTTTATGGTTAAATAAATATATATGTATGTATGAATTATATAAAGAGAATTAAGCGAAAAAGTTACATAATCTAATTATACATTAGGTATGGAAATTAAATAACCTAAGGGTTATGGTATTGAAGAATAATAGTATTTAAAATTATACTAACCTAAGAGATTAATTTTATTATCTCAATTTAATATTCAATTTAAACTTAAGTAAAGTAAGTCTATTTGGGTTATAAAATTAAATGTACATAGATAATTATTTAAATTCCAAAATGGATGGAATGGAAACTCTAATTAAATAATTAGTGTAAGATAAAATTTATCTATTGGATCATGCTATTTTTACATAGCCCAAATAATTTAATTAGAGAGCCCAAACAAGAAATCAATTAGCCCAATTTTTATGGACTTTCTAGATGATTAATTAACAAATAAATCAATAAATAAATTGGTCAATATGGTGCATGAATCCGGAAAGCTAAGGATTTGAGCAAGTACATGATTCATTTCATTAGTTTTTCTTTTTGGTTGGTCAAGGGTTGTTTACCAACCCACCTAATAGCCCACTAGCCTTTTATAGCTTAATAAATATTTTTCAACCAAGGCAAGCAAGATATTGGAAGATTACTAGATATACACAAGTTATATTTATATATACTAATTGCCTATAAATACCCCCACATATTTTATAAAGAAACTTTTCACTTATTAGTTATCTAACAAAAAACAAAAAACAAAAAACAAAGCAAAAGAAAGTATTAGAGAGTGAGAAACGTGGGAAGCTTTGTTGGAGAGGAGGAAGAAATTTCCTTGATGCCACCTAGATTTATCACATACTTTGGAAAAACAAGAAAAGTAGCATTAAGATCAAGGTAAAAATATTGAATCTCAAGCTTTAATTTCATATATTTTGTTGGTTTTACAAAAATAAAGAACCTATGTTCATGAACTTCCAAAACTCTTGATTTACTTCTTTTAAGTGCATCATGTTTGGATCTTACATTTTTGGGTGTTTAAAAGTTGATCAAAGAGGAAAAGAAAAGAAAGTATATACAAATGTTTAAGAAACACCCTAATCTTGCATGCTTAGTGTATTTTATGTTAGATACATGGAGTTTAAGTTTTAAATGGCTAGAAGCATGCTAGAATGATAGATATAGAGTTTAATGGATTTAACTTGTGTATTGGTATGTGTTTGTGTAGAAAAGTTTGGTAAAATGCATGAAAATGAGTTTTACCGGAAAACTTGACCTTGAAGATTTTTTATTTTGAAACTTACTAATAGTTTTTGTGATTTTCTTTCTTGTTATGTTAGATATGTAAGTTAAGAACAAAATCACTTTTGAAGCATGCAAAAATGTTTTAAAATGAGCAAGATATGATTTTTTTTTAAAACACCTCATTGTTGAAGGACTGTGCAAAACAATCCGGTTTCTGGCCAATTTCAATAACCAAAACATGTCCAAATTTTATGTTTGATAAATGCAAATTGTAGTTCATGAAGATACGAATCCAACTAGACCAACTGGACCTAAATCGGAGTTGTAGATTTCATTTTATTCAAGTTTTAGTAAAAGTCCCCAATAGAGTTAAACCATTGATTAATTATTATTTAATTAATATTAAATAATGATTAAAGAATATTTAAGTAAGATTATGTTATAATAATGTAATTACTTAATTACATTGATATAAAATTTATAAATTATTATTTATTATTTAATTAATATTAAATAATAAATAAGAACGATGATAATTAATTATTCTTAGATTAACAAGAAAGAATAATTAAAGACTTATGAAGTGAATTAATTATTTGTTATTCAAGAATAAATAAATAATTAATTATTATTTACTAAATAATAAATAAGGACAAATGTTAATTAATTATTCATTTATTAATAGTAATGAATAATTAAAGATTAATGAAGTAAATAAATTAATAATGATTAATTAATTATTATTTAATTAATATTAAATAATAATTAAAGATAAATAATATTAACAATTTAATTATTTATTATTTAATTAACATTAAATAATAAGTAGATGTAATTAGCTATTATTTATTATGAAATAATAACTAAAGATAACTAATTAATTACTATTTAACTAATATTAAATAGTAATTAAATGAAGATAGAGTTAATAAATGAAGAGAATTTAAATAACTCATTAATTAAACAATTATAATAAATTGTTTAAAGATCTAATAAGTATTTATTACTTAAGAAAAATATTATAAATTAATTAAATCGTTAACCTAAGATTTATTAAATATCTTATGAACTAATGATAGTATATTATATTATGTGTACCTCGTGAATAAACTATTTGCTAGATAATAGCACAAGTAAGCGTATAGACATACAATTATACGCAGTACTAATTAATAGACCAATATTGTCAATGCTAGGTCGTTCAAAGAGTTTTAATTAAAGCTAGTTAGTTGTAGCTCATCGAACATGCAAGTTCTCTAACTCAAACTTGAGTTATTATTTTCAAAGCATGTAAGTGGATATTTATTGTTGATTATTCCACATCCTTAAAGATTATTGTGAATCACATTTTGTGCAATTGAATTCCTGTTCAATTAACATTGAATTGTGAATTAATTAAAGTTCTTTCATTCTTGAACTGTTTATGAGATAGATCTATGCTAGTTGTATCAGCTAGATCGAATATGTCTAAATTTATTAAATCAAATATGTTTTAAAAGTTGTTCTTAACCAATTCATTTGGTAAGGACTCGAGACTGAGAAAAAGAAAAATTTTATTAAAGCATTATATTGGAAAACAATTATTGCTCGACTATTAAGTGTTTATGCATAATACACCGGGTATGAAAGGCTGATCCCCTTGATTACCAAAACTTATTAAAAGGACCAGTTTAACTACTGACAACCTTAGTATATGTTCATGGTTATTTCAAACCACTCAGCATCTATTATTCGAATATTCAATTATTCAAACTTAATTCATGTTCTTTCACAATTGATTTTATTGTTGAACATTGAAAGCTAAATTCATTTCTAATCATGATATACCTTTCTTGTATTTAAACTTGCTAAGCAAATTAGTTGTTTACCCTTGCTATATCATGACATTTATTTCAGCTAAGCCCGAGGGATCGAATAAGAAAGACAAAGGCAAGGGCAAAGTCCAAGAATAGATTAATTGGAATGTTAATTATTATATTACATGATGGAATTATTTATGTAAACCTTTTGTAATATTAAAGGTGTGTTTTAGTTAAGGTAAAGAAGACCTTGGGGTTATGTTATAAAACTTTATTATAATGAACAATGTATGTTTATTATTCCGCAATAGTATATAGAATGCTTATGATGATGATGGATCGTGATCACTGAATCTGAGGTTATAAAACCTGGATTTGGGGGCGTCACAGGTTGGTATCAAAGCTATAGGTTATAAACATTAGGAATGCGAAACCTAGGTTATAACCTTAGAAGAAAACTCTTATAGAGTATGTTAGGAGATGAATTAAGGAAATTCATCGAGTTTTGGTTGTACTTAATAAAATATCATTTCATTTTATCAATGAATATATTTTATTATGGTACTGATGTTGTTATTGTTTGTGGTTATAGGATGTCTGAGGAGAGGCAAGATAATCATACTGTGGAGCAGGAGCAGAGGAATCCTGTTGAGGAGCACATCGAGAATGAGGACTATGATGAGGATATGATGGTGGTGGATTTGTTTGAGGAGAATGTAGCATTGGGAACCAGAATTGCTCAATTGGAAGAAGAAAATTCGACCCGTCAGTTTAATGAGACGCATTATAAAGAGTTAGCATACCAGGCTCAGCAAGAGCTAGCAGTGATGAAAGCCAAACTTAAACAAGAGGAAAGTAAGTTTGCAGTATTGAGTATTGAGCATCAGGCATTGCACCTGAGGTTTGACTTAGAGATGGCTGACAGGATCCGATTTGAGGATGTCTGGGTCAGATCAGCGAGAAGAGTGGATCAATTAGAGATTGAGGCGAAGGCCGGACGAGTTAGGATGGAGTCCTTGGGACGGGCTTTAGATGCAGCATATACGAGTCCCCAAGTAGGAGAAAGGAGATCGTACTTCGAGATATGTGAGTCGATTAGATCTGTTAGACGTCGACTTATGGATGGATTCTTTCCACCAGAGCAGGACCATGCAGGCACACTCTCTCCAGACACGCAGTGATAGTTTAATAAGCTTTCTATTGTATATAGATGCAGTAGAAAACCTTTTGTTTATTAGGGTTTTATGCTTGATGTAAACCTCAGACTGTGCGAAGTAGTATGCATATATGATGTATCCCCATATTAGGTGTGTAGGGGAGTATGTCTTTTGTTAGATCCCATCTTTTAAGGTTTAAAATGGGATAGTTAGCATTTATAAAAATATGCTAAACATGTAAGTGTATGATGCTAAAATTTGGTATATAAATATAAATGCAGTATTATAATCATGTGTTTAATTAAGTTTTGGGAATTAATTTAGTAAGCTAAATTGCAATCCAACATTTTGATTATATGATTGTTCGAGTTAAATATATGTGTTACAATTTAAATATTAATAAGTTATGACATATAATGAAACTCAAAGTATAATTTAAGTTTTTGTCTAAACAGAAAATGCCACCAAGATGGAGAGGAAGAGGAATACCACGAACACAGAGAAGTTTAATTGATAGAACAGAAACTGAAAATGAAAATAATGAAGGAGGTCAAGCAGACCCAATGCAAAACTTTGTAGACATGCTAGCTCAAGCTATGCAAAATAGAGCACCAATAGCTAGAAATCGGCCAGATAATAGATGGGCGAATTTCAAAGACTTTAAAGCAGTCGAACCGCCAAAATTTAAGGGAACCACAGATCCTAATGAAGCCCAAACTTGGGTGAAGGAAGTGGAGAAGGCTTTTGTGATTGCTAGAGTAGCAGAGGTGCAAAAGACAACTTTTGCTACCTATTTAATGAAAGGTGATGCGAATTACTGGTGGGAATCAAACCAGGCTAGAGCCGGAACATCAGTGGTAACCTGGGAAAGGTTTAAAGAGTTGTTTTTCAAGAATTATTTCTCGCCGAGCATGCAAGCCAGGATGGAAGTGAAGTTTCTTAAATTGAAGCAAGAAAACATGACAGTTTCAGAGTATGCCGCCAAATTCAACGAGCTAGCAAGATTTGCACCACATCAGGTGGACACGGAGGCAAGAAAGGCGCGCAGATTTGAGAATGGATTGAAATCGTGGATATACAGCAAAGTGGCAGTTTTACAAATTAATATGTTTTCAACGTTGTTAGAAAAGGCTATCATTGCAGAAGGTGGTAGTGAAGCGGTGTCCAAGTGCAATAGGGAAAAGAACAAGAAGAAGATGGAAGGTGGAAATCAGGGAGCCAGCAGTGGTGGCAGTAATAGCAAGAAACGCAAGTGGAACAACAGTGGTAATGAATCAAGAACTCAACAAGGGAGTACACCACAAAAGAAGCCAGCGTGTGTGAAGTGTGGAAAGAATCACTCGAGGGAGTGTATGAAAGGGAAAAATGTCTGTTATAATTGTGGTCAGGAAGGACATATTGCACCAAGTTGTCCTAAGCAGAAGAAAGGTGGTTGTTTTTCTTGTGGAGGATCGGACATCGATTCAAGGATTATCCATTGAAGAAGAATTCAGATGGAGGAAGTGGAAACAGGAGTAGCAACACAAAGTTAACCATTGGAGGACCAGTTCAACAGAGTAAGCCGACAGCAAGAACATTCAATATGACTGTGCAAGACACAGTTGCATCAAAGGAAGTTGTGTCAGGTATATTTTCGATCAATGATATAAATGTATTATTTGATTCGGGAGCTACCTGTTCATTTGTGTCTGATGAATTTGCAAAACGATTAAATTTACCCTATGAAAAGTTAAAGAACCCAATGAATATAGAAGTTGCAAACAAAGAAGTGATCCCTGTAGAGTTTATCCATAGAAATTATTGTGTGGAAATAAGGGGACATAAGCTAAGCGTGAACTTGATTCCGATACGCTTAGGGGAATTTGATAGTATCCTAGGGATGGATTGGTTATTTAAACATGAGGCAGTTATAGACTGTCAAAAGAAGAGCATACGCTTTATGATGCCGAATAAGTCTAAGGTTGTATTTTATGGTAGCAAGTCGCCAAGACAAATGAGTTGTCTGATGATGATGCAGGCCAATAGGATGCTATGGAAAGGATATGAAGGTTATTTGGCTCATGTAATGGATACACAGATGGTGAATTCGGACATGGGACAGATACCTATAGTTAATGAGTTTGGGGATGTCTTTCCAAAAGAACTTCCTGGACTTCCACCAGACCGAGAGATATAATTTGTGATTGATTTAGAACTAGGGATAACACCGATATCGAAAGCACCATATAGGATGGCACCGGTAGAAATAAAAGAGCTAATGATCCAGCTACAGGAGTTATTGGATAAAAAGTACATCCAACCTAGTGTATCTCCGTGGGGAGCACTAGTGTTGTTTGTAAAGAAGAAAGATGGTTCGATGAGGTTGTGTATGGATTATAGAGAGTTGAATAAGGTGAAAATCAAGAACAAGTATCTGTTACCAAGAATAAACGATTTGTTTGATCAACTTAAAGGAGCGAGATGGTTTTCAAAGATTGACCTGAGAACTGGTTATCATCAGTTGAAGGTAAGGACAGAGGATGTACCAAAGACATCATTTAGAACTCGTTACGGACATTATGAGTTCTTAGTGATGTCATTTGGACTGACAAATGTGCCAGCTGCTTTTATGGACTTGATGAACAGAGTATTTAAACCGTATTTGGATAAATTTGTGGTTGTGTTCATTGATGACATTCTGGTGTATTTGAAGACTGAAGAGGAGCATATCGAACATCTTAGGATTATATTGGAAACATTAAGAAGAGAGAAGCTATATGCAAAATATTCAAAGTGTGAGTTCTAGTTGAAAAGAGTTCAATTTTTAGGACATGTTATTGACAACGAGGGAATTTCTGTTGATCCAGCTAAAGTAGAAGCGGTGAAAAATTGGGGATAGCCGAAGACGCTGACAGAGGTCGAAAGTTTCTTAGGATTGGAAGGTATTACCGGAGGTTTATTCAAGATTTCTCAAAGATAGCGACACCATTGACTAATCTGACGAGGAAGGCTGTTAAGTATGTGTGGACGAAAAAATGTGAACAAAGTTTTCAGGAATTGATGAAGCGACTAAGTGAAGCACCTGTGTTATCTTTACCAGATAGTACGAGAGGTTTTACAGTGTATAGTGACGCGTCACACAAAGGACTAGGATGCATTTTAATGCAGAATGGTAAAGTCATTGCGTACGCATCACGACAGTTAAAGGAATATGAGAAGGGATACCCTATCTATAATCTGGAATTGGCTGCGGTAGTGTTTGCCCTTAAGATTTGGAGACATTATCTCTACTGAGAAAAGTGTGAGATATACACAGATCACAAGAGTTTGAAGTATATCTTTACACAGAAGGATTTAAATATGAGGCAAAGGAGATGGTTAGAATTGATCAAGGACTATGATTGTGATATTCTATATATCATCAAGGGGAAAGGCTAATGTAATCATGAGATGCTTTAAGAGAAAAGAGCCGGAAAAATTGTTTGTATTGATGAGCAGGAAGAATTAGTAAGAGAAATGGAGAAAATGGAGTTAGAGGTGAAAAATTCGAAGGATTCGGATAGAGTAATAGAAATGGAAGCAAGTCCAACTTTATTGGACAAGGTGAAAGAATCACAAGAAAATGATGAAGAATGTGGTAAAATCAGGAAGCGATTAGCTGAAGGCGAAGAGTTGAAGTATAAGATTGATGGCACTGGATTACTAAGATTTGAAGGACGGGTATGGGTACCTGCAGTTCCAGAGTTAAGAGAAGAGATTTTACAAGAAGCGCATAGTACGAGATATTCGATACACCCGGGAAGCACGAAGATGTATCCAGATTTGCGTCAACATTATTGGTGGCCGAACATGAAGAGAGAAGTTGCATAATGCGTCAGCATATGTCTAACGTGCCAGAGAGTCAAGGCAAACATCAACGACCCAGCGGATTATTGCAGCCATTGGAGATTCTAGAATGGAAATGGAAGCACGTCACGATGGATTTTGTGGTGGGACTTCCAACAACACAGAAAGGTTACGATGCGATATGGGTAATTATTGATCGTCTTACAAAGTCAGCGCACTTTTTGCCGATCAGGATTAGGTATAATTTGGATCAGTTAGCTAAATTGTATATCAAGGAAATTATTTCGAGACATGGAGTGCCGATATCAATTTTGTCTGATAGAGATCCGCGCTTCACATCAAATTTTTGGAGGAGTCTTCAAGAAAGAATGGGGACACAGCTAAGGTTGAGTACCGCGTATCATCCACAAACCGATGGACAAAGCGAGAGAACGATTCAAACATTAGAAGACATGCTCATAGCCTGTGTAATAGACTTCAAAGGAAGCTGGGAGGATCATCTTCCACTGGTAGAGTTTGCATATAATTATACTTATCACGCAAGCATTGTCATGCCACCGTATGAAGCCTTGTATGGAAGGAAGTGCAGAACACCCTTATGTTGGGATGAGGTAGGTGAACGACGACTGTTGGGGCCGGAATTGGTACAACAGACAGTGGAGATCATCAAGGTAATAAGAGCTCGACTAGTAGCAGCTCAAGATCGCCAAAAGAAGTATGCAGATTTGAATCGCAAGAAAAGGGATTTCGAAGTGGGAAGCTATGTGTCTTTGAAAGTATCTCCCTGGAAAGGGAAGATTAGATTTGGGAAGAAGGGTAAACTGAGTCCAAGATTTATTAGAACATTTGAAATATTGAAAAAGATAGGTGAAGTGGCGTACGAGGTAGCTCTACCTCCTGAACTAGAACATATTCACAATGTGTTTCATGTGTCAGTGTTGTGGCCATATAAGCCTGACTACAAGCATGTGATATCACACGAGCCAATTCAAGTTGAGAAGGATTTGTCATATGAAGAAATTCCTATAGAAATATTAGATAGGAAAGAGTAGAAACTAAGGAATAAGGTTATTCGTTCTGTTAAAGTTCTTTGGAGAACCACAATGCTGAAGAAGCTACGTGGGAACTCGAGAAAAAAATGAGAAAGAATTATCCAAATCTTTTTGAGTAACCTTATGTGAAATTCCGGGCACGGAATTCTTATAAGGGGGAGAATGTAATAAACAAGAATTTTAAGTCACACGGTAATTAAATATATTAATTAAATATTAATGATATTGAAAACTTTGTGACATATAGGGAATGAATATGTTATTATTTATGTGGAAAATGTTTATGGTTAAATAAATATATATGTATGTATGAATTATATAAAGAGAATTAAGCGAAAAAGTTATATAACCTAATTATACATTAGTTATGGAAATTAAATAACCTAAGTGTTATAGTATTGAAGAATAATAGTATTTAAAATTATACTAACCTAAGAGATTAATTTTATTATCTCAATTTAATATTCAATTTAAACTTAATTAAAGTAAGTCTAATTGAGTTATAAAATTAAATGTACATAGATAATTATTTAAATTTCAAAATGGATGGAATGGAAACTCTAATTAAATAATTAGGGTAAGATAAAATTTATCTATTGGATCATGTTATTTTTACATAGCCCAAATAATTTAATTAGAGAGCCCAAACAAGAAATCAATTGGCCCAAGTTATGGCCCAATTTTTATGGACCTTGTAGATGGTTAATTAACAAATAAATCAATAAGCAAATTGGTCAATATGGTGCATAAATCCGGCAAGCTAATGATTTGAGCAAGTACATGATTCATTTCATTAGTTTTTCTTTTTGGTTGGTCAAGGGTTGTTTACCAACCCACCTAATAGCCCACTAGCCTTTTATAGCTTAATAAATATTTTTCAACCAAGGCAAGCAAGATATTGGAAGATTAATAGATATACACAAGTTATATTTATATATACTAATTGCCTATAAATACCCCCACATATTTTATAAAGAAACTTTTCACTTATTAGTTATCTAACAAAAAAAAACAAAAAGCAAAGCAAAATAAAGTATTAGAGAGTGAGAAACGTGGGAAGCTTTGTTGGAGAGGAGGAATAAATTTCGTTGATGCCACCTAGATTTATCACATACTTTGGAAAAACAAGAAAAGTAGCATTAAGATCAAGGTAAAAATATTGAATCTCAAGCTTTAATTTCATGTATTTTGTTGGTTTTACAAAAATAAAGAACCTATATTCATGAACTTTCAAAACTCTTGATTTACTTCTTTTAAGTGTATCATGTTTGGATCTTACATTTTTGGGTGTTTAAAAGTTGATCAAAGAGAAAAGAAAAGAAAGTATGTACAAATGTTTAAGAAACACCCTAATCTTGCATGCTTAGTGTATTTTATGTTAGATACATGGAGTTCAAGTTTTAAATGGCTATAAGCATGCTAGAATGATAGATATAGAGTTTAATGGATTTAACTTGTGTATTGGTATGTGTTTGTGTAGAAAAGTTTGGTAAAATGCATGAAAATGAGTTTTACCGGAAAACTTGACCTTGAAGATTTTTTATTTTGAAACTTCCTAATAGTTTTTGTGATTTTCTTTCTTGTTATGTTAGATATGTAAGTTAAGAACAAAATCACTTTTGAAGCATGCAAAAATGTTTTAAAATGAGCAAGATATGATTTTTTTTAAAAACACCTCATTGTTGAAGGACTGTGCAAAACAGTCCGGTTTCTGGCCAATTTCTGTAACCAAAACATGTCCAAATTTTATGTTTGATAAATGCAAATTGTAGTTCATGAAGATACGAATCCAACGAGACTAACTGGACCTAAATCGGAGTTGTAGATTTCATTGTATTCAAGTTTTAGTAAAAGTCCCCAAATCAGGAAAATCAGAAGGAAAAAAATATATATTAACTGCCGATTCAGTTTTTCATACGAATCTGAATGAACTTTTCGGTGAGCGGTTCACCCAGGTTTACTGGGATTACGGTGGTGGGTTCAGGACCAAAAATTTTCTAAAATTGTGAAGAATATTAAAATATTTAATTTCGAATTTTTCTGGACAGTTATGTAATTATTAAGTAATTAATGGTTTAAACTCATTTAAATAATTTAAAACTTACTAATTAATAATTATTAATTCCACTAAATGATTATTAAACTAATTACATATAATTTATGTGTAATTAACTATTTAATTATTATTTAAGTGATAATTATGTAGAGTTAGTGGTAATAAACTAACTATTGATTATTTAATTAAGATTAAATAATAAATAGAGTTAAAAGGAGTTGTTGGACATCGGTTTCATTCGTCCTAGTCCTTGGGGTGCTCCTGTTTTATTCGTAAAGAAGAAAGGCGGAGTATGCGACTTTGTATTGACTATCGGGGAATTGAACCATGTCACCATCAAGAATAGGTATCCTCTACCTCGTATTGCCGACTTGTTTGACGATTTGCAAGGAGCACAATTCTTTTCAAAAATCGATCTTCGATTCGGATATCATCATTTGAAAATTAGAGGCGAGGATATTCCAAAGAGGCGCCTTGAGAACTCGGTATGGGCATTATGAATTCTTAGTTATGTCTTTCGGATTGACTAATGCTCCTATGGCTTTCATGGATATGATGAATCGAGTATTCAAAGAATATTTGGATCAATTCGTTGTTGTCTTTATTGATGACATCCTCATATATTCCAAAAGCCGTGAAGATCATGAGCACCATTTGAATTCGGTACTCCAAAGGCTTTCGTGAAAACAAGCTATATGCTAAGTTGAAGAAATGCGAGTTCGCTTGAGGAAGTAGCATTCTTGGGCACGTGGTGTCAAAACATGGAGTATCTGTTGACGGCCAAGATTGAACCAATACAAAGTTGGGAGCAACCAAAGTCATTGATTGAAGACGTAGCTTTTTTGGTTTAATTTGGTTATTATCGGAGATTCGTGGAAGGTTTTCTTGAATCGCTACTCAGTTAACTCATCGACTCGAAAGGATACAAAATTCATATGGAGCGAGGAATACGAGAAGAGTTTCCAAGAGTTTAAGAGAGACTCATTTAAGACTGTTTCTAACAATACCATCCGGTATGGATGGATTTGTTATCTCTGACGATGCTTGAAGGCAAAGGGTTAGGATGTGTTCTCATGCAACATGGGAAAGTCATAGCCTATGCCTCGCGACAACTAAAAGAGTATGAGAGGAATTGTCCTACTCATGATCTAGAGTTGGCAGCAGTCATTTTCGGGCACTATCTATATGGGGAGAAAGTGGAGATATATTCAGACCATAAAAGCCTTAAATATTTCTTCACTCAAAAAGAACTCAACACGCTGGCGGTGACGTTGGCTCAAGCTATTGAAAGACTACAACCACACTATTCAATACCATCCCCGAAAAGCGAACGTGGTAGGCGACGCGTTGAGTAGAAGATCATATTCGAGGGCGAAAAGTGCGATGATGTCAAGTATACGCGATAGAGCCAACTTTAATAGAAAAAGTTAAGGTTCTTTCGAGCCACTTAGGCCGGAGTTGATGCGTATGAAGAAGAAAGTATAAGAAGGTGTGTTATTAGGGCGAGAATCGATGATGAAGGAATACTTGATTCCACTCCGGACTTTGTGTTCCTAATGATTACGATTTGAAGTACAAGATCATGATGGAGGCACACAATACACCATTTGCAATTCATCACGGAAGTACTAAAATGTATCGTGATCTTGACATACATTTTGGTGGAACAATATGAAGAGAGAGATTGCAAAGTTTATCTCAACATGTTTAACTTGTCAACGTGTAAAGGCGGAGCATCAAGTGCCTAAGGGACCATTGCAACCACTTGAGATTCCGAAATGGAAGTGGAAACACATTACCATGGATTTCGTTACGGGTCTTCATACGGTTTCTCAAGGCATCAATGCTATTTGGGTTATTGTTGATAGATTAACCAAGTCTGCACATTTCTTGCCGATACGGGATACTTATTCTCTTGAACGTCTTGCTAGTATGTATGTAAATGAGATTGTGAGGTTGCATGGCATGCCAGTATCTATAGTTTCAGATCGTGACCCAAGATTCATTTCAAGATTTTGGGTTAGCTTGCAAAAAAAGCTGGGAGTGCAGTTACGATTTAGTTGGCATACCATCCTCAAACAGGATGAACAATCGAGAGGACTATTCAAACTCTTGAAGATTTATTAAGACTACGTGTCCTAGACTTCAAAGGCGGTTGGGATAAGTATTTACCATTGGTGGAATTCTCTACAACAACGGTTATTAAGCAAGTATAGGTGTGGCTCCATTTGAAGCATTATATGGGACGAAAGTGTCGCTCTCCAATATGTTGGGATGAGGTGGGTGAATCAACATTGTTGGGACCCGAAAGTTAGTATGTATGACTACCAAAAAGATCCAAATGATTCGACAACGATACAAGCGGCACAAGATCGACAAAAGAGTTATGCGGATCTTCATCGAAAGGACGTGGAATTTAGTATAGGGGATCATGTATTGTTGCGAGTTGCTCCATGGAAGGAGTTACAAGATTTGGGAGAGAGGAAAGCTCAATCCACGATTTATTGGTCCATTTCAAATTCTTGACCGAAGTAGGAAATGAAGCCTATAGACTCGCGTTACCTCCAAGTATGTCTCGTGTTCATAATGTGTTTCACATATCGTACTTTCGTAAATATGTGAAAGACCGAACCACGTTATTGAGTTTAGCAGGACGAGATAGCGAAGAAGACTTAACGTATGAGGAGGTACTGCCAAGATCTTGGATAGGAAGGAGCATATCCCTACGCATACGAAGGTCGTACCACAAGTTAAAGTTTTGTGGAGGAACCATGCTATAGAAGAAATGACCTGGGAATTGGAAACGGAAATGAAAGCGAGGTATCCTCACCTTTTCGGAACACCAGGTACGTATGTCAATTTCGAGGACGAAATTTCATAAGGAGGGAGGTTGTAAGACCCCAAATAATTAATAAATGAAATTTAATTTCCTCTAATTATTATTTTGAAATAGTAAGGGTTGATGTGATTAATGTGGATAGTTATGGGTAAAAAATACGCAAATATTTCAAAATAAGCAAGTGGTTATAAAATATTCATTATTATTGGGGAATATTCGTTTGGTGGTCGTGGAATATTAAATGCTTTGTCGAGGAATATTAAATGCGATTGGTAGCGACCATGTGTGGGCCCCATAGCGGAAAGCGATTGGAGAAAAAAATGACAAATATAAGTTTTTTAAAAATACTAGGCGTGTAGTTGTTACCGTTTATCTTGTTGGAATACCCGGTGGTTAAAACACGATGTATACGTTGTTGCACAAGAAAAACACGGTATTGCACCAATTATTGACTCTTTACGTAAGAAGGCACTACTCAATAATGGTTACGATAATTCTTTATTCGATATTTTATTTTATTGGTTCAATAATTGTTTGCGTTGATATTTTATATTCTTTGTTGTTTCAATAATTGTCATTACACAAGATTTTTCATTATCGAAGCAATAATTCATATTATCTGAATAATATTATTAGATAACATTATTGGCAATGTCTAGAAAGTTACATCTAAGGAGAGGTTTGGTCACCTAATTAATTGGCGCTAATAAGGAGAAATTCTTATTGGAAAGCCCCTCTTTCCGAGAAGCACTGGTTGTCGATATTGTGATTACGTAATATTATTTGTGAATAATTAATTATTGATTCATATGATGAAAAATATTGATTTTATAGATGGAGAAAATTTTTAATGCGACAATTTTTGAAAATTGAAATTTTATCTTTTACGATAAAATAATTCATTTAAATATATTATTATATTTTAATAATATAATAATGATGATATTTTTATGATGAATGCGGGATATATGAGTATATGTGGAGGAGGAGTATTTTGTTACCAAAATGTTTAAAACATGTTAAACATGTAAATTGGACCCCATTTCTTGGTTGAAATTTGATTATAGCTTTGTAAAATTGCCCGTTTATGGATTTTGATTCAATTTACATTTTGGAATTTGGAAAAACTTTCTTCTGCAAAGTTGTAGAGAATTTAATTTCCTATAAAAACTCACGAGATTCGAATTTTCTGATAAAAGGGCTAATTATAATGAATTATTGAAGTTCCGAAGCTCTGAAATAATTAATTTTTGGAAGTTTTAATTGTTGAGCTCTGAAATAGTTGAGCTCACCCTTTTCCTTTTTGTTCCATTTTTCTTCTCAGGAGGCGAGAATGTAGCAAGTACGAGTCGGGGTATGGAATGATGGTTTTAGAGAGTTGTTTAGTAGTCCTCACCATTTTTGTAAAATAATGTATCAATAATTATGATGAGGATTTATTTGTATGTGGATATTGTCTAGATGACAATGTCTGTATTTAAACTCACAGTTTATATGTTGTAACAATAAAGTTGTAGTTATTTTTGTACCTTGTATTTGACAACTCAGAATGGGTGATGTATATCTGTTTTGGGGGTGTCACATGTATCTACAACATTTTGTTAAAAAACGTTATAAAAAAAATACCACAACGTTAATTTATAAAAACGTCATCTTTTAAGTGTTATCTTTTTATGATTTTGTACTAGTGAGAGGTATATCGGACTCACATTATCACAGTATACAAGTGTTGCCTTGTGGACCGGACAATGAAATTCCAGGAGTAAATTTCAGATCCAGCAGGATTCAGAGACAACATTGACATCCCCTCGATATTCAGCCTCGACACTTGATTTAGATAGTGTGGGTTGCCGTTTAAAGGACCATGAAATCAGGTTGGCACCGATGAATAGACAATAACCAGAGGTGGAGCGATGTGTGTCAGGACAGCCACGCCAATCAACATCCATATAAGAAAGAAGAGAGTCAAGTTTAGACTTATACAGATGCAAACCATAATTAATCGTTCCGTGAATATAGCGTAGAATACGCTTGAGAGCATCCATATGCGCGACTTTCAGATCATACATATGTAAGCATACCTGTTGAACCGCATAGGAGATATCTAGTTTGGTAAAAGTAAGATATTGCAAAGCACCAGTGTAAGACCCCGACTTTTTATTAATAAAATGAAATTTTCTCTATTTATTATTTTGAAATAGTAAGGGTTATTTTGATTAATGTGGTTAATTATGGGTGAAATGCGCAAGTGGTTATAAAATATTCATTGTTGTCGGCTCGTTTGGTCGTGGAATATTCTTACTGTCGGGGAATATTAAATGCGACCAGTATGACCTTGTGTGGGCCCCATAACATGTAAAGCGATTGGATGAAGAAAGCGACAAATATATGTTGTTTATAAATGACGGTGTAGTTATTCACGAATTAACCTTTGTTGGATTTAGGGTGGTTAAAATACGATGTCTGGCGTTGTTGCAAAGAAGCTTTGCGGTATTGCACCAATTATTGATTCTTACATAAGAAGGCACTACTCAATAATTGTTATAATAATTCTTATTCAATATTTTATTTTATAGATTCAATAATTGTTGTGTTGATATTTATTATTCTTGTTGTTTCAATAATTGTCACTAACACATTATTTTCTATATCGGACAATAATTCATATTATCTGAATAATATTATTAGATAACATTATTGGCAATGTCTAGAAAGTTCTGTCTAAGGAGAGGTTATTTAATCAACTTGTATTTAGTAAGGAGAAATCTTTCTTAGGAAGGCCCCTCTCTGAAGCTGCACTCGGTTGTCAATATTGTGATTCTGTAATATTATTTATGAATAATTAATTATTGATTTATATGATTAGAAAAATATTAATTTTATGAGGATATAGATTGTAAGACCCCAAATAATTAATAAATGAAATTTAATTTCCTCTAATTATTATTTTAAAATAGTAAGGGTTGATGTGATTAATGTGGATAGTTATGGGTAAAATACGCAAATATTTCAAAATAAGCAAGTGGTTATAAAATATTCATTATTGTTAGGGAATATTCGTTTGGTCGTGGAATATTAAATGATCTGTCGGGGAATATTAAATGCGGCCAGTAGCGACCGTAATATGGGCCCCATAAGCGGAAAGCGATTGGAGGAAGAAAACGACAAATATAAGTTTTTTAAAAATAACGGCGTAGTTATTACAGATTTACCTTTGTTGGAATACCCGGTGGTTAAAACACAATAATACTGGCGTTGTTACAATAAAGAAGACACGCAGTATTGCATCAATTATTGACTCTTACGTAAGAAGGCACTACTCGATAATGGTTCAGTAATTATTCTGCATTCAAATTATTTTATTTTATTGGTTCAATAATTGTTGCGTTGATATTTTATATTTTTGTTGTTTCAATAATTGTCATTACAAAGTATTTTCATTATCGAAATAATAATTCATATTATCTGAATAATATTATTAGATAACATTATTGGTAATGTCTAGAAAGTTTCGCTTAAGGAGAGGTTTGGTCACCTAATCATTGGCGCCAAGTAAGGAGAAATTCTTATTGGAAAACCCCTCTTTCACGAAGCGCACTGGTTGTCAATATTGTGATTCTGTAATATTATTTGTGAATAATTAATTATTGATTCATATGACGAGAAAAATATTGATTTTATAGATGGAGAAAATTTTTAATGCGACAATTGTTGAAAATTGAAATTTTATCTTTTTTTGATAAAATAATTCATTTAAATATATTATTATATTTTAATAATATAATAATGATGATATTTTTACGATGAATGTAGGATATATGAGTATATGTGGAGGAGGAGTATTTTTGTTACCAAAAATGTTTAAAACATGTTAAACATGTCGGTGGACCTATAGCATGTAAAATCGCTCGTTTATGGATTTCGGTCAATTTCTGTTTGGAATTTGGAAAAACTTTCTTCTGTAAAGTTGTAGGGAATTTAATTTCCTATAAAAACTCGCGAGATTTGAATTTTATGATAAAAGGGCTAATTATTATGAATTATTGAAGTTCCTAAGCTCTGAAATAATTAATTTTTGGAAGTTTTAATTGTTTTTAATAACAAAAACGTTTTTTTTGTTTTTGTCATTATTGTGGGCAACATTGGTGACTTAATTCAGTTGCCAAGAGTGGGCGTAAGAATTTTGTTTATATATATTAATATTATATTAAATTTTCTGCTTTGGTGTTCTAAACAATTTCCTATAAATAAGGTGCTTAGGTTAGAATTGAAGATTACACCAGAAACTGAAGTTTTCTCTCTCTATATTATCGAGCGTATTCTTGTGAGTATTTTGAGTATATTTTGAGTATTGCTATACGGTGCAAGTTCAAGTCATAGCCTATATCCGGTGTTTCAGCTAGAAGTACTGATCTTTCGAGGTAAGGGATATTTTTTTTTTTTCGTAATGATATTATTTCTTCAATATCATTATGCTGAAATATTGATCTGAAGTTTTTATCAAATTTGGAACTTTTGGTGTCGGAGTTACTTATTCACGATATCACAGCCTTTATTCACGTATCGACCTTATTCACGAATCAAGACTTTATTCATCGAAAAATGAAAAATTTTCTTTTCGTCCAAAATATCTATTACGGATACTAGCTTTGATTGTATCCATGTTTTGATCATTCTTGAATTTTACACCACTATGATTATTTTTGAGGTATTTTTTGGGCGTGGATAAAACAAAATACGAATCCTTAATCCTTAATCCTTGTCATTTTGTTTCTTTGGATTCGATTTTCTTTAAAATATTTTTCATCATCCTCGGTCTTAAATGATGATATTATTGAATATCTTTGGCACTGTAGTGCAAAAGATGAATGATTTATGATGAATATCTTTGGCTGTAGTGCAAAGATGAATGATTTCGACGAATATCTTTGGCGTAGTGCAAAGATGGACGGTGTTTAGATGAACATGACCAATGATAAATATCCTTGGCTTTTGTAGTGCAAGGATGAATATATGATTCGGATATATATTGATTGATGTTCTGAGGATAAAAATATTGATGATGAATTTATTAAATTCATAGATATTAGTAGATTTCATCCTTTACGTAACTCTTACATGAATTAATATTTTTCATGCATGAGTATTGATTTAAAACTTGTTGTCTATTGTATTCTATTAGATTTTTTTCCTGTTGAAGACTAACGATAATTTGTTATGTATTATCTTAGTCATAATATTCTTTTTGGGCTAGTTGAGCTCACCCTTTTCTTTTTGTTCCATTTTTTTCTTCTCGGGGAGGCGAGAATGTAAGCGAAATGCAGTGGGGTATGGAATGATGGTTTTAGAGAGTTGTTTAGTAGTCCTTACCATTTTGTAAAATAATGTATCAATAATTATGATGAGCATTTATTTGTATGTGGATATTGTTTAGATGGCAATATCTCGTATTTAAACTCATGATTTCTTGTTGTAATAATAAAGTTGTAGTTATTTCTATACCGTGTATTGTATTTCGAATGGGTGATGTATACCTATTTTGGGGGTGTCACGTAGATGGAGAAAATTTTTAATGTGACAATTGTTGAAAATTAATATTTTATCTTTTTCTGATAAAATAATTCATTTAAATATATAATTTTAATAATATAATAATGGTGATATTTTTATAATGAATATGGGATATATGAGTATATGAGGAGGAAGAGTATTTTTGTGGCATTAAATGATTAACACATGTTTTGTGTGTTGGTGGACCCCAATTATTGACCGAAATTTGATTATAGCCTGTAAAATCGCCTGTTTGTGAATTTCGGTCAATTTCAGTTTGGAATTTGGAAAAACTCCCTTCTGCAAAGTTGTAGATAATGGAATTTCCTATGAAAAATTGCGAGTTTCGAATTTTTCTGACAAAAGGGCTATTTATTATAAATTATTGAAGTTCTGAAGCTCCGAAATAATTAATTTTTGGAAGTTTAAAATATTTTTAATTACTAAAACGTGTTTTTCATTTTGTGGCTCTCATTTAACATGTGATAGGGGCTGAATTCAGTTGGCAAAAGTGTGCGTATGAGATTTTGGAAAAAATATAATAATATTTAATAAATTTTCTACTTTGGTGTTCTAAGCATTTTCCTATAAATAGGGTGCTTAGGTTAGAATTAAAAATTACACTGAATACTGAAGTTTTCTTTCTATTTCTCTCTCTATAATATCGAGCGTATTTTATGAGTATTTTAGTACTTTGAGTCTTGCTATACGGTGCAAGTTCTTTCAACACTATATCCAGTATTCCAGTCAGAAGTACTATTCTTTCTGAGGTAAGGGATGTTATTTTTTCGTAATGATGTTATTCTTTGAATAATGATGTTATTCACGTATACGACACTATTCACGTATACGACACTATTCATAAAAAATTAAATGTTCGTTTTTGTCCAAAATATCTATTATGGATACTAGCTTTGATTGTATCCATGTTTTGATCATTCTTGAATTTTACTCCACTATGATTATTATTGAGGTATTTTTGGACATGGATAAACCGAATTACGAATCCTTAATCCTTAATCCTTGTCTTTTGTTTCATTGAATTCGTTTCTTTAAAAATATTTTTCATCATCCTAAGTCCTAAATGATGATGTTACTGAATATCTTTGGCCTATAGTGCAAAGATGGTTGATTTTCTTATGAATATCTTTGGTTAAAAGTAGTAAGAAGATGAGCAGTGTTGAGATGAACATGACCAGCTGATGAATATCTTTGGCCTGTAGTGGAAAGATGAATATTTGATTGAAGATGTATATTGATTGATGTTACTGTTAGGTTTGTAATATTCACGAACGCAATCAAATTGCACAAAATTAGCGGAAACGTGTAAAAATCAGAGTTTAAAAATTTTACAAACCATATACCCGGATCACCCTTTATGCACAATTATTAATTAAACGAAAAAGAAAGAACAAGAATCATACCCTTGAAGATCCGAGCTTCCTCAAGTACAAGTTCACCTTCGCGTTCATCTTGAATCCACCGGGTTTGGTTCCTTCCTTTGATCAACGTTAGCCACCCAAGTGTTTGGCCTCTAGAGGTGATCCACCAAAGAAGAAGAAGAAGAATTCAAGAAGATGGGTATTTGGCAAAACCCTAGTTTTCTATCTCTATAGAAAAGGCGTACTCTCCCAACTATTGGAATTATTCACGTGTTGTGAAAGTGTCAACAACCACACCACCCATAATAAGACTCCTCTTATTTATAGATGTGGGCAACCCTCCTTAACAATTAAGGAATTGGGTTTTATTTAATTAATTAAATTCTTTTAATTAATTAAGCTCCCTAATTTTATTAGGGATAATTAATTAAACTCTTTTAATTAATTTAACCTCCTAATCTTATTAGGAATATTTGAGAGTACTTTTATTAATTAATTCCCAAACTCCTTTAGGAATTAAATAATAATAATAGTAATAATAATAATAATAATAAGACTCCTCTTATTAATTTATATTTAATATTTCCAAAATATTAAATAATAAATATTAAGCTATTTAATTTATTCTATTACCATAAATTAAATATACTTAACTTATTATTACGATTATGCCATTAACTTCTTAAATAATTATTCTTCCTTTTATGGTGTGACCCTTTAGGTTCTCCATATTAAACCGGTTGTGAATAAATCAATTAGAACAATTCTAATCTTATTTAAATAAATAAATTAAACTAATAATTTATTTAAATAAATAATATTTATTCTACAATAGGGATAAGCCTCCCTAGCGATCAACGACTTTCCAGATAATATAGATTTCAACATTAATCATAAAAGAACCTTTGAGTAAATAATTACCGTACAATTCAATCCTTCCACCATACAACGTCCCAATTAAATATAAGACATGAAATTACTGTCAAGTCTTATTTTATTTAATTATATGTATTTCGACTCTTAAATGCACAACCCCAAATAATACAAATTAGAAACTCCTTTCTAATTTCATTCTGCCTTGTCAAAGGTCTACTGGGTTGTCATTTATCGAATCACATAGGACATATATCTTCTTTTACTAGAAGCGGTAGATTCTTTATTGATCATACATTATCTTCATGTACAACTTATTATACCCAACCATACCCTTTGATATACCCTAAGGGTCTTAAGGAATAAGTCAAAGTATAACTCATCATACACAAGATACTATGATGATCTCAAGTCCAAGGATCATTTTTACTACTATCACTACAGGAATTCCTATTGATGAAAAAGTAAAACTCCATTAGGTATTCCTTAGCGAGCCACGTTCGGTGAACTTATTCTCCAATAAGCACTACATACTTGTTTTAGTGTCTCCACACAAATGATCGTGAGATCAATCATCCTCATCCAATGAAAAGCAAACAACGTATGTACCAATCTATCAGGATTCACTAATCCCCAATTTAGTAATCCAACGATTAGGAACTATTTTAGTTTTAAGCTTTTAAGAATTTAGATCTCATTAGAATGATAATCATCATTATTCTAAAAGCATTGCTTAAAACTATGGGTTTATCATATTATAAAAACGACATCATGTAGATAATTAAAAGCCTTTAATAAATTAATACTTTTTATTAATAAATGAATAAGATTGTTAAAAAGTATATGCTTTATCATCAAACATGATTGCTTTGTGTGCATACTACTTTTAATCTCCCACTTGCACTAAAGCCAATCGTCATGGTATCTCATACTCTTCTTCTCTAAGTGACGATTATCCTGCTGTTGGATAAGCTTCACTAAATGGATATGTAATGTTGTTCTTGAGAGTCAACTATCTCTATAGTGATTTCTCATTTTTCAATTATTCCTATAATCAAATGAAAGTGCCACAACACATGCTTAGATCCAAGATGAGACTTAGGAACTATTCCTAGTTCTGTAATGAACTTATCATCCAAACAATCAACTTGTAGCTTCATTTACAACTATATACTTTGTCTTTATCACTAAACCAACAACTTTTTCTTTGTTTGGAACCTTTCAATTTCATCGCTTTGCAGATTCAAGGTAACCCTTTACCTTAAAGTGGATTTTATGTCATCTTGATCTGTCTAAAAACTTGAGTTTATTAAGCCCTCTAGTTTTAATTTAGACCCACCATAAATATTATCACATCCTTAGTTCCAGTTAAGTACTTTAAGATATTTTTCACTGACTCATAGTGAACTTCTCCAGAATATGACTGATCAACATCAGGTCTCGTATATTTCATTGCATACATGATAGTGACTCATGTGATCTCTCTTTTCAGGAGTCTCTGGGGACTATTAAGAGAGATACACTCCAGGGCTCATCAACATGAGACATCCCTTGGAGTTTGCCATGCTAAACGACTTTAGCATCAAATGAATATACGTTCATTGGGTTTAGCTGAGTATCCTTTTAAATCTATCTATATAGATTTGTATCCCTAATTAAGATACTCTACCCAAATCATTCATGGAGGAATGTTTAGACAACTTTATCTTTACTGATTGTAGCATTAGTATGTTATTCCTTATCCGTAGTATATCAACATATAATACTAAGAATATCACGACGCTCCCACTGACCCTTTTATACACACTAGAACTCTTACCTCATCGTATGTAACTTTGGATCATCATCTTCTATGATGCGTACCTCATCATCATCATCCATGATGAATCCATACCTCCTAGGTATCTTGGTCTTATTCAGTTCTGATTCGGATTTGTGGTACAATATGTCTATCTACAGATTCCTCTTATTTGACTTATAGTGTTTTGTGGTTCTTGAACTCTTCAAGATCTATTATCCTCCCACTAGCCCCTTCAATGATAAACACCTTTATCTTAGTAGGTAGCGTGTTTCATAACAAACCTCTTTTGTTAAGTAGGATTATAGAGCATATACCCTAAACTTACTTTAGGATGTCCCACAAATCTGTATATGTCAAATTTTGTCCCAAACTTATCCTTTGAAACCTTTTCACATAAGTTGGACAACCCCTTATCTTAACATACTTAAGATTAGGAATCCTCCCTGTCCATAACATTTATGGAGTCTTGAGGTCGGATTTTGAGGTTACCTTTTTCGTAGATATGCAGCCATTTCTAGGGCATTATTCTAGAAGGATACTGGAATGTCGGTAAAATTATTATGGACCGCACCATGTCCAATAAGGTACGATTTTTCCATTTAGATACATCAATTAATTATTGCGTATAGGATGTGTCCATTATGAGAAAACCATTTGAGATGATCTAGAAACTTATTGCACAAGTATTTATTCCTTGATCTAATCAAAGAATCTTAATACTTTGTCAATTTGTTTCAATTTTGAATTCTTTGAACCTTTCAAATAATTCACACTTGTATTTCAGCAAATACACACATTCAACTCTTTGAATGATCATCTCCTTTTTCTTGTACTAGTTTGTTCAATTTGCAAAATTATTTCTCACGTAAGTCAAGTATACAAAATCAATTAAGTAATATTCCAGTTCTATATAAAATATTATTATTATAAATAGAACAACAATTATTCTTAATTATAATACCAAAAAATTTATTATCTAACAATAAAATGGAAATAATGTTTCTAACAAGAACTGGAATACAATAACAACTTATTGACTTAATAGACTTGCCCGTAGGCAATGCTAAATAATAAGTTCCTATGGCTAATGCAGCAACCTTTGCTTCATTTCCCACACATAGGTTTACTTATATTTGTTTAGCTTTCTACTTCTGTTTGGTCCCTTCATAAATCTAATATTTATGATAACCAAAGTCGGTATCCAATACCCAAGTAGAACCTTGACTTAAAGAAAAATTTATTTCAATCATGAACAAATTTGTATTTATAACCGAAACTTCACTAAGCTTCTTTGGTTAGCCTCTGCAAGATGCTTCTCATGATTTCTTTCCAGTGTCCAAGCTTATTACAGTGGAAGCAAACTCCTTTGCTATCCTTATCAGTTTTGTTCTTATTATCCTTTGTTTTTGCCTTTCTATATACCTTCTTAGAATCTTTCTTCTTTTCAGAAGATCCTTTGGCCACTACCAGTAAGACATGGTCTTTCTTGGTTGGAAAGTGACTTTCATCATTTTTCAATATGTTAAGCAAATCAGCAAAGCTGATATTTAGCTTGTTCATATGAAAAATTCATAACAATTGTGAAAGGAGTCCGGGAATGAGTGCAAAATCAAATCTTGGCTCAACTCTCCATCCATAACAAAACCTGTTGTCCTAATTGATCAATCAAATTGATTATGTTAAGGACTTTTGTCTTTACTATAGTGTCATTGGCCATTCTAGATCGGAAGAGCTCCTTAGATATCTGATATCTATCAGTCCTACTTTTTTCACCATCAACAACTTAATGTGCAGGAGTATAGTAGGAGCATCCATAGTTTCATGCTGACGCTGAAGCTCGTTACTCATGGATACGAGCATGATGCATTGAGCCAACTGTGCATCATCTAGCCACTTTCTAAAAGTAGTAATCTCTTCCTCAGAGGCATTGTCTGCAACCATTGTAGGGATAGGCGTATTAAGGACATAAGATAGCTTTTCAGCCATGAGAACTATTCTCAAATTTCTTAACCAATTCGTTTAATTTGGTTCGGTTAATTTAACATCTAATATGCTACGCAGTGATAGTAATTTAGACATTGTAAAATTCTATAGATGAATTTGTAATTAACAACATTTTAACATACATTCTTTTATTAATTACCAAAATAATTTAGGTCTTGTTTTAAATTGGTATCTCCCACTATTTTCTTCAAACTATATTACCCTCAATATATATAGTTCAGCAATATCTAATTAAAGATATTCTAGTGAGAATAAGGATCTCATTTCAAATGTATATAGCCTTGTGGTGACACAACAAACTATATATAAATAAATAGGTAGACAACTCTTGTCAATTACATCAACTATGCAACTCCTTGTATTTTGCCTCTTAGATTATTTTGATCAAGTGGTGGCACATCCGAATCAAAATTATCCAAGTTAAGTCCAACCTAGCACTCCATATATTCAAAAAAGAAAAATATCATCCTTGTGGTGACACAACAAAATAATATTGTTCAATTTTCTTTATAAGCATTAAATGCGATAAATTAACATCTTAAATACTCAATACTTTCCTTGTGGTGACACAACAAACTCATATTAAATATTTAATACTCTATTAATTTTATCATGCTAGAAGGCGACATTCGATATTTCAAATATCTTTGAACGCTTAGGACTTAATATAAAATCTTTGAGGGGTTTGTAATTAATTTGTCTCATCTTGTTTAGCGCGCATGCACATATATATATAAAATACGCGTCATATTAATGAACATGCGAAGCATGTTTGCATAATATATAATATATATAGTATAAGCATGCACATATAGAATACTATATTCTACCTGGATTGATTATAGACTTTTATTCTAGTTTGGTTCATTAGAGCCACCAAGTGAATCAAAAAGGTTAAACCCTAGGGGTGCAAGAATTAATATTTAAATATAACTATTACATTTAAACCCAGGCTCCATTACAAATGGGTCTTCACGCGCTCCTTGCTCCTTGATCTCCAATTCTTCAAAATTAATTCTAACTATTCCTATTACAAAACTATTTTAAAAAAATAAATAGAAATATTGATCAACAATCGAGGGAAATACATAGGAGGAGATATAATTTACATTAAAAAAAATTAGAGAAGGCAGTCTACGAGATCCCATTTAATAAAACTCATACATTCATGCATCCAACTAAAATAAAATCCAATCACATTGGTCAATAGTCCATAATCAATCCCATTTATTATCATACACATCACCATATGCATCAATAAATAACATTTATCTCATGAATAATAAACATTTAATATATATATTGATATCATTTAATGGGCAAAATTTAGTTAGTATAAAATCTAATTTTGAATCAAAATAAACTCCTTTATTTTAATCCAAATTTAAATCAAAATAAAACTATTTTATTTTATTTTATCCAATTTTGAATAAAATAAACTATTTTATTTTAATCAAAAAATTTAATCAAAATAAACTCCTTTATTTTAATTAATTATGGAATCCAATTTCAAGTAAAAAAAATAAAACTCCTTTATTAAAGAAAACACGGTTTCTCTTTCCTATTCACAAATAAACTCCTTTATTTTGAATAATATGAAATCTTATTTCATATCTAAATAAACTCCTTTATTTAAGGAAATTAGGATTCTCTTTCTTATTTACAAATAAACTATTTTATTTTGAATAATATGAAATCTTATTTCATATCTAAATAAACTCCTTTATTTAAGGAAACATAGAATTCAATTTCAACTCTAATTAGTTATCATGGAATCAAATTCCAACTCTAATTAGTTAGCATGAAATTCTAATTTAAAATTAAAATAAACTCTTTATTTTAATATTAAAAATAAACTTTTATTTTTAAAATTAAAACAAACTTTTATTTTAATAATTAAATAATTAAAATATTATATATATATATATTTATATATATAATATCCGTACCTTCCTTTAAAAAAAAATCACGTGGCCCATTCCCTTTAAAAAAAACGTTAACAAAAAAAAGTGATAATTAGTAATCATACCAATGCTCCTGATGTCACGTTTTTGAAGGAAACAAAAAAAAACTTTTAAACTGATTCCTCCTTTTTTAAAAAAAATTGTGATCCTGCAGTTTTATAAATAAATAAAAAAACAAGCCACGTGGTCACCAGTACCATCTAAACACATTAATATGATTATATATAATATCATATATATAATCTAAACCAATTCGGCAAATCTTTGAAGAATGAAATATGTCCGGAACAGTGAAAACACGGATCAGCGAAACAGGCCACGCGAATGGGATTTTTTTTTTTTTTTTTTTTTATAATTAAATTTCATACAACAAAATTATGTCCAATTAAATTGTTCTAAACACATCAACATACATATCAAATCTGAACAATTAATAATTCGCATAAAGGTTTGGCTCACGATGCCCTTTATTAGGTTTGTAATATTCATGAACGCAATCAAATTGCACAAAATTAAGCGGAAGCGATGTAAAAATCGGAGTTTAAAATTTTACAAACCATATATGGGATCACCCTTTATGCACAATTATTAATTAAACAAAAAAAAAGAACAAGAATCATACCTTGAAGATCCGAAGCTTCCTCAAAGTACAAGTTCACCTTAGCGTTCATCTTGAATCCACATAGGGTTTGGTTCCTTCCTTTGATCAACGTTAGCCACCCAAGTGTTTGGCCTCACAGGGTGATCCATCAAAGAAGAAGAAGAATTCAAGAAGATGGGTATTTGACAAAACCCTAGTTTTCTATCTCTATAGAAAAGACATACTCTCCCAACTATTGGAATTATTCACGTGTTGTGAAAGTGTCAACAACCACACCACCCATAATAAGACTCCTCTTATTTATAGATGTGGGCAACCCTCCTTAACAATTAAGGAATTGAGTTTTATTTAATTAATTAAATTCTTTTAATTAATTAAGCTCCCTAATCTTATTAGGGATAATTAATTAAACTCTTTTAATTAATTTAACCTCCTAATCTTATTAGGAATATTTGAGAGTACTTTTATTAATTAATTCCCAAACTCCTTTAGGAATTAAATAATAATAATAGTAATAATAATAATAATAATAATAAGACTCCTCTTATTAATTTATATTTAATATTTCCAAAATATTAAATAATAAATATTAAGCTATTTAATTTATTCTATTACCATAAATTAAATATACTTAACTTATTATTACGATTATGCCATTAACTTCTTAAATAATTATTCTTCCTTTTATGGTGTGACCCTCAGGTTCTTCATATTAAACAGGTTGTGAATAAATCAATTAGAAAAATTCTAATCTTATTTAAATAAATAAATTAAACTAATAATTTATTTAAATAAATAATATTTATTCTACAATAGGGATAAGCCTCCCTAGCGATCAACGACTTTCCGGATAATATAGATTTCAACATTAATCATAAAAGAACCTTTGAGTAAATAATTACAATGACAATTCAATCCTTCCACCATACAATATCCCAATTAAATATAAGACATGGAATTCTTTGTCAAGTCTTATTTTATTTAATTATATGTATTTCGACTCTTAAATGCACAACCCCAAATAATACAAATTAGAAACTCCTTTCTAATTTCATTTACGCCTGCCAAGGACTCTTGGGTTGTCATTTATCGAATCACATAGGACATATCTCTTCTTTTACTAGAAGCGGTAGATTCTTTATTGATCATACATTATCTTCATGTACAACTTATTATACCCAATCATACCCTTTGACATACCCTAAGGGTCTTAAGGAATAAGTCAAAGTATAACTCATCATACACAAAATACTATGATGATCTCAAGTCCAAGGATCATTTGTACTACTATCACTACAGGAATTTCTATTGACAGGCAAGTAAAACTCCATTAGGTATTCCTTAGCGAGTCACGTTCAGTGAACTTATTCTCCAATACGCACCTACATACTTGCTTTAGTGTCTCCACACAAATGATCATGAGATCAATCATCCTCATCTTATAAGCAAGCAACGTATGTACCAATCTATCCGGATTCACTAATCCCCAATTTAGTGATCCAACGATTGGGAACTATTTTAGTTTTAAGCTTTCTAAGAATTTAGATCTCATTAGAATGATAATCATCATTATTCTAAAAGCATTGCTTAAAACTATGGGTTTATCACATATTATAAAACAGCATCATGTAGATAATTAAAAGCCTTAAATAAATTAATACTTTTTATTAATAAATGAATAAGATTGTTAAAAAGTATATGCTTTATCATCAAACATGATTGGCTTGTGTGCATACTACTTTCAGTTACAGGGATAAAATATTGATGATGAACTTTTAAATTCATAGATACTAGTAGATTTCATTCTCTATGTAACTCTTCTATGAATTATTATTTCCGCTGCGAATATTGATCTGAAACTTATTGCCTATTGTATTTTATCAGATTTTTCCCTGTTGAGGACTAACGAAAATTTGTTCTATATTATCTTAGTCATAATATTCTTTACTGGGCTAGTTGAGCTCACCCTTTTCCTTGTTGTTCCATTTTTCTTTTCAGGAGGCGAGAATGTAAGCGAAGTATGCAGGTGGGGTATGGAGTGATGGTTCTAGAAGTTGTTTTAGTAGTCCTCACCATTTTTATAAAATAATGTATCAATAATTGTGATGAGGATTTATTTGGTTGTGGATATTGTCTAGAAGACAATATTTGTAATTTAAATTCACAGTTTAAGTGTTGTCGTATTTTGCATGACAAATGTATTAATAAAGTTGTAGTTGTTTCTGTACCATGTATTTGACAACTCAGAATGGGTTGGATGGAATGGACCTATTTTGGGGGCGTCACAATTGGTATCAGAGCTTAGGGATATGATCTCTGGCGGAGATCGGGGAATAGAACTAGGAGGGGAGAGACGAGTAAATCCTTTGCTAGTGTGTCATACCTAAGCTTATTTGTTGGTTGGTCATAATATAGGAGTATTATGTGATTAGTTAATTTGTTTAATTAACCCTTGTTTTATGGCGATGTTAAGAATGGGGCGAGAATGTTAACGAGTGGAGTAAGCGAGGCGTGGAGACGCCTATCTTCACTAACGAGGGAAGCGTGTAACAGGCTGGCAATGTTCCTCCTGTGAACAACACCACTGAGCAGATGATGAACGATGGGATGTTTAGAAGCTTTTTGAAGTTCATGCAAAATCAGACGAGGGAGACTCGTGCAAAAAATACCGGTGGAAATGATAACAACGCACGGTTTGTCACGGCCAAGCAGTTCAAAGAGTTGGGACCACCGTGCAGGGAAAGCGGATCCGATTAAAGGCGAGGCGTGGGTCAAACAAATTACCAAGATATTCGATGTCTCGGGATATACGGAGGAACAAAAGGTTCCATTCGCTACTTTTATGTTAGTAATAATGAGGTGACATTGGTGGGGAATCTATGAAGCGTACCACCTGGTAGCGCCTTTCGGCGTGTCTTGGGAGCGTTTGAAACTTTTCAATGACAAGTACTTTCGAAAGTATTCGTCATATGAAGGAAGTGGAGTTCATTAGACCGGAACAAAACAACATAAGCGGTGTCCCGAAGACGAGGCAAAGTTTTGAGTTATCCAGTTTGCACCTCATTTAGTGGAGAATGAGGAGCATTATGCGCGGATGTTTCGAGAGGTTTGAAACCCCAAGATACATCAATATCTCATTTCTCATAAATTTTCTCTCTATTCAGATGTTGTCAACAGGGCTCAATTGTTAGAGTGAGATAACGATTACGATTAACCGAGGGATCACAACCAGGATCATACTGGAGATAGCAGTCAACAGAATAACGATAACCAGCGGAGAAAGAAAAAGACGGACAAAAATGGTAACCACTTTGGTGGTAATCACGGCCATGAGAATAGAAGAAGCGAGTTGAGAGGAGATTTTAAAAAGAGGAGATTCAACAATGACCATGTGACGACGTCAGCGCCAGCAACAATTGGTTCCAAGGGAGGAGAACGACCACCGGTTATATGCTATAAATGCGGGAAAGAAGGACATATCAGTCCAAACTGCCCACAACAGCTCAAGGTATGTTATAATTGTGGAAAGGAAGGACATATCGCTTCATGATTAGACGCAGAATGAAAACCAAGTCCAAAGAGGATGGTGACTCAAAAGGCATCCCAAAAAAGTCAAAGTCAATCGGTTCTAGAAGGCGTTTGTTGTATTTGGTTAGAATGCGAGAACGCTTGACGAAGTTAACGCAGGTTAGTTAATTATAAATTCTTGCGAAGTTTATACCTTATTAGATACCGATTCTACCCATTCTTTTATCTCTCTCTTTGCTTTGCGTTCAACGTTTGAACTTGACTACGGAGAAATTAGACTTTGACTTTATCTGTGGAGACTCAGTTAGAGAAAACTTTTATTTCATCCACTGTTTAGAAATCTTGCTTGATTCAGGTTGGCACTATCACATTACCTGTTGACCTTATTTCTTTAAAGATATTTGCTTTTGATGTGATTTTAAGGTTTACTACTCATCATGCCAAAATTGATTGCTTTCGTAAGGTTGTTAGTTTTCATATTTCTAAGCAACCTGTTATTCGAATTCAAGCAACCAAACCATTGAAATCAAACACTTTCATATCAAGCCATAAAGTCATTCGTTTATTGAAAAATGGATGTCAAGTTTTCTTAGCCATGTCATGGACTTGAACAAAAATACGTCAGATTTGAATGATATTTCTGTTAGTGAATTTCCTGACGTATTTCCTGAAGAATTTCCTGGCCTACTCCCAGAGCGTGATATTGAATCTTGTATCGACTTTGAACCCGGTACAAAACCCATTTCTAAAATCTCATATCGAATGGCTCATATTGAACTTCAGGAGTTAAAAACCCAACTGTAGAAGTTGATACCCGAGCCTCTAATTGGTGACTTCCTTTGTTGAATGCACCGAAGCCAGACTCTCCGTAGGGGACGCCATATTCGTGCGGTAGTAAACTGATAGGTGTCATTGTGACGTGCTATCCAAGATTGGGATATGAGTCACAATTGAGAGCAACCTAAGTCGGTAATCGAAATACGTAGCTTTCTAGGATTAGCTGGTTATTATCGGAGATTCGTGAAAGGATTTTCTTGAATCGCTACTCCATTAACGCAGCTAACTCGAGAAGATAAAAAGTTTGAATGGAAAAAGGAATATGGGAAGATCTTCGAAGAACTCAAGAGGAGACTCATATCGGCACATGTTCTGACCATACCGTCTTGGAAAAGCGAACGTGGTAGCTGACGTGTTGAGTAGAAGATCATTATCTGATCTGAAGTCACGATATTGTCAAAGACTTATTTCGTATAACTTACAAATAATAGAGATGGAGATGAAAACTCTAGGTACCCACGTGATGATATACGAGTATAATCGACTTTAATCGATAAAGTTAAAGTTGTTCAAGCTACACACCGAAGCTGATGCGTATGAAGAAGGAGGTGCAAGAAGTTGTTATTCTAAAAGCGAGAATCGGCGATGTGAGGAAAGCTCAAACCTTCATTTATTGGTCCATTTTAAATCCTCGATCGAGTAGGAACGGTGGCCTATAGACTCGTTTTATCGCCAAGTATGTCACGTGTTTATAACGTTTTTCACGTATCGATGTTACGTAAATATGTGGATGACCCGAACCACGTTATTGAGTTAGAACCGGACGAGATAGCCGAAGACTTAACATACGAGGAGGTACCTGTCAAGATCTTGGATAGGAAGGAGCATGTCCTACGTACGAAGGTCATACCACAAGTTAAAGTTTTGTGGAGGAACCATGCTATAGAGGAAATGACCTGGGAGTTAGAAACGGAAATGAAAGCGAGGTATCCTCATCTTTTCAAAACACCAGGTACGTACGTCAATTTCGAGGACGAAATTTCATAAGGAAGGGAGGTTGTAAGACCCCGACTTTTTATTAATAAAATAAAATTTTCTCTATTTATTATTTTAAAATAGTAAGGGTTATTTTGATTAATGTGGTTAATTATGGGTGAAATGCGCAAGTGGTTATAAAATATTCATTGTTGTGGGGAATATTCGTTTAGTGCGTGGAATATTTTTCTTTGTCGGGGAATATTAAATGCGACCAGTGCGACCTTGTGTGGACCCCATAATGAAAGCGATTGGATGAAGAAAATGACAAATATATGTTGTTTATAAATAGCGGTGTAGTTATTCTGAATTAACAACTTTGTTGGATTGGATTAGGGTGGTTAAAATACTGATGTCTGGCGTTGTTGCACGCGATAGCACTGCAGTATTGCACCAATTATTGATTCTTACGTGAGAAGGCACTACTCAATAATTGTTATAGTAATTCTTATTCAATATTTTATTTTATTGATTCAATATTTTTGTGTTGATATTTATTATTCTTTGTTGTTTGATAATTGTCCACTACGGTATTATTTTTCATTATCGAGACAATAATTCATATTATCTGAATAATATTATTAGATAACATTATTGGCAATGTCTAGAAAGTTATGTCTAAGGAGAGGTTATTTAATTCTTGGCGTCGAGAAGGAGAAATCTTTCTTAGGAAGGCCCTGCTCTCACAGGGGCTGCTTGGTTAATGTCGATATTGTGATTACATAATATTATTATGAATAATTAATTATTGATTTATATGATTAGGAAAATATTAATTTTATGAGGATATAGATGGAGAAAATTTTTAATGTGACAATTGTTGAAAATTAATATTTTATCTTTTTCTGATAAAATAATTCATTTAAATATATTATTTAATAATATAATAATGGTGATATTTTTACAATGAATGTGGGATATATGAGTATATAAGGAGGAAGATTATTTTTGTGGCATTAAATGATTAACACATATTTTGTGTGTCGGTGGACCCCAATTATTGACCGAAATTTGATTATAGCCTGTAAAATCGCCTATTTGTGGATTTCGGTCAATTTCTGTTTGGAATTTGGAAAAAATTCCTTCTGCAAAGTTGTAGATAATGAAATTTCCTATGAAAAGTTGCGAATTTTGAATTTTTCTGACAAAAGGGCTATTTATTATGAATTATTGAAGTTCTGAAGCTCCGAAATAATTAATTTTTAAAAGTTTAAAATATTTTTAATTACTAAAACATGTTTTTTATTTTTTGGCTCTCATTTAACATGTGATAGGGGATGAATTCAGTTGGCAAAAGTGTGCGTATGAGATTTTGAAAAAAATATAATAATATTTAATAAATTTTCTACTTTGGTGTTCTAAGCATTTCCTTATAAATAGGGTGCTTAGGTTAGAATTGAAAATTATACCGAATAATGAAGTTTTCTCTCTCTATAATATTGAGCGTATTTTATGAGTATTTTAGTACTTTGAGTATTCTTTATCTGATTGTAAGTTCTTTCAAATACTATATCTAGTATTCCGGTCGAAATCTTATTATTCTTTACGAGGTAAGGGATGTTATTTTTTCGTAATGATGTTATTCTTTCAATATCATTATGCGAAATATTGATCTGAAGTTTTATCAAATTTGAAACTTTTGGTGTCGAGGTTCTTATTCACATATATGACCTTTATTCACGATATCGACCTATTATTCACGAATCTGACTTATTCACGAGAAAATTAAATGTTCGCGTTTTGTCCAAAATATCTATTATGGATACTAGCTTTGATTGTATCCATGTTTTGATCATTCTTGAATTTTACTCCACTATGATTATTATTAAGGTATTTTTGGACATGGATAAACCGAATTACGAATCTTTAATCCTTAATCCTTGTCTTTTGTTTCACTTTAGATTCGTTTCTAACAAAAATATTTTTCATCATCCTCAGTCCTAAATGATGATGTTACTGAATATCTTTGGCCTATAGTGCAAAGATGGTTGATTTTCTTATGAATATCTTTGGCCCGTAGTGCAAAGATGAACAAGTGTTGAGATGAACATGACCAGCTGATGAATATCTTTGACCTGTAGTGCAAAGATGAATATTTGATTGAAGATGTATATTGATTGATGTTACAGGGATAAAATATTGATGATGGACTTTTAAATTCATAGATACTAGTAGATTTCATTCTCTACGTAACTCTTCTAGGAATTATTATTTTCGCTGCGAATATTGATCTGAAACTTATTGTCTATTGTATTTTATCAGATTTTTCCCTGTTGAGGACTAACGATAATTTGTTCTATATTATCTTAGTCATAATATTCTTTACTGGGCTAGTTGAGCTCACCCTTTTCCTTGTTGTTTCATTTTTCTTCTCAAGAGGCGAGAATGTAGCGAGTACGAGTCGGGGTATGGAGTGATGGTTCTAGAAGTTGTTTTAGTAGTCCTCACCATTTTTATAAAATAATGTATCAATAATTGTGATGAGGATTTATTTGGTTGTGAATATTGTCTAGAAGACAATATTTGTAATTTAAATTCACAGTTTAAGTGTTGTCGTATTTTGCACGACAAATGTATTAATAAAGTTGTAGTTATTTCTGTACCATGTATTTGACAACTCAGAATGGATTGGATGGAATGGACCTATTTTGGGGGCGTCACAACCAGTTAGACAGCGATATTTAGTTGGGTACTTCCTCATAAGGCTTGCCAGTAGAAACACTGAGTTTCCCCTTTGTGTCAACAGGAGTGGGACATGGCTTGCAACCTGTCATACTAGCTCTTTCAAGTATTTCCTCGGCATATTTTGTCTGTGAGAGAAAAAGGCCATGGGCAGTCTAGGTGACTGCAATACCCAGAAAATAACTCAATTGTCCTAAATCCTTCAATGCGAACTCAGAAATGAGAAGAGACATGATAGATAATCGAAGAGCATCGGAGGAGGCCGTGAGAATATCATCAACATATAATAAAATATAAGCAATGTCAGATCCATTTTTGTAGTGAACAAGGAATGATCTGACACACTGTGAGAGAAACCAATAGTGGCCACATAGTCTGCAAAGCGTTGATACTAGGCACGAGGGGCTTGCTTAAGACCATAGAGTGATTTCTTCAACAAGCAGACATAGTCAGGATGGACTGCATTTTTTGAAACCCAAAGGCTGATACATATAAACAGTTTCAGTTAGATTACTATGAAGAAATACATTTTTAACATCCAATTGATGAATGGTCCAAGATTTTGATACTCTGATGCTCAAAATATGATGAATAGTGGTAGGTTTAACAATAGGGAAAATGTCTCATCACAGATCCCTCAAACTTTTTGAGACCAAGCCATCACCTACTGAGGCGGGCTTTATGCCTCTCAAAAAGTACCATCGATTTCTTTTATGTCTAAAAATCCACATTGAACGAATAACATTAACATCAGATGGACGAGGTACTAATTTCTACGTCTTATTTTGAATAAGAGAATCATATTCATCCTACATGGCCAATTTCCAGTTCGGGTCATTAAGTGCACTCATGGGGTTGTGGGGTATAGGAGAGATAGAGGTAGTGGTCGAGAGGGCACTTAAGTTATGGTATTTAGGGTTGGGCTTGTGTATACCATGCTGACTCCTAGTTCCCATTCGATGGGCCAGAGGAGGAGGTCGAATGGATGTAGTGGAAATTGGACCGGGTTGAATGGATGTTGGGGTTGGCGTGGCGATGGGGGAAAGAGGAGCGAGTGAAATTTGGAGAGAGTGGGGTTTGTGTTGCGCTGGGCCGGGGGATGTTTGTGTCGGCGAAGAGGGAGGCTCAGCAGGTGAAGTGGGCGGCTGAGTCCGTAGATCTAATGATGTAGGTGTCTGCAATTGATGAAGGATATAGGGATGTAAACCATCATCTAAAAATTCATAAGAGGTAGGAGAGGGAGTATGAAGTGTCGAAAAAGAAAATTTAGATTCATCAAAAAGAACATGTCGGGAAATAATAATTTTTTTATTTGAAATATCATAACATTTATAACCCCAATGGTTTGACGGATAGCCTAAGAAGACACATGGAGTCGAACGGGCTTGTAATTTATTGATGGTGGTGGAAGGAAATAAAGGGTAACACAAACATCCAAAAACTCAAAGATGGGTATAATCTGGAGTTTTTCCATAAAGAATTTGAGTAGGAGAGTAGTAGCTTATTGTCTTTGAAGGAAGAATATTGAGAAGGTATGTTGCCATTTCGAGAGCATGAGGCCAAAAGGAGGGTGGCATGGAAGCATGAGCAAATAAAGTACGAACCATGTTATTGATAGTTTTTATTTTTCATTCGGCTTTACCATTTTGAGGAGAGTGGGGACATGAGAAGCGAAAATACATACCATTTAATTCACAAAATTTCCTAAAGGGACCATTGTCATACTCGCGGCCATTATCACATTGAAATTGTTTAATTTCTTTTTCGAATTGAGTTTTGATATATGCTCTAAATAATAAAAAAAAATGGAATAAATTTGTGATTTTCTAGACATAGGAAAAGTCCACAAGAAATTACTATAATTATCAAGAAAAAGAGCATAGTAACGATGACCAGATGAACTTAATATAGGAGATGTCCATAAGTCACTGTGAATTATATCAAATGGCATAATTGTAAAAGAACGAGAATCATTAAATGGCAACTTAATGTGTTTTCCAAGAGGACAAGATTCACAAAAAGAATTACGAGCCTTATTATATTTAATAAAATTGCTACTACAAAGAGAATTCAAAACGACATTTCCAAGGTGCCCTAAACGAGAATACACAAATCAAAGGAAATAACGGGGAAAAAGCAGGAAGGTAGAAATTTGAAGGTGGTGGCTCGAAGTTTGGTGAAGGATAGAGATCGCTTAGAAGCTATCACATCTCGATGAATTGCTTCCCCGTCTGTAAATCCTTCACAGAAAATCCAAAAGGATCAAATTCAACAGACACCATATTATTATTAGTAAATTTGCGAACTGAGATGAGGTTTTTAATAAGTTGAGGTGCATGCAACACATGTTTAAGCTTCAAAGATGGATTTATTTGGGTTAGTGAGGCACTTCCATAACCAAGAATCAGAATTGTATGACCATTACCAACAATAATGCCATTATGTTTGCTAAAATTAAAATAGTACGAGAGAGTACCATGATTAGCAGTCATGTAGGAGGTGGCACCAGTATCCATGTACCAATTTTCATCCGGTTGATAGAGGGAGAAAGTGTGCATAGCTGCATCAATGTCTGTAGGTTCGTAGTTCACACTTGGGGCGGCTGCCGTGTAGTGGGCTTGGGAAGGTTGAGGCCCAAGAACTCCTTTTGTAGATGATGGACGGATCTGCCTGTAGTGGGAAATGGGCAAGGTAAATTTGGCCCAGTGTGAGGTGACCGGGAGCCCGAGGAGGCATGGAAGCCCATTGTTGCGGCACGTGGCGGTCTTTGAAAGGTCATTCTTGTCCCCCACCACGAGATCCACCACGATTGCCCTTCTACCACCATGACCATGATCATGAGTGGTAGCCGCCCACCACCGGCCACCGTAATTTGATTACATCAAATTATTATGCCCATTATATTTGTTCTTTCTTTGTTTGGAATTATTACCACCAAAAATATTATCATTAGTTGAATTCATAAAGCAAAGCGGAATCAGAACTGATTCAAGAGTGGTACGTTGTTTCATGCTTTCTTCTCTAATGAAAGCATTGAGCAGGCTTTGTCTGAAAGGTCGGAAGAGGATCAAGCGGTGTTGAATGATGGTGACGAACCAGCGTAAGCTTACATCGAGCCACGAATCATTTTGAGAACCGTACACACATCGGATAATTTTGCTCACGTTGGCGATTGATTGCTTGACACTTTAAGTCATTGTGATATCATAAGCAACATTGGGAAAGTCTCGAAGGTGAGTGTTGGTGAATTGGGTTTCAAGGTGAATGGCCCTCGTATTCTTGTTGTCTTGGAACAAATCTGCTACACGGTTCCAAGCATCTTTTGCTTTATCATTCGGATCAATGATAGTGTTGAGAATATCCAAAGAAACCTGTCTTTATAAATTAATCCGTTCGTGACAATGGCATCGATCCTCTTCAGTCGTTGTTTGACATCCGTCTTGGTGACGACGGCTTCCGTAGGAGGGATGAAGGTGGTCGAGGGCGATGTTGGCGCGGGCATGGAGCTTGAAGAGAGTTGCCCAGTTGTTGTATTGGTCACTTTCGAGATTGAGAGTGATGGGGATGGCTGTTTTGATATTGGTGACGGTGGTGGCGGGATGGATTTTTGAGTCAGCCATTGATACATGGAAGAAGAAGATGGTAGAAGGTAGGGAGGAAGAAAACTAGGGCTCTGATACCATAAAAGAATATGATCCCTTGGTCTTTTTCTCATTCATCCCTTGGTAATATATACAGAGTATAGATAAATATTATGCCTACAAGTTAGGCTAAAAATAAGGAAACGTTATAATTTTACAACAAAATAATATCCTAAATTAAATATAAAATATTTACAATAATAATGAGAATATAATCACATATATTCTATCAGAGACAAATTTATCCGTCTCTAAATTTCTATCTCATATATATACTCAAGTTGTTGGTAGTGACAAATAAATATTGAATTTCTAAGCTGCAGATCTGAGTCAACTGATGCAAAGAAATCAATAAATAATAAAATAAAAAATTGCCTTGTGAACTCGACCATTTTAATCTGGGAAATTCAGCTATCGGAAGCTATACTCTAACATAATTATGCCGGATAATGGCACAAATATAAGTAAATAATCGGGTTAATCATTTCTGAATGTCCTATATATAGATTACCTAATGGTTGTTGATAACATTATACTGTCAGAACAACTATACATTTGCAACACTTACTCTTGTTTAAGCAATACTTTTATTTTTCAGCAGCACTTATTGATCTGATAGCATACTTATTGCTCTGATATTATAGTTAGAAGAATTTCATCATTAACTTACTTGGATGGCTACATACCTTTCGCCTTCATTAAACTTTGCCAGGGAACGAGCTGAAGAAAGAATTATTGAACTTAGAAATGAAAAAGAATTATTCTAACAAAATTATTAAACAGAATATGCTGATCAATGCTTCTTCGCGATGATCATGATGTTAAACTTATCCAGGATCCCCACTGCGAAAAAAGGAAGGAATATTTGAAGATAGGGTATTATGGAATATTTGAAGATAGGGTATTATTATGGAATATCTGTTGTGTCATCTATAAATAGAGCTCGCCTTTGGAAGGTAGATATATAGACATCAAGAACAAAAACAGAAAATATATCCATCGATCGAGGAGATGGCACAAGCAGTGAGGAATGATAAGGTTGAGCTCGAGTCATTGTTGTCTCAAGCCAAGGAAAAGGCGTTGCTCCGAAAGGACAACCCGGGCCAGAAAGTAAGTCTACTGAAATTGGAAACAAACATCATAATATATATATATATATATATATATTGGAAGTATGACTTTACACCATCTTACACTGTCTTCATAAAATATTTTAAGGTTGGATCTGTCTAATGACTGCACTCCATAATAAACTTTTGCTATGCAATATTTTCAAGAAATAAACATTTAGCAACATTTTTATAATTTTTACTTGACAATATCAACCGGCTAAGTTAAACATGTATGAGTATATAGATAAAGGTTGATATCATTCTTCACCACTAGTTTGCCTTGTCTATCCCTATAATAAATAGCTAAAGTTGTTTCAGGCAAACGGAAAGGCGCCGTTGCTCCAAAAAGTGGGGAACCAGGGGGACGAGAAGGTAAACAAACATCATATATATATATATATATATATATTATATATATATATATATATAAAAAATATATATATATATATATATATATATATATATATATATATATCATATCGGCATGTATCATTCTTCACCGTTAGTTTGCTTTATATATCTATCCTTATAATAACGTTATTTAATTTTCTTGACTTATTCAGGCGCGCGAGGCTTATCTGCATGCAAATGAACTCACGTATGCCAACCGTAGTAGCTGGAATTTTATGTAAGTAGAATTTAGAAATAAGGTTTAGTTAACCTAATTAAAGTCAATGGTCAAGATTTGTACTCCTTCCGTTTTTTAATATAGGTCGTTTTAGAGTTGTGCACAAGTATTAATAAAATGATTATAAAACATTAAATATACTATTAATTGTCTATATTACCTTTGTATTGGAAAAATAGTGTTATTTATTGGTTAAAAAATAGTGAGAGAACCAAAATTATATTTATTACTTGGGATAATTTTGGAAACTAAGCAATTAATGCTTACTTGAAATTCTCAAACGACTTATATTTATGAAAAAAAAACATTTTTTCTAAAACATTTTTCTAAAACTACCTATATTAAGGAACGGAGGGAGTATTTCATATTCAGTTAAAAATAGGGATTTATTTCCAATTATGTCATTAAATTGCATGTACTTGCATTAAAAATGTTCCAGAAAATAAATAAATAAAGTCACCCAAGAAATTTAATTCTACGTACTATCATTTTTTTACAGTCAGGGAAGAGCTGAATTAAAGGAAAGCAAAAGTCCTACAAGTTGATGGAGAATATTCGACAGAAAAGCTTGAAGGAGGATCTTATGACGTGTATTTTGAGCTGATGCTTTCAAATGACTTTAACATATCATCACCGGTGGAATTTACACTTACTCTTTCGAATGGATCCGTGCAAAAGCACAAAGAAAATTTGATGAATTATCCGACCAACAAAAAGATTTGGATCAATGCTGGTAATTTCTTCAACAAGGATAATTTTGGAGATATCAATTTTGCTATGTCAGGGACTGAAAGCACGACTTCCAAGAAAGGTTTAGTCGTCTATGGTGTTCTTATTAATATGTAACTTTCATATTAACATCAGCCATCAAGCCCGACTGATGATGGTTATTAGTATGTAATAAATAAATCGACTAACAGCTAATGATTGTTAATTATTATCATGTGTTAACGCCAAATTTCGTCGGCGCATCCAATCACAGTATCCATGCGTTGAACCTGTACAATAACAGATCACACAGAAGCTTGACGGCTTGTGCATCGATCTTTTGGTATCCAAGACCCAACTTCTTCACCATTTTCTTACAAAAGTAATAGTTACCAGGTAATTTCTCACCGTCAGACAACATACTCTTAATGTCCTTCAAGAGCGACTCAAAATACTCATGGCTCATGTTGTGATCAGCCTTGATGTTAAGTAATGTCGCCACTGCAGACAATGTAGTGTGTTTGGTGCAATCATGCCACAATTGCTCATTACCCTCGTCTAACAACTTAAAGAAGTCTTTGGCATCGAATTCATAGGTTGCTCTACGCCTTGCTCCCGATCAAAATCGGCCCTGATATCATGAACCATTTCATTAAATACGATGAGTACTCTTGCCCGAATTGTGTACTTGTGTGATGCCACCATCATCTTTTACGCCCATGTGTCCACTTTGACATTCTTCGTAATTTCTCATGAACCCGAAACAAGTAAATGATAGTTTACCATGTCTCTCATCCATATAATTTACATTCTTACACTTCAAACATGGACATCGTGATCTGCGACTTACCATTCATACATTAGGGTGACTATAAGCATACTCCAAAAACACTTGGCAACAATTTCTAAATTCAATTTATAAGCACTATCTCAGGCACTTGACTTTCGTCGTGCCATCCAACTACGGTCTGAATAGAGGTTCATGATTCTATGGTACCTATGTTGACATGAATTATTGTATTCCTTTGTTAGAGATTTACAATTCAGCTCAATCCCATTTATGATGCTTATAAATACATATAGATGTATATGTACATATATAACATGAGTGTGCATCATATATGATAATTCGGGAATTGAACAAGGATACATGCCAAAATAAACTGGCTTGTATCGAAATTCTTTTTCTTTTTGTATCCATACATCAAGGTAATTTAATCAAAGTTTAGGTTTCTTTTTCATTTCATTTAAGCTTCTCAAAATTGGGCTCAAACTGGCTTGTTTTCTCACTTTTTCACAAAAAACTGTTTTTTACACTTCTCCATTTCTCAAATTTTGACTACTTGGATAGTCTAAGCATGTGTATTTTAGTTTCCTAAGGATACTTTTATCATCATCTCACTTTACTTGGTCATCTAGCAAATTTAACCTATTAAAGCTCACTTTAGGCTCGATAATAGATCCTAACTTGATTTTAATAGTAGCTTTGGTCATTGCAATGATTAGGAATTATCACAAGCATGAGTTAGCAATTTTATATGAGTTCATTATAGTCTTATAAGATCAGGCACTAAAGGTCACCCAAAACAGTCCAATTTTGGACTTAAAATGTGACTTTTCACAAGTTTAATGCTCAAAACAGTTTAGGCTTGGTTTCTTTAGCTTGTGTAGCTTACTTATGTCATATTATGACTATTGAAACTTGCCCACATGGTCCAGGTATGAGAATTCTATACTTAGGTCTTAGTTGCCACTTAAAGCTTACTTTTCATGGCTTTTAAACATGAAATTTGGTCAATACACAACACAAACCACAACTAAGTTAAGGAACACCTTTTAAATGATATGTGTAGACAATATAAGGACTCCATATTGTCTTAAAACTTTAGTTGCAAAAATTTGCTATAATAGTTCTCATATAGGCATAGATTTGACTATAATTTCATAAACAATCCACATGTAGGCAAAAGAAACCTTTAGGCATTCAAACAACTTTAAAATCATGATAATAAAATTACCCTATATCCATTATCATGCTTGTATCGGTTAGCAAACTTCTTCAAATCCAAAGCGGTTCATCATACAAGGTACTTTAGGAATGATTAAGTACTAAATTATACTAATGAGTCCCCAAGCCTTCCATTATAAATATTTTTACATCAAATAATTGCTATATACTTTGTATTCATGGTTTTCATAATTTTGACCAAAACATCCCTTTGTATTTCTTGATGCTCTTAAATCAACATCTTATGTTTTTTCAATATCTAATCAATATATAAAATTAATCAATACCAATAATATGATGGCTATACAAATTATTTGAAAATAAAAGAATAACCTCTTTATCTTTATGCAAATAAAGTCCCTTTTTTGGAAGCCCCTTTCTAGAACCTCTTTATCACGCAAATTACATCACATAAATCAGATTGAGAAAAAGTAATAATGCGATGAACTCAACTCAAAATCCATGAACAAATAATGATAATATCAAGCATTGAACTCGATTTAAAAGTTTCATTGAAATAATTTCAATGTAGAATATACATATATATAAAAAGAGAAAGGGAAGGAAGTATGTATGTATATATATATATATATATATATATATATATATATAAGCTGAAGTACCTCAAGTGGCGGTGGAATGGAGGTGGCGTCCGGCGTCTCTTCCCTTCTTACCTCTTCTCCCCCTTTCTCCCTCTTCTCTAAAAATTTGGTGCGAGCTCCCTCTTTTTTTCGCGTCTGCTTTGTGTCGAAGCGGTGGTGAATCTATTAAAACAAATTTTGATCGTGATGCATCTCTGACCGCGTCACGAGTCGTTGATTTTTAATAACATGGAATTATATGACCGCGTGCGCGTGCGATCGAAGATGTCAAAGTGGTCGCACAAAATCTTGGCTTGACATTTTGACCAAAATTTTGGTGGCAAATTTATCTTAGCTTGATGATCGTGACGCGTCGCGATCATTTGTTAAAATTTAGCGACTAGATTACATATCGGTCGTAGATGTCGGTCGCTGTGACTAATATCAGCGACCGATTGTGCGGTCGCTGATAGTGTTGGTCGTTGTTAGGCCTTTTTCTTGTAGTGACTTATGATTGGAGACTTGAAAGGTCAGGTATTCGAAAGGTCACGACAGCTAATGATGAATTGCCTGGGGAAGCCAAACGGTTGGTTTTTGATATTTGAAACGTTGCACGTCTTTTTACGCTTGGACCCACCTTAAACATTTAATAGCCGCCCTGGGGTCCCGTGCCATACTTCTTATAAAAACTTTACTTCCCCCCTCATTATCACTTTTATTGATTTCTTGCTTTCAAACTCTCTGCTTTCCATTTTTTCCGGCAAGGCGATTTTCGGCGAGCATATTTTCCTCTCATATTTCACCAAATTCTGCTACTCCACTAGTGTTTAAGCCTCATTCTTGTTCATTTCCTTCCAAAACTTCAGATTTGTGTCCTATTTCCTCCAATTTCCACTCAAAATGGCTGATTCCAACATCCTTCCGGCTACTGAGCCAATTACCACCACTGTTACCGCCGGCGATCTAGTTCTGGTTGACTTACCAGTGGCCCCCTCCGATACCATCACCAACTCTCCCCTACCGATAAGCGTTGAGGCCAAAATCCGAAACGCTTATCATTCCACAACGGACTTTTCTCATATCAACACCCCGTCTTCTATCATAGCTTTTCAGATCCCTGACATCCGATCCCTTTTCAACATCCCACAAGAATACAAACTTCGGGCTCCAAAACCCGAAGAAAAAATGTTTTGGAGGCCCGAAGGAGAGTGGGTGGTCGTTCCCCTATACCTTTTGAAATATGGGGTTCGGTTCCCACTTCACGAATTCATCTTCTCTTTCCTTTGCTTTGCTGGCATCGGGTTCGCCCAACTCGTGCCAAATTCCTATATTCATCTTGTTGCCTTCATCGCCGTATGCCAAGAGCTTGGGATCACACCCGGACTCGACTTCTTTTTCGCCCTCTTCACCATAACCGGGTCGAAAGAACCAGGGCTAAAACAACTAAACAAAAGGCCCTCCCGAACCGTGCCCGTTAAAACCCCTTCGAGCAACAAGGGCTGGCATGACAAGTGGCTCTTCATTAGGGGAACCGACCTGCACCTCCTCCCCCCATGGGCGCTTCCAACCGACCCTGTTGCCAAGGTGTCTAAATTCTCGAAGGACCGAGCCGACGCCTTCAAAACATTTTACAAGAAGTGGAGTAAAACCGAATGGAGTTTGACACTTCTATCCAGCGAAGCCTGGCTGTACAAACATGGCTGTAAGTATCTAACCCCGATCTATCCAACACTCATAGTTTTACATTCAATATTTCACTACCTAATCTAATCTCCTTTGCGCAGTGACAATTTTCAAGCCTGAAGGGAGCTCGGAGACTCTGACTCCCCTCCCGATCATCCCCGAACCCATCCGCCTCCCGATTACCGACGAGGCCGCTGAGGGGGAAACCGTCCTAATCATCGAACTCTCGGTGGGGTCCACCACAGGCCCAACCCTTCTTTCTTCCAACAGAGCTGCTTTGAAGATGAGCCGATCTAAAAAAGCAGATCTGTTCAAAAAGTCCAAGAAGCCTCCGGCGAGAGCTCCTGCCAAGGCCTTCTCTCCCATTCCCCCGAAGCCGATCCCTCCACCAGTCATCCAGATCGAGCAAGTTGAGGATTCGGAGGAAATCGAGGAGGCTGCTCTCGAACCCCAATCCAAAGGACCCCGCCTCGAGGATCCACCTTTGCCATCCATCCCCGATCAACAAATGATTGAGGCCGACCCCATCAACACCGCCACACCGAATTCCAAGCCGAGCTCGTCGAGCGGATCTTCGACCACCTGTTGGCTAAAGAACAATTCGGATGTATTCCCCTTCCACTTGTTCGATGCCTTCAAGTTATCGGGTGATGACGGCCGCTTCGAAGGGTTCAACTCCGAAGAATTCTTGGTGGCCTATGTCCGAGCTTAAACTCAGGTAATTCACATATCTTGTAATTTATTCTGACAATGCTTTATGTTGTCTGCTGTACAATTGATCTACTTCCTCTGATTTAGGCCAATCTAGTCTGGCTGAAAGCCATTCCCCTAAATACGAGCGACCCATGAAAGAAGTTTGGTGAGGGCGGATATGAATTTCTTTCGGTGAGGTTAGAGTGCGAATGCCGACCTGAAGAAGATCGGGACCTCCACGCTGAGACCCGCAATAAAACGACCGAGGCAAAGCGCCGAGCCGATGAACTCCAAGAACAACATTAACTACTTCTACAAGAGTTCATCGGTCTCGAAGGTCATAATAAGAAGCTTCTGGAGGAGAGGGATCATCTGGTGGTTGAAGTCAAGGATCGGGAGAAAGCTATTGATGCTATGACCGAGAAGTTCTCCGATATGCATGATAAACTGATGTACCTTATCCGAGACAACAACGCCTTAACGGACAGAGTCAAGGTTTTGGAGGGTGAACTTGCCGAAGCCAAGCAGACCGCCATCACCGAATATGAGGAATCCGACGCCTTGAACGACAAAGTCATGGCCCAATTCGGAGAAGGGTACGAAACTTATCGTGATAAGTCATAGTCTTTCCGAACCTCTTGATCGGATAGTGCCCGAGACCTGTATTTTGAGAATATATTGAACTCTCGGTCAGTTATGCTCGGGACTTATCTCGATCAGTGGTGTCTTTCCAAACCTCTTGATCGGATAGTGCCCGAAATGCATCCATTCGAGTAGTAATAAATATATGAACATAGATGAAGTTAAACATGCAACAAAAACTTTCATTTATTCAATTTTAACTGAGGAGGTTACATGGATAAAAAAGTAAGAACAACATAACTATCATTGGTAATATTTTCTAAGTCTTCCAAAGATACAGTGTATTCTTTACCTCAAACAGTCCATTACTAAAAATGGGTATGTACACAGCCGGCACCTCTATCACTTCATAAGGTCCCTCCCAGTTAGGCATCAACTTGCCAATGTTCTGGGGGGTTGATGCCTCCGACTCCTGGAGGACTAAATCTCCAACCTCAAACCTCCTCAACTTCACCTTCTGATTATAGTGTCAGGCTGTTCGCTGCTGATAGATTGCCAACCTCATCATAGCTGAGTCCCGAACTTCATCTAGCAAATCCATATTTGTTTTTAAGCCTACATCATTGTATAGCTCTTTTTACTGGCTGACTCGAAGGGTGGGGGATCCGATCTCAACAGGAATGAGGGCATCGGTCCTGTATGCCAGTCTGAATGGAGAGTCCCCAGTTGTAGTCCTCGGAGTAGTCCGATACACCCATAAAACAGATAGTAGCTCTTCGGGCCACCGACCCTTTAACTCATCCAGCCTCCGTTTTATCCCATTGAGAAGGGTTCGATTAGTCACTTCCACTTAACCATTCAACTGAGGGTGAGCAACCGAGGTCTTGCGATGCTGAATCCCTAGCTCTTTCAGAAAGGTTTAAAATTTCGACCCCACAAATTGTCTGCCATTGTCTGACACCACAGCCCTTGGGATACCGAAACGATAGACCACTCCTTCTTTGAAAAACTTCAAACATTCATGTTCAGTGATTTTTTGCAGTGGCTTGGCTTCGACCCACTTCGTCATATAATCAATAGCTACGATAACAAAGCTAACTTTCCCCTTAGCTTTCGGTAGAGGCCCCAGGATGTCGATTCCCCATACAGCAAAAGGGATTGGGGACAAGACCGAATATAGTTCTTCAGGTGGTCGATACGGGATATTGCTGTTCAACTGACACTTAGGACACCTCCTAACAAATTCCTTAGCTTCAGTGTAAATGGTCGGCCAGTAATACCCCTACCTTAAGATCTTATGTGCCAGCGACTTCGCCCCCATGTGATCTCCACAGATCCCTTTGTGTACCTCCCGAAGTGTATACTCGGCTTCAGATGGGGTCAAGCACTTGAGCAGTGGAGAGCTAAAAGCCCTTCGATATAGGTCTCCGTCGATAAGTACGAAGTTTGCACTCCTATGTTTGATTTGTCTTGCTAGAATCCGGTCCGAAGGGAGAGTCCCCTCGGCCAGATATGAGATGTAAGGTGTGAGCCAGCAATTGAGTCGGTCTAAAATTAGAATTTCTGTCTTTGGAACGCTGGGCGTCTCCAAAACCTCCAGGTAAACTGATCCATTAAAAGAGCTTGCTTCAGTAGTTGCCAACCTCGCCAGTGCATCTGCTATTGCGTTATCTGACCGGTCCACCCCCTGACAACTATGTGATGTGAAGTACATCAGTTTGTCATTTACTTCTGCCAGATATTTTGACATCCTTGCCCCCCGAGCCTCATACTCGCCCGATAACTGCTTGACCACCAGCTGTGAATCGCTATAGATAACCAACCTCTGTACCTCCAAGCTCCGAGCCAACCGTATTCCTGCCAGTATGGCCTCATACTCTGCTTCGTTATTCATGGCCTTGAATCGGAACCGGATAGCCTGCTGTACCTTGAACCCTTCGGGACTTGTCAAAATAACTCCTGCTCCACTGATGTCCGAAGTCGATGACCCATCTACATACAACGTCCATGCGATCGGCCTTTGTTGAGTTTCGACCACTGTGATTACATCCAGCTCCGTAAAAGAACACTCTACCACGAAGTCTACCAATGTCTGCCCTTTGATTGCTGTTCGGGGATGATACTCTATAGCAAACTGTGTCAACTCCATTGCCCAAGCGGCCAACCGTCCCGAAACCTCAGGCTTGTGCAGAATCTTCTTTAAAGGCTGATCCGTGTATACCACTATTAATTGACCTTGGAAATAGTGCCTAAGCTTCTTGCTAGCAATTATTAATGTATAGGCAAACTTTTCCAAGTTCGAATATCTCGTCTCTGCATCCCGAAGAACATGGCTGACGTAATATACTGGGAATTGTTTTCCTCCCTTATCCCATACCAATGCCGCCCCCACTGCCATCAGGCTCACAGCCAAATATAAGTATAAAGGTTCCGAAGGGATTGGTTTCATCAACAGCGATGCCGAACCCAGATAACTCTTGATCCCCTGGAACGCGTCTTCACATTCTGATATCCATTAGAAACTCTTATCATTTTTTGGACCCTTGAGAGTGTCGAAAAAGGGTAGACATCTTTCAGCTGACGTTGACATGAATCTCCGAAGGGCAGCAATTCGGCCAGTTAACCTCTGCACATCTTTGTATGTCTTTGGAGATTGCATGTCTAAGATCGCCGCGATTTTCTCAGGGTTCGCCTCGATTCCCCTCTTGTTAACCAAGTAACCCAGAAACTTCCCTGAACCTAGGCCGAAGGTGCATTTAGTCGGGTTCAGTCTCAATTTGTGCTCTCTTATTGTTTCGAAACAATCCTCTAGGTCGTTCAAATGATCCCGGACTGACATGCTCTTCACGATCATGTCGTCCACGTATACTTCCATACCACGGCCCAGCTGCCTTCTGAACACATAATTCATCATCCGCTGATAAGTTGCCCCTGCGTTCAGCAATCCGAAGGTCATCTTTCGGTACGCATATATGGCCCGATGGGTTATAAACCTCGTCTTCGGGATATCCTTTTTGGCCATTGAGATCTGGTGATATCCCGAGAAGGCATCCATAAAGCTCAGCATGCCGTACCCCGAAGTCGCATCGATTAGCTGATCTATGTTGGGCAAAGGGTAGAAATCCTTTGGACAGGCTTTGTTTAAATCGGTGTAGTCGATGCAATGTCTCCATTTCCCGTTCTATTTTTGAACCAGCACCACGTTTGCCAACCATTCGGGATAATCAATCTCGAAGATGAACCCCGCCACCAATAGCTTCGTGATCTCTTCGTCTATGGTCTTCTATCTTTTCGGGGCGAAGATCCTCCTCTTTTGTATCACCGGTTTTCTATTCGGGTCTGTATGTAGCTTGTGTAGCGCCACCGATTCACTTACTCCCGGCATGTCGCTAGGCTCCCATGCAAAGATATCAGCGTATACCCGAAGTAAATCCACCAACCCCGTCCGTAATGGTTCTGTCAACCCTGCTCCAATTTTTATTAGTTTTTCCGGATTCCCCGGTATCAATTCCACGTCTTCTGTCTCCTCTGCCAGTAGCGCCATCGGTTCAGTACTGCCCTCAGTGAATGGCTCTATCTCAATGGCCATCGTCTGTTTTTGCTTGCTGACCCCGACCCCTGAGGAAATCAAAGTATTCCGATAACACCTTCGGGCAATATCCAGATCACCTTTTACCTCCCCAATCCTGTTCGGTGTCGGAAATTTGATTTTAAAGTGGGGTATAGATGTTATTACCTGCAATGCTGCCAAAGTCGGCCTGCCCAATATGGCATTGTAGGCCGAATCCACTTGTACTACAAATTTTTTTTCCATTATTTCTACTTCCAGAGGGGCTGTGCCGAATTTAACTGGCAGCTCTATCGTACCCGACACATGCACCGGGTTACCACTGAAACTGTATAACGGGCCTTTTCCTCCCAGATCCATTTTCCTTCCTCCCAAGTCCATCCTCTGGTAGGCGTGTGTGTAGAGTATGTCGACCGAAGACCCGTTGTCGATCATCATCCTTTTCATGTCTACTGGCCCGACCTGTGCCGTTATCACCAAAGCTCCGTCATGACGCTCGATGTGGTCGGTGGGGTAGTCTTCGTCTGAGAAGGAGATAGACACTCCTGGATATGCCCTCTCCTTTCTGGGCGACGAACCAGCTACCGCCAACATGGCTTCGAGATGCCCACTCCTCTTCCTTCCGGTTACACGCCCTATCGACCCACCCGAAATCACATCAATAACTCCTCGAAATTTGGTGGGTGCAGTTGCGGCATTGTGTTTCTGGGTCGGCTCCTATTCTCCTCCCGGTGTGCTTAGAATTTTCTTGGTGACATCTGCTTTTGGTTGCAGTTCGCTGGACATTCTTTTCAATCAGATCCTTCAAGTTGTTGCAATCCTCTATCGTGTGCCCCCGACTCTGGTGATATGCACAATACTTGTTCCGACCCCTCTTCCCAGGCTTTGGGATCGTTTGGTATGGTTCAAAAAAGGGTTTACCCCACATCTTCTCCAGTATCTTAGCCCGATCCGTATTGAGCGCGGTGTACACTTTGTTGACGCTTTTGTTTGGGAAGGGTGGCCTTCCACTGCCCGACCCTCCCCCATTATAGCTCTTCTTGCTGTAGTTATCCGACCTCCCCTGATTGTCCAACTTCTGATAACTTTGTTTATCCCGATCTTTGGACTTCTCATAAGACTGGGAGTGTGGTTTGAAGTTTCCCATCGCTTCCTCAATCGCTATGTGACCCTTGGCCTTATGGAAAGCTTCTGTTAAGTCTGCCGGAGGGTTGATCACCAAATCCTTCATCAGTTTTTTTGATTTCCCGATGTCTAATCCGGTTGTGAAAAAACCTAAGGCTTGTGGGGAATTTAACTCCGCCACCAATCCCACAGCCTCTCGAAATCTTTTCACGTACTGACCCAGGCTTTCATCTGATTTCTGTCTGACCAGCATAAGTGAGGCTGTGATCTTTCCCCTCCTCTTGTTACTCCCGAACGAGCATGAAACTTTTCCCGAAGATCGCTCCAAGAGTTAATCGACCCAGTTGCCAAGGTTCCCATCCATTCGCGGGCACTCTTTTTCAGTGTAGTCGCGAACATGTGACATTTGGCCGCATCGGAATGGCCATAGTATGTCATCAACCTGTCATACCCATCGGAATGGTCGTACGGGTCCCCTAGTCCATCATAAGTCTCCATCGGGGGCATCTTCTTTTTGGGGTCGGTAGTCTCCTGATTGATATCTGGTGAAAAGGGTGACCCAATGCAGGCTGAAGGCACCCTCGACGAACTCTTGGCCAACAACAACTTTTCTAACTCCGCTACCCTTCGAGCGAGGGGGTCGGTCTCCTCTTTACGAGGGGACAATTTGCACATGTCCCTCTCGTATTCGGGAGACGCGTCCCTCCTCCTCAACTCCGATCTACCAGAGCGTTCGGACCGTCGTTCCGTCGAATGGCTCCTTCGTCAGCTTCAGCCATCCCTCGATCAGCTTCTATGTCTGCTCCTTTCTCTATCTCCCTCTCCGCGTCGGGGTGACCGAGACCGGCTACGACGTCTACGCCTTTTAGAGGATGCCTCCTGCTCCCTAACCACATGAGCCATCTGTAGTTCGAGTTCGTCCTGCTGAAGGCGAAGGGCAATCATGGCATCCTTATTCTGCTGCATCTTCTTCTGTAGTATAAATTCTCTCTGATCTCGGCTCCCCTCGCCACGGCTCTTTCCACGTACCTCCAGTGCTCGAGAGTGACTTTCGTCTACCTGACTAGCTTGGTTGGGGGTATGATGACTGTCATGGAAGAGTCTCCTACGGGGAGAGCCAGCCGGTTCCACCTGATTATCCTGGACTCTGGAGCCCAATCTGTCCTTCAACGACCCCCTCACCTGAGTGGTCTGGTGAGTTTTGGCTTTTTCCTGGTCGGAAACCGCATACTCCACGCTTGCCATAGCTTCTGATCGGAAAAGAATTTGACTGTGATTGATTAAGCATTAAAAAGCCCTCCTTCTAGTGCCAATGTTACTTGCAAGTTTGGTCGGTAGCGTCAATCCACAAAATCCATGCTGTGAACACCGCATAATAACAGATCACACAGAAGCTTTGACGGCTTGTCTTGGCCAGGGATAACTCGGTGTGAGAATAAGTACAGGCCGTTCACAAGGTTTAACAATGGAGATATTGTATTTAGTGCTCAAAAGTAAGTATTACCTGTTAATTGTAACCTTGGCCCTGTATTTATAATGATCTCACTGCCTTAGAATCCTTTTCCGAGTCGGTTAAGGACTCCTAGCTATGGTAGTTACCATAACTTGGGTCCAACATAATCTCCTTAAAAGATGCAAATAGAATCCAATCTAATCACTATCTTTGGAGTTACCGTATTTAATTTCAATTAGGACGTCCAACTCTTGACTTGAGGAGGCCCATGCAGGCCCAAACTATCTCTTTGTCAGTGCAGGCTTGACCAAAGGACTCAAGGGCCGAGCCCGATCAATCTGTGATAGGGTGAGAGCCTGCAGGCCGACGCCTCTAACTCCTCCATGGGCTTCACCCCAATGGACCCATACAGCACTTCTGGTGTCGGGCCTTCAGCCCAAGTGAGGGTCGGCAGAACGCTCCCGAACACCATGTAATAATTAAATCAACTATCACTAGGTGGTTTATCGTGATATTAAATAAAGTGGCTACATAAATTACAAGATGGTAACGTACTTGGACTATGTCATTTCATTGGATAACTTTGGAATTGTTTTCCCATATATATATATATATATATATATATATGCCTAATTGTGAAATTCAATAATGTATTGACTAAAATTAAAGAAATCCATGACAATTTAAGTTCTAAAATCTCTTAAATTGATTTCAAAAAGTTAATAATGATTTATATTTTAAAACGAAAGAAATATATCATATTTGACAATCAATTATATACGTATAACATATAAAAATAGTGTTTTACATTATCCAATAACAACATGTCACGTAGAGAATTTTGAAAAAAATTATAAAATTTAAATTGCATCAGTATATTATGTATTTGTTATTTACCCTGATAAAACTATTTAATTAATTATATTGAATTTCAAATTCCTCAATTTTTTTTTTAAATTCACTACATGGCATGTTATTATTTAATGATATAAAATATTGATTTTACAGTCCATCTTATGTAACACCCCCAAAATCAGAACAAATTTCTCTCCTGATCTTGTGCGTTAAAATACAATCACATTCTAACTTTACATCATTGATCGATGTTATAATCAGAAAAATGTGGATAAATTAAAACTTTTATGCTTTTCTTCCATATTCTGAATTTTCATCACAATCCAGCTTTCTTTTAATTGAAAAAAACAGTAAATAACAATATAAATATTAAAACTTAGCTATTTTAATTTTTTCTCAATTCCAGATTTTGCAACCTTTAGTAACTGTACTTATATTCAGGATTGTGTGTATATTATAATTCTTGCCCAAATAATATAAGTGAACATAAAGTTCAACCTCTAACTTTAAATATTACCTGAATAATCGCAATATAACCATCAAGTATACATATTCATGAACCTCTAACTTTTATACATAATTGCCATTATATTTACCTACTTTACAAAATAATTTTAAAGATACATGTATCTCGTATTCGACACAAGTATTCTTTTTCGACATCTACTTATCAAGTATATCAAAGTTTATACAACTCAACCAAATTACATTATAACAGGTAACACCGACTTGGTACAAACTAAACTTAATAAGGCAATACGCCGTTATAATCATGTTGCGTTCCGAATCTTCATTGCTATAATAGTCTGATAAAATCAATTTTTATCTGCAAATTTATGGAGCATCACAATCATTATCTTCTGGGTGCATAATATGATGAAGGATAATCTTTCTTGATGTCCTGCCATGGATGAGATAACACAGATAATAATTTCAAAGTTTTGAAGTTTTTAATTTGTGAAAACTTAAAAAATAAATAAATTAATACAACATTATTTGATAATCAACTTAATAATTTGATCGTATTGATGTAATGAATATGTAAAAATATGAGATTATTGATGTGTTTAAATTATGTACTGCAAGTGCACAGTGTCAAATTGAAGAAGCCGATAAATGCAATTCGAACCCATGAATCTTAGATTAATTTTAATATTTTCTTAATATTTATTTTAGGCGAATTAGAAATAAAGATTGAGAATTAATTAACTAGACTATGAAAACTAATAATGAGAAAACAATCTAGGAATCTGAATCCATTAAATAATAAACATAACATATAATTCAATCTCTTCTATTTTTATAACTCAATTATGATTTTGATCTCTATTCTCTTTAATTTAGTAATTTTACAATAAACGTGGGCAAGCATAGACTATGAAAATTTAAGGATTAACTATAACCCATCAAAACTTCTTTGAGCAAGTATGAATTATGAAAAACTCATATCTTAACAATAATCTATCAAAACCTTTTAATTAATTTAAAATCACATCAGAACTATAAAACGATGATATTCAATAACAAAACATGTAAACGAAATCAATTAAATATAAAAGCATAAATAATAGAAGAGATGAAAAATATTATCATGAATAATTATTTAATTTCATCTTCATCCTAGATAAAAGAAATTAGCTAAACATAAAAAATAATTAAACTAAATAAAATAAAGAAAAGAAGAAGATTAAAAATATAAAAGAAAACTCCTTTAATTAACGATCATTCAACGAACGTACAATGGAGAAGTAATTTAATCTACTCCTACTCCTAACCTAAACTAATACAATACTTAATCCTCCCTCCTCTCTAAAGCAATAGACTTATTTATAGAGAAAATAACTTTGAACCCTGTGGGCCCAAGTGCAAAATTAGGGTTCACATGACCTAATTGAATTAAATGCACAATTAGGGTTCCACGACCTCATTAAATGTGCAAATTAGGGTTCGCATAACGTATTGGAATGAAGACAGAAAAGTCAGAAATAACTATGCTAGACCTAGGAAAAGCCTCCATGTGTCCCAAGGCAAAAGGCTTGTGGAGGCGGCTCATTTTGGGAATTGATTGAGGGATTAGAATGGTGGCTAGAAGGACAGAGCAATATGGGCATTATTCTAATGACTAAAGGGTATTTCTAGAATTTTCCTGAAAAACATGTGACTACTTAATTCCAGGAAACTCTATAAATACCTCTTGCATTCTAGGAAGGGGGAGGACTCTTTTGGTGACTTAAGGCTTGGATATTCCACCTAAAAGCACTAAAAGGGTTTTGACCTCTCTTCAGACTCAGGACTTGGACTCCTGCAAGATCAAAGGACCTGGACATTCTCTCTCAACACTCAGGAAGACTCTTTGAATCCCAATAATGTGACGCCCCCAAAATAGGTATACATCACCCATCTTGAGTCGCCAAATACATGGTACATAATACAAATACAATCTTAAATATACAACAAGAGCTGTGAGTTTTAATACAAATATTGTCTTCTAGACAATATCCACTCTCAGAATAAGTCCTTATTATAATTATCATCCCACTATTTCATAGAATATTGAGGACTACTAATGCTATCATCTAGACCATCACTCCGTTCCCCGACTAGTTCCTGCTACGTTCTCATTTCCTGAAGAGAACAGTGAAAGAAAGGATGACCTCAACTAGCCCAGTAAGAAATATTATGACTAAGATAATGCAGGATAAATTATCATTAGCCTTCAACAATGTTAAACTGATAAAATACAATAGACATCAAGTTTAACTGCAGCGGAATAAGCAATCCATTAAAAGAGTCAAGTAGAGAATAAAATCTACTATTTTTTATGATTGAAAAGATTTTTCATTACTTTTATCGCTGAGACTCAGCTTAATAAATAATCCACATCATCCCAGCACTACGGCCAATGATATTCATTAAGGTCACGACCACAAATTATCCATGCACTATGGGCCAAGGATATTCATGTATTCATCAATGGTCATGATCATGCTAACAACTGTCCATCAATACACTACGGGCCAATGAGGACTTTTATCACATCATTTGTAACATTACGGTCATGATTATACCGAATAATCCCTGGTCATAATCATACCAAGTCCATCTATGCACTACAAGCCATAGATGACTTTCAAAAAAATATAAACATGAAGATGATGACAATGATATAAGAATTCAATAAAACAAGTTCACAAATTAATTTATCCATGAACTAATAACGTCCAAATTGTCAACATGATACTTCTTTGTAGAGTAAAATTCAAGAATGCTCAGAATAATATTTCCATGAAAAGATACTAGATGAAGCGCAAATATCAAGGATATTCCACTAATTTCATGGAGTATAAAAGTCAAAACTTTTAACTAACTGAGTATAATAAAGAATAGAATAACAAAAGAAATCACCAGGCATGTGATAGATAACACAGGCTGGTTATTCCAACATTATAATAAATAGGAAACCAGGTCCGGTGTAAAACGCACAGACAGGATATTCCAACAGAATAATAAAGACGGAACCGGGCGGTACAGTAAAAGCGCATGCATGAGGATATTCCAACAAAATAATAAAGAGCGGAACCGGTCCGGATAAAACGCATGAGCATGGATATTCCAATGAGAATAATAAAGACGGAACCAGTCAAATTGTAAAACCTTGTGAACAAGATATTCCAACAGAATAATAAAGAATGGAATAACATAAAGATTTCACTAAGTATAGGGGAGTCCGCATATACAGGTTATTCCAACAGAATAATAATTAATGAAATAACAGAAAAGTGTCACCAAGTATAGGGTAGTCCACGTATACAGGTTATTTCAACAGAATAATAAAGAATGGAATAACAGAAGGATTTCACCAAGTATAAGGGAGTCCGCGTATACAGGTTATTCCAACAGAATAATAAAGAATGGAATAACAGAAGTTCTCTTTATGAATACGAAAGAATAACACCCCTTACGGGTACAACAAATATATCCTTACCTTAGAAAGAAGTTGGATACTGGAGTAGTGAAGTAGCAGAATACTTTTCTTCTTTCTCTCTATAGTTTCTCTCTCAAGAGTTTTAGTGAATTCATAAGAAATAATGAAGGAATGAGTTTCTATTTATAGAAGAATGGACTGAATAGTAACTAATTCATGAACGGTCCAGATTGATTTACTTTTAAACGGGCGATCCATATTAAAACTTAAAGCAACGGTCCATACTGATTCACTATTAAAACTTTAAACCAGCGATCCATATTGATTTACTATTAAAACTTTAAACCAGCGATCCATATTGATTTACTATTATAATTTCAACCAACGGTATGAAAAATTAGCACATCTCCTCATAGAATAATATTGTACCCAAAAATAATTTGGACCGAAAAGAAATATATTGTTCGGGTGAATAGTAACTCATGAATAGTAACTCGTAAATAGTAACTCATGAATAGTAACTCGTGAATAGTAACTCCGACACCAAAAGTATCCCAAATACCCGATTGAACAATATAACCTCCAGACATCAATTATCATCGGAATAGATGTCGATTTCTACTAACACAAATAATCCCAACACAATGAAACTATCAAATTCATCTTTAATCAACATGAACTTATTCATCATTAATATTATAACTCAAAATATTTAACAACTGAGTTGTTCCTCGGGAAAGAGGGGCTTTCAATAAGGATTTCTCCTATAGGCGGCATGATTAGGTGACCAAACCTCTCCTCGACAAAACTTCTAGACATTGTAAATATTGCAATTTAATAGTATGAATAACTTTGTCATCTTAATTATTGATTTACTAATATATTGTGACGCCCCCAAAATAGGTCCACACGACCCATCCTGAGTCGCCAGATATCACATTATAAAAATCAAATACAAACTTCATTTATCTAATTGTTGAATCGTCGTATAGAATACGACCACAGTTAACTGTGAGTTTTAATACAATATTGTCTCACACGATGATTATCCAAACTCAAATTATTACAATGCCATATAAAATACAACAGCAAATATTTCAAGACCCCAAAGAAGAACGAGAAGATTACTATTTTGTTCATTCTAATGAGGTGCACTTTTGACGCTTCCAAAGTCGGGTTCTCATCACCCTATTGTTGTTAGCAAAATCAATTATTAAGTGGCGTATAAAATCGACACACACATCTTAGGTCCTCAATACAATTATCTATTGCATGTCATGCCGCTTTTATAATGTATTGAGAAACTTGACGATCTCGGACCATCACACTATTTCCTGTTATCCCCATTTCGACCCGCTACACTCTTATTACACCGAAAGGAATTGTGAAGCAAAAGGGTGAGCACAATTAGCCCAGTAAAGAATATCATGGCTAAGATAATTAATTTATCAACAACCTTTATCAGAATAAATCAGAGATTTATAACATATGGTAGATAATAAAAGTTTTCAACCATAATTGCAGCGGAATCAACAATCCATTGGAAGAGTCAAGTACAACATAATGTCTAATTTCTTCTCTAAATTAAAAGTCCATCATTGATATTTTATTCCTGTTATACTCATCAACAGTTCTTTGTTATACTTAAAACAAATAGAACTTTCAATACTTGTCTTCACCTGAACCACCAAAGATGTTAGTTAAATTCACAATTCATAATAATGTGAATTAACAGTTCCTTCTTGCCACAAAGGCTTAATAGAACGTTTACTCAATATCCTTACCCCAAAGGCTTAAGATATTCAAATGTAATAACAATGATCATACCAATCAGTTGTCTATCTTTGCACTACGGGCCAAAGATATTCAACTATTAAAAATAATGGTCATGATCATACCAATCAATTACCTGTCAGTGCACTACGGCCAAAGACATTCAACTGTTAACTAATGGTCATGATCCTACCAATCACATCATTGAATTATCCATGCACTATGGCCAATGATATTCGTTAATATCACTAGTGGTCATGATCATGTCATACACCTGTCCATCTTCGCACTACGGGTCAAAGCTATCAAATAACAGATCATCTTTGCACTACAGGCCAAAGATATTCAACAACATATCATCTTTGCACTACAGGCCAAAGACATACAACTGTAAAACCAATAACCAACAGTATAATAAAGAATATATGAAACTGCAAATGGATTTTCACCCGCTATGCGGTAATCCACGTATACAGATCATTTCCATAATTTAATAAGGAATGAATACAAATGATCATTCGCCATGCATGTGGTAATCCACATAGACAGGTTATTCCAACAGAATAATAAATAATGGAAGAACAACAGACTTCACCAGGTATACGATAATCCGCGTATACAGGTTATTCCAACAGAATAATAAAGAATTGAATAATAACATACTTCACCAGGTATACGGTAATCCGCGTATAAAAGTTATTCCAACAGAATAATAAAGAATGGAATAACAACAGACATCACCAGGTATACGAAAATCCATGTATACAGGTTATTCCAACAGAATAATAAAAAATTGAATAACAACAGACATCACCAGGTATACGGTAATCAAGCGTCTCTGAGTTATTCCAATGAGAATAATAAATGGAACCGGTCGAGGCGAAATTGCATCGACAAAGATATTCCGACAGAATAATAAAGAATGAAATAATAGAAGAATTTCACCATGTATGCGGTACTTCGCATAAATAGGTTAATCCAACATAATAATATAGAATGGAATAACAGAGGGATTTCACCAAGTATAGGGTATGCCGCGTATACAGGTTATGTATAAGGTATGTCGCGTATACAGGTTATTCCAACAGAGTAATAAAGATGGAATAATATAAGGATTTCACCAAGTATAGGGTATACCGCGTATACAGGTTATGTATAGGGTATGCCGCGTATACAGGTTATCCCAACAGAATAATAAAGAATGGAATAACAGAAGTTCTCTTCAAGAATAAGAAAGAATAACACCCCTTACAGGTACAACAAATAATATCCCTTACTATAATAATATCCCTTTACCTTTCAAATAAGAGTATTCCACTAGTAGAGGCGAGGATATACTCAAGAAAACTTGCACTACTACTCTCAAAGTTTTCTTAAACTCTAAAGAAATGCATTTCAAGATTATAGAAGAAGAATTCTCTCTATAGTTTCTCTCTCTAGAGTTTCAAATTGAATTCGTAAGAAATAATGAAGGAATGAGCTTCTATTTATAGAAGAATGAAATGAATAAGTAACCAACCCATGAGCAGTCAGATTGATTTACTTTAATCGGACGGTCCATATTTAAAGCAAAATCTTTTAAATAAAATATAATATATTCTAATTATTGCCTAATAAAACAAATAACTTTATAAAAGTATTTTGTTTATATAAAAAGATTTTACTATGCAATACTATGCATAATAAAATATAATATATTCTATTTATAGAATAACTTTAATAAAGTATTATGTTTTATATAAAAGCTTTTACATTATAATTTCAACCAATGATTCGAAAAATTAGTACATCTCTTCATGGAATAATATTGTACCCAAATACCCGAATACACAATAGTAACTCGTGAATAGTAACTCGTGAATAGTAACTCATGAATAGTAACTCGTAAATAGTAACTGATAAATAGTAACTCGTGAATAGTAACTTGTGAATAGTACTTCGACACGAAAAGTCTCCCAAATACCCGAGTGAACAATACTAGAGTAAATAGTAATTTGGGTGTATAGTAACCCGTGAATAGTAATCGGGTATTCTATGACAACTTGTCTACTTTGAAAATTTTTTAAATATGACCCTTAACTTTAAACTTTTATCAATTTAACTATTTATCAAAATAGAAAAATTGAATACTTTTATTTCATAAAATTCGGGGTCTCACAATCTCCCCTCCTTATGAAATTTCGCCTCGAAATTTACGCGACGTACCTAATATTGAAGAGATGAGAATACCTTGCTTTCTTTTCAGATTGTACCTTCCCAAAGTAATTTCCTCACCATTATCATGATTTTCCATTTCTCATCTCCTCGTATTCCGAGATATCATTCTAGAATATAGCTTCAAAACAAAGGTTATTTGACATATCATAATTTGTCAACTTATCAAGTAAACAATTTTAGCTTAGGTAAGTCACACACTAGCGAAGTATATAACCTGCTCTCCCTCCTAGTTCTAGACTCTTATATCTCCGCCAAATGACCATATCCCTAAGCTCGATACCAATTGTGATGCCCCCAAAATAGGTCCACACGACCCATCCTGAGTCGCCAGATATCACATTATAAAAATCAAATACAAACTTCATTTATACAACTGTTGAACTGTCGTATAGAATACGACCACAGTTAACTGTGAGTTTTAATACAATATTGTCTCACAGACAGTATCCAAACTCAAATTATTACAATGCCATATAAAATACAACAGCAAATATTTCAAGACCCCAAAGAAGAACGAGAAGATTACTATTTTGTTCATTCTAATGAGGTGCACTTTTGACGCTTCCAAAGTCGGGTTCTCATCACCCTATTGTTGTTCGCCAAAATCAATTATTAAGTGACGTATAAAATATGACACACACATCTTAGGTCCTCAATACAATTATCTATTGCATGTCATGTCGTTTTATAATGTATTGAGAAACTTCGACAGTCTCGGACCATCACACTATTTCCCTGTTATCCCCGCTCGACCCAGCTACACTCTTATTACCTGAAAGGAATTGTGAAGCAAAAGGGTGAGCACAATTAGCCCAGTAAAGAATATCATGGCTAAGATAATTAATTTATCAACAACCTTTATCAGAATAAATCAGAGATTTATAACATATGGTAGATAATAAAAGTTTTCAACCATAATTGCAGCGGAATCAACAATCCATTGGAAGAGTCAAGTACAACATAATGTCTAATTTCTTCTCTAAGTTAAAAGTCCATCGTTGATATTTTATTCATGTAATACTCATCAAAAGTTCTTTGTTATACTTAAAACAAATAGAACTTTCAATACTTGTCTTCACCTGAACCACCAAAGATGTTAGTTAAATTCACAATTCATATTTATAATAATGTGAATTAACAGTTCCTTCTTGCCACAAAGGCTTAATAGAACGTTTACTCAATATCCTTACCCCAAAGGCTTAAGATATTCAAATGTAATAACAATGATCATACCAATCAGTTGTCTATCTTTGCACTACGGGCCAAAGATATTCAACTATTAAAAACAATGGTCATGATCATACCAATCAATTACCTGTCAGTGCACTACGGCCAAAGACATTCAACTGTTAACTAATGGTCATGATCCTACCAATCACATCATTGAATTATCCATGCACTATGGCCAATGATATCCGTTAGTATCACTAGTGGTCATGATCATGTCATACACCTGTCCATCTTCGCACTACGGGTCAAAGCTATCAAATAATGAGATCATCTTTGTACTTCTGGGGCCAAAGATATTCAACAACATATCATCTTTGCACCACTAAAGCCAAAGACATACAATCAGTAAAACCAATAACCAACAAAGATAATAAAGAATATATGAAAGCGCAAATGGATTTTCACCATTATGCAGTAATCCACGATATCTGATCATTTCCATAATTTAATAAGGAATGAATACAAATGATCATTCGCCATGTATGTGGTAATCCACATAGACAGGTTATTCCAACAGAATAATAAATAATAGAAGAACAACAGACTTCACCAGGTATACGATAATCCGCGTATACAGGTTATTCCAACTGAATAATAAAGAATTGAATAACAACAGACTTCACCGGTGTATACCAGTAATCCGCGTAGACAAAAGTTATTCCAATGTAATAATAAAGAATGGAATAACAACAGACATCACCATGTATACGAAAATCCACGTATACAGGTTATTCCAAAAAAATAACAAAGAATTGAATAACAATGAGACATCACGGTGTATACACAGTAATCCACGTCACAAAAGTTATTCCAACAGAATAATAAATGAAACCGAAGTCAAAGTGAAATTGCATGCAAGCAAAGATATTCCGACGAGAATAATAAAGAATGAAATAATAGAAGAATTTCACCATGTATGCGGTAGATCAGATAAAACAAAGTTATTCCAACATAATAATATAGAATGGAATAACAGAGGATTTCACCAAGTATAGGGTATGCTGGCATGATCACAAAGTTATGTATAAGGTATGTCGCGTATACAAAGTTATTCCAATGAGTAATAAAGACGGAATAATATAAGGATTTCACTAAGTATAGGGTATACTGGCGTATACAAAGTTATGTATAGGGTATCTGGCGTATCTGAGTTATCCCAAATGTAATAATAAAGAATGGAATAACAGAAGTTCTCTTCAAGAATAAGAAAGAATAACACCCCTTACAGGTACAACAAATAATATCCCTTACTATAATAATATCCCTTTACCTTTCAAATAAGAGTATTCCGACTAGTAGGGCGAGGATATACTCGAAGAAAACTTGCACTACTCTCAAAGTTTTCTTAAACTCTAAAGAAATACGCTCAAGATTATAGAAGAAGAATTCTCTCTATAGTTTCTCTCTCTAGAGTTTCAGTGAATTCGTAAGAAATAATGAAGGAATGAGCTTTATTTATGAAGAATAAAATGAATAGTAACCAACCCATGAACGGTCCAGATTGATTTACTTTAATCGGACGGTCCATATTTAAAGCAAAATCTTTTAAATAAAATATAATATATTCTAATTATTGCCTAATAAAACAAATAACTTTATAAAAGTATTTTGTTTTATATAAAAAGATTTTACTATGCAACACTATGCATAATAAAATATAATATATTCTATTTATAGAATAACTTTAATAAAGTATTATGTTTTATATAAAAAGCTTTTCTGTTATAATTTCAACCAACGGTCTGAAAAATTAGTACATCTCTTCATGGAATAATATTGTACCCAAATACCCGAATACACAATAGTAACTCGTGAATAGTAACTCGTGAATAGTAACTCATGAATAATAACTCGTAAATAGTAACTCATAAATAATAACTCGTGAATAGTAACTTGTGAATAGTACTTCGACACGAAAAGTCTCCCAAATACCCGAGTGAACAATACTAGAGTAAATAGTAATTTGGGTGCATAGTAATCCGTGAATAGTAATCGGGTATTCTATGACAACTTGTCTACTTTGAAAAATTTTTAAATATGACCCTTAACTTTAAACTTTTATCAATTTAACTATTTATCAAAATAGAAAAATTGAATACTTTTATTTCATAAAATTCGGGGTCTCACAATCTCCCCTCCTTATGAAATTTCGCCCTCGAAATTTACGTACGTACCTAATATTCGAAGAGATGAGAATACCTTGCTTTCTTTTCAGATTGTACCTTCCCAGTAATTTCCTCGCTATCATGATTTTTCCATTTCTCATCTCCTGTATTCCAGATATCATTCTAGAATATAGCTTCAAAACAAAGGTTATTTGACATATCATAATTTGTCAACTTATCAAGTAAACAATTTTAGCTTAGGTAAGTCACACACTAGCGAAGTATATAACTCGTCTCTCCCCTCCTAGTTCTAGACTCTTATCTCCGCCAGCGACCATATCCCTAAGCTCTGATACCAATTGTGATGCCCCCAAAATAGGTCCACACGACCCATCCTGAGTCGCCAGATATCACATTATAAAAATCAAATACAAACTTCATTTATACAACTGTTGAACTGTCGTATAGAATACGACCACGATTAATCGTGAGTTTTAATACAATATTGTCTCACATGAGGCGGATCCAAACTCAAATTATTACAATGCCATATAAAATACAACAGCAAATATTTCAAGACCCCAAAGAAGAACGAGAAGATTACTATTTTGTTCATTCTAATGAGGTGCACTTTTGACGCTTCCAAAGTCGGGTTCTCATCACCCTATTGTTGTTCGCCAAAATCAATTATTAAGTGACGTATAAAATACGACACACACATCTTAGGTCCTCAATACAATTATCTATTGCATGTCATGCCGTTTTATAATGTATTGAGAAACTTCGACAGTCTCGGACCATCACACTATTTCCCTGTTATCCCGCTTTCAACCCAACCCTACACTTTTATTACACGAAAGGAATTGTGAAGCAAAAGGGTGAGCACAATTAGCCCGAAAAAGAATATCATGGCTAAGATAATTAATTTATCAACAGCCTTTATCAGAATAAATCAGAGATTTATAACATATGGTAGATAATAAAAGTTTTCAACCATTATTGCAGTGGAATCAACAATCCATTGGAAGAGTCAAGTACAACATAAAGTCTAGTATCTTCTCTAAATTAAAAGTCCATCGTTGATATTTTATTCCTGTAATACTCATCAACAGTTCTTTGTTATACTTAAAACAAATAGAACTTTCAACACTTGTCTTCACCTGAACCACCAAAGATGTTAGTTAAATTCACAATTCATATTTATAATAATGTGAATTAACAGTTCCTTCTTGCCACAAAGGCTTAATAGAACGTTAACTCAATATCCTTACCCCAAAGGCTTAAGATATTCAAATGTAATAACAATGATCATACCAATCAGTTGTCTATCTTTGCACTACGGGCCAAGGATATTCAACTATTAAAAACAATGGTCATGAGCATACCAATCAATTGCCTGTCAGTGCACTACGGCCAAAGACATTCAACTGTTAACTAATGGTCATTATCCTGCCAATCACATCATTGAATTATCCATGCACTACGGCCAAGGATATTCGTTAGTATCACTAGTGGTCATGATCATGTCATACACCTGTTCATCTTCGCACTACGAGTCAAAGCTATCAAATAACAGATCATCTTTGCACTACAAGCCAAAGATATTCAACAACATATCATATTTGCACTACAAGCCAAAGACATACAACTGTAAAACCAATAACCAACAGTATAATAAAGAATATATGAAACTGCAAATGGATTTTCACCCGCCATGCGGTAATCCACGTATACAGATCATTTCCACAATTTAATAAGGAATGAATACAAATGATCATTCACCATGCATGTGGTAATCCACATAAACAGGTTATTCCAACAGAATAATAAATAATGGAAGAACAACAGACTTCACCAGGTATACGGTAATCCGCGTATATAGGTTATTTCAACAGAATAATAAAGAATTGAATAACAACAGACTTCACCTGTATACTAGTAATCCAGCAGTATCTGAGTTATTCCAATGAATAATAAAGAATGGAATAACAACAGACATCATCGTGTATACTTGAATCCAGCGTATCAAAGTTATTCCAATGTAATAATAAAAATTGAATAACAACAGACATTACTGGTACTACAGTAATCCAGCGTAAAAGTTATTCCAATGTAATAATAAATGGAACTAAAGTCGGTGAAATTAAGACCGATGAGGATATTCGATGAATAATAAAGAATGAAATAATAGAAGAATTTCACCGTGTATGCAGTATTGTGATAAACAAAGTTATTCCAACATAATAATATAGAATGGAATAATGAAGGATTTCACCAAGTATAGAGTATGCCGCATAAACAGGTTATGTATAGGGTATGCCGCGTATACAAGTTATTCCAACAGAATAATAAAAACGAAATAATATAAGGATTTCACCAAGTATAGGGTATGTCGCGTATACAGGTTATGTATAGGGTATGCCGCGTATACATGTTATCCCAACAGAATAATAAAGAATGGAATAACAGAAGTTCTCTTCATGAATAAGAAAGAATAACACCCCTTACTGGTACAACAAATAATATCCCTTACTATAATAATATCCCTTTACCTTTCAAATAAGAGTATTAAAACTAAGAGAGGCGAGGATATACTCGAAGAAAACTTGCACTACTCTCAAAGTTTTCTTAAACTCTAAAGAAATACGCTCAAGATTATAGAAGAAGAATTCTCTCTATAGTTTTCTCTCTCTAGAGTTTCATTGAATTAAGTAAGAAATAATGAAGGAATGAGCTTCTCATTTATAGAAGAATGGAATGAATAGTAACCAACCCATGAATGGTCCAGATTGATTTACTTTAATCGGACGGTCCATATTTAAAGCAAATAAAATATAATATATTCTAATTATTGCCTAATAAAACAAATAACTTTATAAAAGTATTTTGTTTTATATAAAAAGATTTTACTAGGCAAAATACTATGCAACACTATGCATAATAAAATATAATATATTCTATATATTTATAGAATAACTTTAATAAATTATTCTGTTTTATATAAAAAGCTTTTTTGTTATAATTTCAACCAACGGTCTGAAAAATTAGTACATCTCTTCATAGAATAATATTGTACCCAAATACCCGAATGCACAATACTAGAGTAAATAGTAACTCGTGAATAGTACTTCGACACGAAAAGTGTCCCAAATACCCGAGTGAACAATACTAGAGTAAATAGTATAGTAACCCGTGAATAGTAACCGGGTATTTTATGACAATTTGTCTACTTTGAAAATTTTTCAAATATAACCCTTAACTTTAAACTTTTATCAATTTAACTATTTACCAAAATAGAAAAATTGAATACTTTTATTTCATAAAATTCGGGGTTTCACATATATCATATTATGTCAATGATACTGTGACAATAATCGAATCAATAATATGAGAGATATGATGCAGCAATTACTGTAGCAATAATTGAGTATAACTGAGTGACTTCTTACGTAAGCATCAATAACCAATACCCTGTGCTACTATGCAACCACGCGTATTATTGTACTTTTACTACCGGGTAGTTCAACAGTTTTAACGGAAACATTTCCGCCTTTATTTTATAAAAGATTTTTGTCGTTTTCTCAATTCGACAATAATTCTATTGTGCGGTCCACCAATGATTGTGCCGTCGTACGAATATTCCCCGACAAAAAGAATATTCCTCGACCAATCGAATATTTTATAACAACTTGCATACTTTATAAAATTTATAAGTATTACCCACAACTATAACATTATATCAAATCCACACCATAATATTTAAAAAAAATATTTCGAGAAATTTAAATCTTTATTCATAAAATCTGGGGTCTTACAATCTCCCCTCCTTATGAAATTTCGACCTCAAAATTTATGTACGTACCTGGTATGCCGAAGAGGTGAGGATACCTCGTCAGATTCTAACTCTTGAGGTATAACCTTTGAGTGTTGCATACGATTCTTCTTATCCAAGATTTTAACACGTATCTCCTCAAACGTTAAATCATCCGCTATCTCGTCTGATTCTAAATTAATAATGTGGTTCGGGTCGTCCACATATTTACGTAACATCGATACGTTAAAAAAAGTTATGAACACGCGATATATTTGGCGGAAAAACGAGTCTATAAGCCACAGTTCCTACTCGACCGAGGATTTCAAATGGGCCAATTAAATCGAGGGTTGAGATTTCCTCTTTTCATCGATTCTTGTTTCTAGAATAATGCCCTCTTAAACCTTCTTTTTCACATTCATCAGCTCTGAGTATGTAGCTTGCATGACTTTTACTTTATCAATTAAAATTAGTTCTAATCATATATTTATTATCTTCACGTAAGTTCGTAAATTAACACTCGTAAACGCATACGATCTTCTACTCAACGCGTCAGCTACCACGTTCGCTTTTCCACGATGGTATTGAATGGTACGATCGTAATCTTCAATAGCTCGAGTCAACGTCTTTGGCGTATGTTACGTTTATTTTAGTTGAAGAAATATTTGAGGGTTTAAGAAATGGGTTTTGTACTGGGGTCAATAGAAAATTCGATTTCACGCTCTAGGGTAGGCTAGGAAGTCTTCAAGAATACGTCAGGAAATTTATTAATGATAGAAATATCATTCAAAACTGTGACCCTCATCCAAGACTTGGATAGTACGTCACATTGATACCTATCAACTTGTCATCTTCATTTACGATGTCTTCTACAGAAAGTCTGGCTTCGGTGCATTCCACACAACGAAGTCAACAATGAAAGGATCGGGGCTCTTTACTTATGGCTTGATATGACAATGATTGACTTTAGTGGTTTGGTTACTTTGAATTCGTATAACAGGTTGGTTAGGAGTATGAAAGCTAACAACCTTACAAAAAGCATGATGAGTAGTTAACCAATCAATTCCTAAAATCACATCAAAGGAAAATATTTTCAAAGAGATAAGATCGACAGGTAACGTGAAAATGTCGATTTGAATCAACAAGATTTATAAACAATGGAGGTAACGAAGGCTCCTACTAACGAAGTTTCAACCAATAAGTCAAAATCTAACTTCTCCGGAGTCAAATTTAAACGTTGAACGCAAGCAAGAGAGATAAAATAATGGGTAGAACCGATATCTTATAAGGTATAGACTTCGCAAGCGTTTATGATTTACTTACCCGTGATCACTTCGTTTGGGTTACTCGCTTTTTGAGAAGTCGCAAAAAACACTCTTCCTGGAACCACCGACTTTATTTTATCCGTATCCGCCTTTGGTGCCACCGTCCCAGCTGGACTTGACTTCACTATATGATAAAATCGAGCTAAATGACATTCTCTCCTTGAAATTTCCACTTTAATTATCTTGGCCATGATTACCACCGAAGTGGTTACCATTTTTGGCATGATAATTTCCCCCACGATGGTTATCATTATTCTGATGGCTGTTGCCACCGGTATGATTATTATCGTGTTGTTGGTCGTTACCTTTTGTTTGAGTTGAATCAACGCTCTCATGTGCTTCATTGCTTATCTCAGCATTTTCAGATGTCATTCTCAAACAGTGTCACAAAACAAGGGTTAATTAACATATCACATATTATCCATATACTCTGACCGACCAATTAAATACCAAATAAACTTAGGTAGGTCGATTAAAGAAAAGGAATTTCTGCCTCTCCCTCCTAGTTCTTGTGTGAGACCCCAGATTTTATAAATAAAGATTTAAATTTCTCGAAATATTTTTTTAATATTATGGTGTGGATTTGATATAATGTTATAGTTGTGGGTAGTATTTGAAAATTTTACAAAGTATGCAAGTTGTTATAAAAAATTCTTTTTGTCGGGGAATATTCTTTTTGTCAGGAATATTCGTACGACGACATAATCATTGGTGGACCCCACAACGAAAGCACTGTCTTAGCTAGAAAATGACAAAAATATTTTATAAAAATAACGGCGGAGGTTTTACCGTTAAAACTATTGAACTACCAGTAGTAGAAAAGTACAAAGAATACGCGTGGTTGCATGATAAAGACACACGGTATTAATTATCGATGCTTACGTGATAAGTCACTCGCTTATATCTTGCATTATTGCTACAATGAATTGTCGCATCATATCTCTCATATTATTGATTCGATTAGTGTCACAAGATCATTTGCATTATTTGTTATATTATTAAATCAATAATTAATGTCCGGAGGTTATTCTAAGATAATCATGATCGTAATGTTACAAATGATGTGGTAAAAGTCCTCATTGGCTCCGTAGTGCATTGATGGACAAATTGTTGGCATGATCATGACCATTGATGAATACACGAATATCATTGTCCGTAGTGCAGTGGATAATTTGTGGTCGTGATACTAAAGAATATCCTTGGTAGTAGTGCGAGGGTGATTCGATGATGTGGATTATTTATTGTCGAGTCTCAAATGATAAAAGTGATGAAAAATGTTTTAAATTATAAAAGATAGTAGATTTTATTCTCTACTTGACTCTTTTAATAGATTACTTGTTCCGCTGCAGTTAAACTTGATGTCTGTTGTATTTTATCAGTTTAACATTTTTGAAGACTAAGGATAATTTATTCTGCATTATCTTAGTCATAATATTTCTTACTGGGCTAGTTGAGCTCACCCTTTGCTTTCATTGTTCTTTTCAAGAAATGAGAACGTAGCAGGGACTAGTCGGGGAACAGAGTGATGGTCCTAGATGGTGTATTAGTAGTCCTCACTATTCTGTGAAATAGTGTGACAATAAATGTAATGAGGACTCCATTGTGTTTGAATACTGTCTAGATGACAATATTCTTATTAAAACTCTCAGTTTATGTTTTGTCATATTTTACACGACTGTTGTATAATTAAGTTTGTATTTGTATCTTGTACCATGTTTCTGACGACTCAGAATGGGTGATGTATACCTAATTTTGGGGGCGTCACAGTTGGTATCAAACCTTAGGGATATGATCCCTGGCTAAGATGTGAGATAAGAACTAGGAGGGGAGAGACAGGGAATTCCTTCGCTAGTATGACCTACCTAAGTTTATTTGGTAATTAATTGGTCGGTCACAGTATAGGGATAATATGTGATATGTTAATTAACCCTTGTTTTGTGGCAGTATTTGAAAATGGCATCCGAGAATGTTGAGAACATCAATGGAGCACAGGAGACCGTTAAGTCTCCACAGATCAATAATCAGGACAATGTGCATCAGGAAGGCGACAATCCTCATGCAAACAACAACACGATAATAATCGTACCGGTGACAACGGTCATCAGAACAATGATAACCATCGTGGGGGAAATTATCATGCCAAGAATGGTAACCACTTCGGTGGTAATCATGGCCAAGATAATAGAAGTGAAAATTTCAAGAAGAGAAGATTATTTAGCTTGATTTTGTCATATAGTGAAGTCAAGTCCAGCTGGGACGGTGGCACCAAAGGTGGATACAGACAAAACAAAGTCGGTGGTTTCAGGGAAAACGTTTTTCGCGACTTCTCAAAAAACGAGTAACCTAAACGAAGTTAGCACGGGTTAGTTAATTATAAATTCTTGCGAAGTCTATACCTTATTAGATAGCGATTCTACCCATTATTTTATCTCTCTTGCTTGCGTTCAACGTTTAAATTTGACTCCGGAGGAGTTAGACTTTGACTTATTGGTTGAAACTTTGTTAATAGGAGCCTTCGTTACCTCCACTATTTATAAATCTTATTTGATTCAAATAAACACTTTCACGTTACCTATCGATCTTATCTCTTTGAAAATACTTGCCTTTGATGAGATTTTAGGAAACAATTGGTTAACTACTCATCATACTTTTCGTAAGGTTGTTAGCTTTTATATTCATAACCAACCTGTTATACGAATTCAAGTAACCAAACCACTAAAGTCAATCATTGTCATATCAAGCCATAAGTAAAGAGCCCCGATCCTTTCGTTGTTGACCTCCTTATGTGGAATGCATCGAAGCCAGACTTTCTGTAGGCAACGTCATGAATGACGATGGCAAGTTGATAGGTATCAATGTGACGTGCTATCCAAGTCTTGGATGAGGGTCACAATTTTGAAGGATATTTCTATCGTTAATAAATTTCTTGACGTATTCTTGAAGACTTCTTATCCTACCCCTAGAGCGTGAAATCGAATTTTGTATTGACCCCAGTACAAAACCCATTTCTTAAACCCTCAAATATTTCTTCACCTAGAACGAACGTAACATGTGCCAAAGACGTTGGCTCGAGCTGTTGAAGATTACGATCGTGTCATTCAATACCATCGTGGAAAAGCGAACGTGGTAGCTGACGTGTTGAGTAGAAGATCGTATGCGTTTACGAGTGCGATGTTGTTAACACAAAGACTCATTTCGTATAACTTACAAATGATGAAGATAGAGTTAAAGACTCTAGGGACCCACGTGAAGATAACAAATGTACGAGTAGAATCGACTTTAATCGATAAAGTTAAAGCCATGCAAGCTACATACTCAGAGCTGATGAATGTGAAGAAGAAGGTTCAAGAGGGCGTTATTCTTGAAGCAAGAATCGATGAAGAGAGGAAATCTCAACCCTCGATTTAATTGGCCCATTTGAAATCCTCGATCGAGTAGGAACTGTGGCCTATAGACTTGTTTTACCGCCAAAAATATCGCGTGTTTATAACGTTTGTAACGTATCGATGTTACGTAAATATGTGGACGACCCGAACCACATTATTGATTTAGAACCGGACGAGATAGCGGATAATTAACGTATGAAGATGTACCTGTTAAAATCTTGGATAAGAAGAATCGTATTCAACACTCAAAGGTTATACCTCAAGAGTTAGAATCTGAAATGAAGTCAAGGTATCCTCTCACCGCTCTAAGATACTGTGTAACGCATATAAATTTCGAGGGTGAAATTCCATAAGGAGAGGAGATTGTGAGAACCCAGATTTTATAAATAAAGATTTAAATTTTTGGAAATATTTTTTTAATATTATGGTGTGGATTTGATATAATGTTATAGTTGTGGGTAGTATTTAAAAATTTTGCAAAGTATGCAAGTTGTTATAAAATATTTTTTTTATCGGGGAATATTCTTTTTGTCGGGAATATTCAGAGATTTACATAATCATTGGTGGACCCTATTAACGGAAGCTAATCGTCAGTAGTTAGAAAACGACAAAAAATATTTTATGAAAATAACGGCGAAGGTTTTACCGTTAAAACTGTTGAACTACCCGGTAGTAAAAGTACAATAATACGCGTGGTTGCATAGTAGCACACGGTATTAATTATTGATGCTTACGTGATAAGTCACTCAGTTATATTGCATTATTGTTACAGTAATTGCTGCATCATATCTCTCATATTATTGATTCGATTATTGTCACAGTATCATCTGCATTATTTGTTATATTATTAAATCAATAATTGATATCTGGAGGTTATTCGGGGCACTTTTTGTGTCGGAGTTACTATTCATGAGTTACTATTCACCGAAATTACTATTCACTCTAGTATTGTTCACTCGAGTATTTGGGACACTTTTTGTGTCAAAGTTACTATTCACGAGTTACTATTCACGGGTTACTATTCATCGAAATTACTATTCACTCTTGTATTGTTCACTCGAGTATTTGGGACACTTTTTGTGTCAGAGTTACTATTCACGAGTTACTATTCATGAGTTACTATTCACGAGTTACTATTCATGAGCTATTATTCATGAGTTACTATTCATGAGTTACTATTCACGAGTTACTATTCACTCTATTATTGTGCATTCGGGTATTTGGGTACAATATTATTCCATAAGGAGATGTGCTAATTTTTCAGACCGTTGGTTGAATGAATCAATATGGGCCGTTGGTGGAAAGTTATAATAGTAAAATCAATATAGATCGTTGATTTAAAGTTTTAATAGTAACTTGTCTCTTCAGTTTTCCAAGGGTTATTTGTCCTTTCAGTTTTCCAAGGGTTATTTGTCCCTTTAGTTTTCCAAGGGTCATTTGCCCCTTCACTGTCTCAAGAGTTATTTGCCCCTTCGCAAATAGTAGTTGTCTCTTCAATATTACCAAGAGTCATTTTGACCCTTCGTTAAGACCAAGAGCCACTTTCAGTTTTTCTATAAATAGAAGTTCATTCCTTCATTATTTTCTTACGAATTCACTGAAACTCTAGAGAGAGAAATTATAGAGAGAAAGAAGAAGAGTATTCTGCTACTTCAGTACTTCTATTTTCAGTTTCTTTTATGGTAAGGGATATTATTTGTTGTACCTGTAAGGGGTGTTATTCTTTCTTATTCATGAAGAGAACTTCGGTTATTTCATTCTTTATTATTCTGTTAGAATAACCTGTCTATGCGAAGTACCGCATGCATGGTGATTTCTGTTGTTATTCCATTCTTTATTATTCCATTGGAATAACCTATCTATGCAAAGTATCAGATGCATGGTGATTTGTTGTTATTCTATCTTTATTATACTGTTTTAATTTTATATTATCATATTATGCTTCATCCAAATTTTTATGACATTCGATTGTCAGCCTCGGACAAATTATTAGCTTCTCGGACAAATTCATCATGAATGCTGTCATTCAATTATCAGGTGATATTAAAGAATGCCTTTAAAGTGTCGATTAAATTCGCCGTGATGAATTATTTGAAGTCGATTTTATTCAAGGATGAAATTTTCAGATTTATTTTCAGAGTCAGTGAGCCGATTATCTTGTTTGTTCAAAATGAGATCGGACCATTTCGAAATGAACGCATTGGAAATGCAGTGACGGTCCTAGATGGTGATTAGTAATCGGAAATAGTGTGACAATAAATGAGGACTCCATTGTGTTTCAACATCGCCTGATGACAATATTCTTATTAAAACTCTCGCTTATGTTTTGTCGTATTTACATTTAATCGTTGTATAATTAAGTTTGTATCAGATCTTATACCATGTATCTCAATGACTCGTAATGGGTGATGTATACCTAATTTTGGGGCGCCACATCTCTGTCTCACATCTCACCTGGATCATATCCCTAAGCTTTGATACTAACCGTGATGCCCCAAAATAGGTACATCTTGAGTCGCCAAATACATGGTACATAATACAAATATAATCTTAAATATACAACAAGAGTCATGTGAGTTTTAATACAAATATTATCTTTGCATAATATCCACTCTCGTAATAAGTCCTTATTACAATTATTATCACACTATTTCATGAATAAAGTTGAGGACTACTAATGCTATCATCCGTCCATCACTGCTCCCCGACTAGTCCCTCGCCACGCTCTCATTTTCTCAAGAGAACAAAGGAAAGAAAGGGTGAGCTCAACTAGCCCAAAGAAGAAATATTATGACTAAGATAATGCAGATAAATTATCATTAGCCTTCAACAATGTTAAACCGATAAAATACAATAGACATCAAGTTTAATCGCAATGGAATAAGCAATCCATTAAAAGAGTCAAAGAGAATAAAATCTACTATCTTTTATGATTTAAAAGGTTTTTCATCACTTTTATCACGAGACTCATTTTAATAAATAATCATCATCCCCGCACTACTACCAAGGATATTCATTAGTGGTCACGACCACAAATTATCCATGCACTAATGCCAAGGATATTCGTAGTATTCATCAATGGCCATGATCATGCCAACAACTGTCTATCAATGCACTACGGGCCAATGATGACTTTTATCACATCATTTGTAACATTACAGTCATGATTATACCGAATAATCCCTGGTCATAATCATACCAAGTCCATCTATGCACTATAGGCCACATATGACTTTCAAAAAAAATATAAACATGAGGATGATGACAATGATATAATAATTCAATAAAACAAGTTCACGAATTAATTTATCCATGAACTAATAACGTCCAAATTGTCAACATGATACTTCTTTGTAGAGTAAAATTCAAGAATGCTCATAAGTATATTTTCATGAAAAGATACTGGATGAAGCGCAAATATCAAGGATATTCTACTAATTTCATGGAGTATAAAAGTCAAAACTTTTAACTAACTGAGTATAATAAAGAATAGAATAACAAAAGAAATCACCAGGCATGTGATAGATAACACAGTGGTTATTCCAACAGAATAATAAATAGAAACTGTGTCCCACAGAAACGCATGCATGTGATATTCCAATGTAATAATAAAGACTTTAAACTGTGCCCTACAAAAAAACGCATGCATGTGATATTCCAACAAAATAATAAAGATTTTAACCAGTCCCAAGATAAAACGCATGCATGTGATATTCCAATGTAATAATAAAGATTTTAACCGTGTCCTGTAAAACGCATGCACAAGATATTCCAATGTAATAATAAAGAATGGAATAACATAAAGATTTCACTAAGTATAGGGAGTTCAGATATAAAAGTTATTCCAATGAATAATAATTAATGAAATAATGAAAAAGTGTCACCAAGTATAGGGTAGTCCACATTATACAAAAGTTATTTCAATGTAATAATAAATAATGGAATAATGTAAGGATTTCACCAAGTATAAGGGAGTTCACAGATACAAAAGTTATTCCAATGTAATAATAAAGAATGGAATAATGTAAGTTCTCTTTATGAATACGAAGAATAACACTTTTACGGGTACAACAAATAATATCCTTACCTTAGAAAGAAGTTGGATATCTTGAAGTAAAGAATAGAATACTTTTTTCTTCTTTCTCTCTATAGTTTCTCTCTCAAGAGTTTTAGTGAATTCATAAGAAATAATGAAGGAATGAGTTTTATTTATAGAAGAATGGATCCTGAATAAGAATTAATTCATGAACTATCTGTATTGATTTACTTTTTAAAGCAAGCGGTCCATACACTACAAGAAATCACACAAAAAATGACGCTAAAATTTGTCACATAAAATTTATTTTTCGTCACTAAAATATTTGGTGACGATTGTTAATCGTCACAGAGACCGTCACCGTATGAGCGTGGTATTAGGTATATTTGATGTCGTCACTAAATGTTTTAACTTATGGTGACGATCTGCATCATTGTCACTATAATTAATTACTTTTAGTGACGTTAATAGCGTCACTATTTGAACGAAACTTTCGTCACTCTATATTATGTTTCGTCATCAAAACTTGGTGCATTAAGTGACGAAAATCATTTTTCGTCATTAAATGATATTGTTTTAGTGACGAAAATATGTTACTCTATTTAAATCATTTAATTTTAATGACGACAATATTGTCATATTTATGATTATTCTTTCGTCATGTTATTGTGTTTATCGTCACCAACAATAAGAAAATAAATGACGACATAACAATTCTTCACCTAATAATATATTTAACATGACAATTTTGTCGTTGTCATTTCATATTTTAAATACTATTACAAAGAAATTTGTCACCAAAGAGTTACTTTTTAAGACACATTTTTTAATATCACTAATTGAATACTTATGATAACGATACATCTCGTCACAAAAAGAGTTATTAATAGTGACAAAATTAATTACGACTAAATGAAAAACTAAATATAAAATTATAGATCTAGAAAAAAAAAAAGATTACACCAAGATGATGACCAATAAATTCCAACCCTTTAAATAAAATCATCATGTTATTACAACAATACTAGCAGAACTGAGCAACAAACTCAGCCAGAAAACACTAAAATATGTTGTTTTACATCTCCATTAGCTTGCTTCAAAGATTTTGAATCCAAGAATGACTCCAACAAATCCGCAAATGCAGGGGTTCTGACTTCTTCAATGGATGTGATGCTTGGTAAATTGAATGGTCTCTTTTTCGGCGTGGAGCATGATGGTTGATCAACCTGTCCATGATGACAAAGGGTGAGAAAAGATCTTAAACAAATTTACCCACACAATAATAATTTGCACCGGGGTTAAAAATTCTAGTTCTACTCCTTTTAATGAAAATGAATGCAATAAAACTGACCCAATTTTATACTCTCTACCCTGCCTAGAAAGGTGCTTGTCAAAAATATATTTATAAGGAATGAAACAGAACGCCTTAATAACACTGAAACACGTTCTTACCAAATATTCAGTCAAGAGACATTTTCCTCCATCTTCTGTGATCTCAACGGTCTTGTGATAGTGTCCGCTTTTTAGTTCCCTCAAGTCTCCACAACAAGGAACAATGATAGAATCAAGATTACCACATGCATCATGGTCAAGTTGTAACAAATCTGCAAGGTTTTACTCAGTTAATTGAGTTTACTTTCGCAAGACAACCATCTATCTTATACCAACCATATAAGGTTCATCACTTGCACATCACTTGATACTTACGATCAATAGAGGAAAGGAGATTCTTGCTTGTGGTATCTGCATCTTCAAGAGTAGATGACACAGCAGAAGAAACCCGAGAACTTAAGATTTGATTGGAATACATTCCTCCCCTAAAGAGACGCACAGACACCAAATAAAGATTTACAGATTTAGATGAGTTGATATGAAGATATTATGATACAAGAGGTCACCGACCTTATTATTTCATCAATAGAAGCTGCATTGCTCTACTCTAGACTCAGCAAGGATTCTTGAGCACTGCTCCACTGCTGTTGTCCAATTTTTGCTTTTTGTGAACTGCAAATAAGAATTAACCCAATATTAAATTAGAAAAAAGTTAATAATAGAACATGTTCATAGCTAAACTATCATCATAACATGTGACTGATACCATTTCTGAAGAACCCCCTCCAGATCTTTCTTTCCACTTTTGACAGCAGCAGTATCCTCAAAATATTGGGTTTCAGATTTTTCCATGTAACTCGACCATTCAACTTTAACAGAAGATGTTAAATCTTTCATAGTCGACATTTCTTGCTGTAACCTTTTGGTCCTAGTGGCTGCACTCTCCCGAAGGCCAGTAACAGCGGATTGTACCTGAACAGTGCACAGAAGCTTAGATTTTCAACTAACCTTGAGAAAATGATCATCTTTAGTTAAACAATAAAATAGTGCACCAAAATATTTTGAATCAAAGACATTGCACATGAGGAAATTATATAATCAACACATTTTCGGTGGAGAACAATTCTTCACCTATATTCCATATAAGAATACTCTTTATAATCGAGGATCATACTGCCAGATAGATATCCCAGCAAACAGCCACAATACTTTAGTTTGCCATGTGAATTAAAGAATTTAGCTAATTACTTCATAATTTTAACAGCAATTATAATTCTTTTACCAGTTATAGGACCAACTCCTTGACTTACTAACACCTTAGAGCAGTGACCAAGGCTGCAGGATGACCATAGAAATGCAATAAATGTTGTTATAATGTCATTAGGCTGTGTCTAGATGACCCAATTAGAAGACTTTGAATTCAAGCCAAGTTGTAAAAAAAGTTAGGTTAAAAGTTTTCCCTATTTATTATACTAAAGAAGATTGATCATATCTAGTGGGTCACTTCAATGGTTCATACCAGTTTCTTCTTCCTAGAATGTGAACTTGCAAGCAGTTCTGCAACTTTTTCCAATAGTTGCTTTTCTTCATTGGCAGTGCATTCCTGTAGATAAATGAACATTAAAACATGAAAGATATGGATGTATTTTGATTCAAGGAAAAAGAAAGTTTGTGATTGAAGGCTATAAAAAGTTTAATTACCTCAAACTTCTTTTCAAGTTCGGATAATTTCTGGTCATTGACTGTTTGTGCATCTTCTACAATTTGGCTCAAATTGGATGCATGTATGTCTAAGGTCTTGAAGAAATTAACAGTAATTTGAGAAATTGACCGTGTGGTAACCACAGCTCTGGAATGTGCCTGTATTTATTGCCAATATCAATTTATTAAGCATCAATACTTGAACTCAAAAAGTCCTAACCACTCAAAAGACAGTAATATGAGATGACAAATGCCGACCTCCCGCTGTTGTTGTGCATATGCAGTCAATTTATCCTCCTGACTGTAGAGACTATTTTGAAGATCATTTAGTAGTGTATCAGCCTCTGAAGCTATTTCTTTAAAAAGCTATGCATTTTACGAGTGAAAGTCAAAACACAATCAACGAAAAAGATTTGTCGAAGTTTTTCTAAAAGCAATTAGCTAGATGTGGGTCCTCTTCTATTTCTGGTTAATCATTTATTTTAGGTAAAATTTCAGCATCACTTTGACGTGCTTCTTCAGACTTGACATGTTTCGTAACACTGTTCGCAGCATCAACGCTGTTGATACCAGTTATAATATGACTTTCAGAATATAAGACTCCTGTACTCTCACTACTTGTGTTAGCTTTCTGAACATGGTCACCATATTGTTGATCAAAAACTTTGTTGGGTCTGCTTGCTAAGTTTAAAACTAGTTATACTTTCTAAATTTTCTAAGTCATCCACCTAGCAATTACTAGATTCATCCAACAGCTTTCATAACAATCAATAAGTTACATATTTTAATAAAGAGTTATGAGATGAAACAAAAAAGTTGAACTGTCTACACAAAGCAATAGCAATAAGTTACAAGGGGTTGAAAGCAAGACACTGCAAATATACATATTAAACAAAAAAGAATGATAGAAAGAATATAAGGAACCTCAAACAGTGTATTCACTAGCTAAAAGTTGAACTGTCTACACAAAGCAATAGCAAGTACGTAAATTTACTAACTTCTTTTGTTGAATTTACCTCTCTCTCGTTGATTATGCTTGATTGAAGTACCAAAACAAACATGATATTAAATTATTAATAGATAAATGGTCTTAAATTATTATTTTTTTCTATAGATTTATGGTAACACTCTTTCAGTTAATATATTACTCCATAATGGTAACACTCTTTTAAGTTTTATGTTTAGAAATCTGAATAATATTTTATGCCCATGATCCTATATCTTATTATGATTTAAGACTATGGACTAACCTAACAAGTTTTCTGTGATTTAGTATAAAATTTTACAATTACATCATGTTTTCATGTCACAAGGACCAAGGTTAATGAGAAAGATATCAAAGAATCACTAATTAAGAATCACAGAAACCTAAAAGAAACCTACAAGGTTAATGAGCATAATAGCAAGATATCATGTTTTCATAGCCTTCCAAATAATTTATCCTTGGACCTAAAACCTAAAAGGAAGAGCATCACTAATTAAGAATCGAAAAAAACACTAATTGATATTATAAATTAAATTTTTATGATAAAATTGCTTATTAGAAATAACATAATGAAAGATTAAGAGATTTTTTTTCATGTAAAAAAATAAATTGCGACCAACGTAGCCAATCGCTTGTCATATTCAATCGGTTACATCATCATCAAAAATGTCTGAAATTCGAGTAAGAACTTACTTTCAAATCGTCGAGGGAGGCGATGCCGACGGCCGAAGAGCTACCGATGAGTTTGACGAATGAGTGATGACCGATGAAGGGCCACCGAAGGCGATGAGGGTCGAGGGAGGCGATGCCGTCGGCCGAAGGGAGATTGAGACTTGAGAGTTCGAGATCTAGGTTTGGGATGAGAGATTGAGACTTGAGGGTTTGAGATCTGGCCTCTGGGTAGACTGGGTTTGGGAATTTGAGAGAATGAGAATGAGTTAGGACTTCAGCCTTCACTACTTCAGACTCAGAGATAGAGACTCAGTTACAGAGAGTGAGAATGAGTTACGACTTGTCATATTATTATTTTAATTTTTAAGTAGATTAAAGATTTGTTCGGTGTTCGGTGTTCGGTGTTCGGTTTCGGTTACACCGAATAGAGTAAAAATAAAACTCGTATAAATTAATCAAAATTCGTAATATAATTCGGATATAACCGAATTGTTATAAATAATCGAATTATCAAAAAATTTCGGTTACATTATTTCAGTTCGGTTCGATAATTCTGTTATATTCGTTTTTTGCTCACTCTTAACCGCCATTGTTGTGAAAGAGGGATTTTAGGACTTGGGCTCGACTGAATGTATTTTGAGCAAGTAATAGGACTCATCTGTTCCAAAAATAAAACTTAGATAACATTTTTTTTAAAAAAACAACTCTTTTATAAGTAATATTGTAAGTTACAATTATTATAAATAAATTGAAGTTACAATTATTACAATTTTTTTAAAGAATTTTGAAAAAAAAAATAAAAAAGTGATCGGATGCCAAACTAACCAGCATTGTAACTTTTTTAAATTTTTTTATAAAGCAAATTTATAAAAAAGAAGAGTAAGATGTAACATCACTTTAACTGACGTTGGAATCTTTTTTTTTTATTATTTTCTTTGATCTCTTGTAATTCTTTACAAACATCGATATTTTTTTATATTTATTCTCTGTCATCGGCGTTGGAAATGAAAGATTATATAACACTTCAGCTTTAAAAAAATAAAAATAAAAATTCTAACGCCAATTAAAGTGACGTTACGTCTTACTCTTCTTTTTTACAAATTTATTTTTTTAAAAAAAAAATAAATAAAATAAGGATAAAATTGATATTATATTAATATGTGTCAAACTAACTTATTAGGAATGACTTATAAGTCATTTTTAAATAACTTTATTCTGTTTTAGTTCATAAAACATAATAAATTTTTTTTCATCTTTTATGCTTTCTCTTAGAATTGATAGTATTATAATTTAATTTTATAATATATTTGGAAAAAAGGTAAAAGAAGAACTAGGAATATCTAGGGGTATACCATTACTATTCTTCTTTTTATGTTTTATTTTTGGTTGAAAAAAATATGTTCATGATTTAAGTTACTCATTCCGTCTAAGAATAAAAATTCTTATTATTTTATGTAATCTCAAGTTAAATATTTATTTATATTAAATAATCTAATTTTTTTTATAATAATTTGTGCATAATATCCTTAGTATTAAATGTCATATATTTATTATTTATAAATATTTATATAATATCACTAATCATGTATAGAAAAATATGCAATTAGATGAGAATTTAAATATGAATAATTTTATTATTTGATATTTTTTTAAAAATTCGCATAAAATTAATTATCACTTTCATTCTCGAAGTGATGGAGTATTTGTAAGTATATCCTACTTCTATCTAGAAATAGGAAACATTGGGAAGCATTGAAATGGATTTTCCGGTCTTGTCATTCGTGAAATTTATGTATACATGAGAAATTACTCATTTGCTTCATGTCTTATACTATCTACCGCTATTCTGAGTTATGGCGGTAGTTTAGTTAACAAATAAATTAGAATGACTCAATGGTAGCTTAATGGCCCAATAACTCATAGGTCTTAGGTTCAAAACCTACTTGTAATTTTTTTGCTTCTTATGTTATATTTTTTGTATATTAGATAAATTCTATTACCATCTATATATATATATATATACCCATCTTAAATCTCCACATTAAACTAAATATATATAAAGTAACTATTAATATTTATATATGTATATATATATATATATTTATCTCTAAATATTTATATAAATATTTATAAACAAATATTTATTTATAAATTTATAAATATTTCATCTAAATTTATAAAATTTAGATATGAATGTTGTTTATAAATATTTATATGAATATTTGTTTACACATATATATATTTATATATAAAAATATTCATAGTTGCTTTATATATATTTAGTTTAATGTTGAGATTTGTTTGGTATTTTATTTAGTTTGACAAGAAATTTTGAAAAGAATATGTATATATATATATATAACAAAATACAAATAATTTTGAATTTCCCGCTCACCCTAAGAAATCATCTGTATCGTCCAAAGTTTGACATAAATCTCACCGTCTATAGTGCCGGAGGAACCGGGACTGTTGCTAGTATATATATATATGGTAGTAAAATTTATCTAATACATAAAAAATATAGCACATGAAACATATATGTAAAATAACGAATTACAAGAAAAATTCATATAAATTATTTTAGAAGTTAATTATATTTTTTTTTCAAAATTATAAGTGTGCGAATATGATCATTATAAACTACATCCAATTAAGTACAAACTTTAATTTTTGTAAATTAGAAAATATATCTATATGTGCTCAATTTTAATTTCAAAAATTATAACTTTAAAAAAAATAAAACTGGACATTTATTTTGAGACGGACAGAGTGAAACATTTCACTGTATAAAATTGTATCCAAATAAATAAATAAAATTTAAATAAAAAATGATACGTTTTGGGGGGAACAAAAGAGGCATGCTTATTGGGTTTGTCTTAATTCTGGACAATAATTTACTAGTCGTTGCAAAAATATATATATTAAATACGCAACGAAAAAAATTTGTTGCCAATGAATGTGGGCTATATTAGGTAACAAAATATAACAACAAAAAAGTTTTTGTTGCCGACAATGAGGAAAAGTCTCATCGACAACAAAAAGAAAATAGGCGGTGTGTTTTTTTTCCGCCAACGATTTGGCAACGAATTTTTGCAATGACTTATGAATTTCGTTACGAAAAATGAAAGCCTTTCATAAACTGCAATGAATGACAAATTTCTTTGCTAAACATGCATTTTTGACAACGACTTTATAAGTCGTTGCCGAAAAAATTGTTGCCAAATGTCTATTTTTTTTGTTGTGTTTGTTTGAGAAATTTTTTGCCTCCATATAAAAATGTGACGTCATTGCATATTTTGTCACTAAATATAAGGATTTATGACAAACCAATGTTGTCACTTATCCACTCATCTAATTAGTGATGCATTATTATCTCGTCATATAAAATTGGTATTTGTGACAATAAAAATAGTCATAATTTATTAATTTTTCGTCTTTACAAATTTTGCCTCCAAAATTTCTTTAATTTTTTTGCCTCCAAATCAAATTGTGACGATATTACGTACTTTGTCACTAAATATAAGAATTTATGACGAACCATTTTTGTCATTTATCCACGCATCTAATTAGTGACACACTATTATCTCGTCATATAAAATTGGTATTTATGACAATACAAATTGTCATAAATTATTATTTATTCGTCTTTAAAAAATATCCCTCCAAATTTTTTCAGAAAAATTTTGTTTCCAAAAAAAATTGTGACGATATTACGTACTTTGTCACTAAAAATAAGAATTTATGACGAATGATTTTTGTCACTTATTCACGCATCTAATTAGTGACGCACTATTATCTCGTCATATAAAATTGGTATTTATGACAATACAAATTGTCATAAATTATTTTTTTTTTGTCATTAAAAAATTTTTCTCCAAAATTTGCCTCCAAAATTTTACCTCCAAATAAAATTGTGACGAATTTGTATTTGGCATCACTAAATGTGAACATTAGTGATGAAAGCACATTGTCACTAAATTTTACAAATAATTAATGACAAAGTATTATGTTGTCATTGAAAGAAATATTTTGTGACAATAAATATTGTCATCAATTATTACAAAATGTCACTAAAAGGTTCCCCTCCAAAATTTTAGTACGAAATTCTACCTCCAAAATAACTTGTGACGAAATTTTGTTAATCGTCATCAAATGTGTAAATTAGTGACGATATAAATGATTAATAGTGACAAAAGTAAAAGTCATCACAAAAGCAAAAGTTTTAGTGACAATTATGAATTTCATAATTATTAATTAACAAATTGTGACAAAATTTTGTGCGTGGCAAATATTTTCGTCATAAAATGTGTGATTTCTTGTAGTGATATTAAAACTTAAAGCAACGGTCCATACTGATTCACTATTAAAACTTTAAACCAGCGATCCATATTGATTTACTATTAAAACTTTAAACCAGCGATCCATATTGATTTACTATTATAATTTCAACCAACTATTCGAAAAATTAAAGCACATCTCCTCATGGAATAATATTGTACCAAAAAATAATTTGGACCGAAAAGAAATATATTATTCGGGTGAATAGTAACTCGTGAATAGTAACTCATGAATAGTAACTCATGAATAGTAACTCGTAAATAGTAACTCATGAATAGTAACTCGTGAATAGTAACTCTGACACGAAAAGTATCCCAAATACCCGATTGAACAATATAACCTCCAGACATCAATTATCATCGGAATAGATGTCGATTTCTACTAACACAAATAATCCCAACACAATGAAACTATCAAATTCATCTTTAATCAACACGAACTTATTCATCATTAATATTATAACTCACAATATTTAACAACTGAGTTTTTCCCAGAAGAGGGCTTTCAATAAGGATTTCTCCTATTGGCGCATGATTAGGTGACCAAATCTCTCCTCGGAACTTCTAGACATTATAAATATTGCAATTTAATAATATGAATAACTTTGTCGTCTTAATTATTGATTTAATAATATATCATATTATGCCAATAATATTATGACAATAATCGAATCAATAATATGAGAGATATGATGCAGAAATTACTGTAGCAATAATTGAGTATAACTGAGTGACTTCTTACATAAGCATCAATAACCAATACCGTGTGCTACTATGCAACCACGCGTATTAGTGTACTTTTACTACCGGGTAGCTCAACAGTTTTAACAGTAACACTTCCGTCGTTATTTTATAAAAGATTTTTGTTGTTTTCTCAATCCGACAATAATTTTGTTGTGGGGTCCACCAATGATTGTGTCGTCGTACGAATATTCCCCGACAAAAAAAATATTCCCAGACCAATCGAATATTTTATAACAACTTGCATACTTTGCAAAATTTATAAATATTACCCACAACTATAACATTATATCAAATCCACACCATAATATTAAAAAAAAAATATTTCGAGAAATTTAAATCTTTATTCATAAAATCTAGGGTCTCACAAATAACCCTAATAAGGTTTCCGGATTCTAGGAGTGGAAGGACTCAAGAAGAAGGCTCTTGGAATCCCAATAACCCTAATAAGGTTTTCAAATTCTAGGAGTTCTGCCACGCGTCATTGGAGTAATCGCCCACCTGTCGTTCTCCCCTCTTCAATCAACCAATCAATTCCGTGTTTTTCATGGATTTCTCTTCTCCTCAGCCAACACGAAACCCTAATTGGCAAGGAACGATTTTCTTACCCACAAACCCTAATTTAGATTCATTGAACTTAGGCAATTTTGCTTTCTTTTCATGTAAGTTTCAACTTCCTAATGACAATCAACTTCTCAAAGAGATCTTTTAGATAGACTTTCATTTCTCTTGTTGGATTTAACTTGTACACCAAGACTATTCCATCTATTTCCTTTTCCTTGCATGATTCTTCTTGGATATTCCTTACATGAATAAGAGCGTTAAATATCGCTTGATCTCCAAGATTTTGACTTTATTGCAACAAATATTAAATCTTACAAAATAAAATAAAACATATTAATTTAATAAACTAATATAATTAAAAGGACAAAATTAGGGATAATAAAATGTATGAATTACGTGTCTATGAAATACCCCCATACCTAGCTTTTGCTCATCCTCGAGTAAAATAAAAATAAAATAAAACAAAAATTATACTACCCCATTTTCGTAGAAAATACGATTTCACTTAGCATGTGCAACAAGCCTTTAAACCCAAAAGTTAACCTAAGTTTATGAGTTGTGTCTCGTGAGGGTTTGCAGTGAATATACCCACAAAATTCAAAAATATTTTTGGATTCAACAAATTATGAAATTGAAAAAAAACTTCTAAATATTCATGGGCATTATACATAAGCAAGATTAAATTCAAAATCACACTTTTACTTTATCAAAAATACTCAATTTTAATTCTTAACACCATCCTTCATTAAATCAATTCCATGTGATGCATGCATGTGTATATGATGTAACTCTTAGTAGTGATTTTTACCATGAAAATCAAGCAAACTTTTTTTTCTTTTTTTTTTCATTTCTTTTTTTTCAATTTTGATTCTTGACTTGTGCAATGTCTCGTTTTCTTAGGCTTTTCAGAGTTACCCATGAAACGAGCGTTGGACCAATGACTCCCAAACCTATTGGCTTTAGGGCACTAGGTGTAGAGACACCCCTAAGGGTTTACTAACTCGAGTAACAAAGGCCAAAAATTAGACTAGTCAAGTTGCTTTTATCCATCACACTTTTCAACATGAATATTGATGCTTCCCGAGGCTTGGATACCCAGTTATTTCGTTTAATGGACATTGAAGCAGTTATTTATTTCTTTTTTCAACTTTTTTTCTTTCAATTTTTTTCTTTATTTTCTTAAAATTGCTCGAATCATGGTTTATACCCCACAACTAAGAATTAGTGCAAACGTGAAGTGCAAAAATGCTTGTGAAATCAATTTTTTATCCAGATGGTGTTTTGAACTAAGATTTTGTAACTTATCAAAGATTCAAGAGTTCTAAATCTTTTAATCTTACTCATGAGTTTTGCTCCACAAACACTTATTAGAATTAATTTAATCCATAAAAAGTCAAATAAATTTTTTACTTTTTTTAATTTTTTTACTATATTTTCCTAAAAAGAAAAAAAAATCTAATACAATAATACAAACAAACTCCCCCATACTTTAATCATGCATTGTCCTCAATGTATGCAAATAAAGAAAAGAGAACAAAGATGTGAAAGAATTGCACCTTGTATGCGGGGCATTTATTCTGCAAGAAAATGTGGTGAAAAACCCCAAAATAAAACTCCAAATTTTGCGAATAAAGATTTAATTTTCTCGAAATATTTTTTTAATATTATGGTGTGGATTTGATATAATGTTATAGTTGTTGGTAATATTTATAAATTTTGCAAAGTATGCAAGTTGTTATATAATATTCGATTGGTCGGGGAATATTCTTTTTGTCGGAGAATATCCAAATGCAATGCATACAATCATTGGTGGACCACACAACGGAATAATTGTCGGATTGAGAAAACGACAAAAATATTTTTATGAAAATAACTACAAAAGTTTTACCGTTAACTGTTGAAACACCCGGTGTTAGAAGTACAGTAATACGCGTGGTTGCATAGTAGCACACAGTATTGATTATTGATGCTTACGTGAGAAGTCACTCAGTTTTGTTCAATTATTGATACAGTAATTGCTGTATAGTATCTCACGTTATTTGATTAAATTATTGTCAATATATATTATTAAATCAATAATTGAGACGATGAAGTTATTAATATTATTCTTTGCAATATTAACAATGTCTAGAAGTTCTATCAAGGAGATGTTTGGTCACCTAATTGTGCGCAAATAGGAAGAAATCCTTATTGGAAAGCCCCCTCTTTCCTAGGAACGACCTGATCGATTAATATTGTGAATTATAATAAATGTGATAAGTTTTGTTTTATTATTATTATAAATGTAATAAAACAGAAAACTTTTTATATAAAACAGAATACTTTTATAAAGTTATTTATTTTATTAGACTATAAATAAAATATATAATATTCTATTATGCATAAGTGTCTGCATAGTGTTTTGCATAGTAAATTTTTTTTTATATAAAATGTAATACTTTTATAAAGTTATTTGTTTTATTAGACTATAAATAGAATATATAATATTCTATTATGCATAGTGTTTGCATAAGTGCTCGTGATAATATTTTTATAGTAAAATCTTTTTATATAAAATAGAATACTTTTATAAAGTTATTCGTTTTATTAGATTATAAATAGAATATATTATATTTTGTTTAAAAGATTTTGTTTTATTAGAATATTTTATTAATACTGCATAGTAAATTAATATGGACCGTCCGTTTCAAAGTAAATCAATCTGGACCGTTCATGAATTAGTTACTATTCAGTCCATTCTCCTATAAATAGAAGCTCATTCCTTCATTATTTCTTACGAATTCACTGAAACTCTAGAGAGAAAAGAAGAAAAGTATTCTGCTACTTCACTACTCTTATATCCAGTTTCTTCTAAGGTAAGGTGTATTATTTCTTTCGTATTCATGAAGAGAGCTATTGTTATTCCATTCCTTATTATTCTGTTGGAATAACCTGTATATGCGAAGTACCGCATACATGGTGAAATTCTTCGTTATTCCATTCTTTATTATTATATTGGAATAACTCGTCATGCAAGATCGCATACATGGTGATATTCTTCTATTATTCCATTCTTTATTATTCATTGGAATATCTCGTCTCGCATCGTTTACGCATAACTCCGGTTCCGTTATTTATTATTCATTGGAATATCCCGCTCATCGCTTATACATTAATTGGTTCCATTATTTATTATTACATTGGAATATCTTATGCATGCGTTACGCGTGACTGGTTCCATTATTTATTATTACATTGAATAACTCATTCATGCGATTCTATCGCATGCATGGTGAATTCTTACGTTATTCCATTCTTTATTATTCATTGGAATAACTCGTTTATATGGATTGGATTACCATATGCATGGTGAATGACCCTTCGTATTTATTTCTTATTAAATTGTGAAAATGATCTGTCTACGTGGATTACCGCAAGGCGGGTGAAAATCCATTGCAGTTTCATATATTCTATTGTACTCATTTGGTTAAAATTTGGCTTCTATACTCCATGAAATTAGTGGAATATTCTTGATATTTGCGCTTCATCCAGTATCTTTTCATGGAAATATTCTTCTGAGCATTCTTGAATTTTACTCTACAAAGAAGTATCCTGTTGACAATTTGGACGTTATTGGTTCCTGGATAAATTAATTCTTGAACTTGTTTTATTGTTATTATGCCATTGTCATCATCCTCATGTTTATATTATGTTGAAAGTCATCTGTGGCCTGTCGTGCATAGATGGACTTGGTATGATTATGACCAGGGATTATTCGGTATAATCATGACCGTAATATTACAAATGATGTGGAAAAAGTCCTCATTGGCCCGTAGTGCATTGATGGGACGCTTTTTGGTATGATTATGGCTATGGATTCTCTTCGGCCAAGGGTGCAAAGATGAATTATTTTATGGCATGATCAGGACCGTTGATGAAAACACGATTATCTTTGGCCCGTAGAGCATGGATAATTCGTGGTCGTGATACTAAAGAATATCATTAGCATTGTAGAGTGCGAGGATGATTTGATGATGTGGATTATTTATTGTCGAGTCTCGTGAATAAAAGTGATGAAAACCTTTTAAATCATAGAAGATAGTAGATTTTATTCTCTACTTGACTCTTTTAATGGATTGCTTGTTCCGCTGCAGTTAAACTTGATGTTTGTTATATTTTATCAGTTTAACACTGTTGAAGGCTAATGATAAACTATTCTTCATTATCTTAGTCATAATATTTTTTACTGGGCTAGTTGAGCTCACCCTTTTGCTTTCATTGTTCTCTTCAGAAAATGAGAATTTAGCATGGACTAGTCGGGGAACGGAGTGACGGTCCAGAGGATAGCATTAGTAGTCCTCACTATTCTATGAAATAGTGTGTTAATAAATGTATTGAGGACTTATTTTGTGTTTGAATACTGTCTAGAAGATAATATTTGTATTAAAACTCACAGATCATGTTTTATGTTTAAGATTGTATTTGTATTTTGTACCATGTATTTGGCGACTCAGAATAGGTGATGTATACCTATTTTGGGGGCGTCACAGTCTAGGAAATTGAAAATAGTCAAAAAATTTTATCACAATTATGCTTAAAATTTACCTAAAGAAAACTTTCAATAACATGTTCAAATGATGAAAAAATTAGTTCAAATACATGTTCTAATTTAGTTGACTTATTTGTAGTGGATCTCAACAGCTCATTGACCTTATCTAAATATTCAGATTCATTCCAATTTTGGTCAAGGTGATTTAAGAAAAAATTAACTGAATCTTTTTCAATCAAAAGTCTATTTTCAATTATTTCTTGGGTCATTGACAACTCTTGGATCATGTTTACTTTAATGGGTTGGTCCAAAAAATCACTAGGTGGTTTTTTAGGAATAAGTCTTTCAGGGTATGGAGCTTTAGGCTTATAAACTTTTTCAACAGACTCATCAAATGCAACATCATCAATTTTAGGCATAGACTCATAATTTTTAGACTTCTCAAATTCTTTTGACTCAAATTGTGTAGAAGTGAATACAAAATTTTCATTTTCCACATCATTTTCACAAACATCAAGTTTTTCAAAATTAATCTCAGAGTTACTAGAAAATTCACCTATCTCTTGTTCATTTATTATGGTGGCTAATCGACTCATTTGAATTTCTAGAGGAGATATAACTTGATCAATTTTAAATTGATTTTCCATTAAAAGTTCGATAGTTTTCTCTAAAGCACTAAGCCTTTCCTCTTCTTCATTTGATAATTCTTGTGGATATTGAGGTTCTAGATCCGAATATGGATATGGATATGGATATGGATGTTAATATGAACTTAGATAATAATTTTCATAAGTTGAAAAAAAATGATTTACTTGGTGTGCATTAAAATTTTCATAGGGTTCTTGATTCCAAGCAAAATTATTATTCCAACTATAATAAGAATTCATTTTCCACAAATCACAAAACATACAGACAATTAACCACGAAAGTCACAGAAAAAATACAATAAAAAAACAAAATAAAAATCATAATTCTACAGTTAACCTAAATAAAATCTAGATCGACGACAGCTCCTAACTGTTCCAAGTTACATCGCAAGGTCCACCAAATTCGAAATTAATCACACCACTAGTCAGGTAAGTGTAAGAAAGGTGGGAGTCTCTCCGTGGGTACGGTGATTGAATAACCACACATCCTTTAGGCGTTTGCCTTTTGAACCACTTGCCTAGACACCAGTAATTTGATTAATTTAAAATTTAGCCTCCACTTGGAGCCCCTTGTCCTAATTGAGCTCGAGTCCTAGGGGCCAATGCTTACTTGATTTTATTAGGTCATGGTCATGCAAAATGGAAATTAGGTTGTTTGTGGGCCAAGGAAGGGTGATGAAATCTCCACTTTATCTTGTTATAAGTTGTGCCCTTAATGTTAGATTAAAGATGAAAATGCACAAATAAAAAAAACTATGAATAAATAAAGTGTCCTAAAACTATGTGAATTACAAAAGAATGAGAAATTTTGACATACCTCAATTCTCCAGCAATCACCACAGTTAATATTTGACAAAAAATAAAAAATATAAAACGTAACAGGATGTGCTCTACGTGAGTGAAAGCATGAATTTGACAAATAAAAAATATTTTAAAAAACTACTATTTTTTTTTAAAAATATGGAGATACGAAGTACCGAAGAAAGCGCAACAACAAAATCTTTATCTTTTAGCTCCTTCGATTCGCTTCAATAATCCTGAAAAAAATAGAGTTAAAACTAATTCGAATAAATAAAAATTAGGGAATAAATAAAAATTAAGTCTAGTCTCCGGCAACGGCGCCAAAAACTTGATGTGTTTAAATTATGTACCACAAGTGCACAGTGTCAAATTGAAGAACTGGAAAGTACAGGTCGAACCCACAGAGACTAGATTAATTTTAATATTTTCTTAATATTTATTTTAGGCGAATTAGAAATAAAGATTGAGAATTAATTAACTAAATTATGAAAACTAATAATGAGAAAACAATCTAGGATTCTGAATCCATTAAATAATAAGCATAACATATAATTCAATCTCTTCTATTTTTATAACTCAATTATGATTTTGATCTCCATTCCCATTAATTTAGTAATTTTACAATAAACGTGGCAAGCATCGACTATGAAAATTTAAGGATTAACTATAACCAATCAAAACTTCTTTGAGCAAGCATGGATTATGAAAAACTCATATCTTAACAATAATCTATCAAAACCTCTTAATTAATTTAAAATCACATAAGAACTATAAAACGAATGTATTTCAATAACGAAACATGAAGGCGAAATCAATTAAACATAAAAACATAAATAATAGAAGAGATGAAAAATATTATTATGAATAATTATTTAATTTCATCTTCATCCTAGATAAAAGAAATTAGCTAGATATAAAAAATAATTAAACTAAATAATATAAAGAAAAGAAGAAGATTAAAATAAGAAAACTCCCTTTAATTAACGATCATTCAACGAACGTACAATGGAGAAGTAATTTAATCTACTCCTACTCCTAACCTAAACTAATACAATACTTAATCCTCCCTCCTCTCTAAAACAAGAGACCTATTTATAGGGAAAATAACTTTGAACCCTAATTTAGATTCATTGAACTTGGACACTTTTGTTCCCTTTCCATGTTAGTTTCAACTTCCTAGTGATAATCAACTTCTCAAAGAGATCTTTTAGATAGACTTTTCTTTCTTTTGTTGGATTTGACTTGCACACCAAGATTATTCCACCTCTTTCATTCTCCTTGCATGATTCTTCTTGGATATTCCTTACATGAATAAGAACATTAAATATCGCTTGATCACTAAGATTTTGACTTTATTGCAACAAATATTAAATCCTACAAAATAAAATAAAACATATTAATTTAATAAACTAATATAATTAAAAGGACAAAATTATGGATAATAAAATGTATGAATTACGTGTCTATCAAGTATGTAAAATTTTATTTTATTTGAAGTTATACACCATCAACTTTATGACAATAGAAGTTATTAAAATCTGGGCAGTCGAAATATATGTACTTATACACTTAATTACACTATTAAATATAAAAATGATATTCCAATATTTTAAATCAAATAAAATTTTACATAATCTCATACTTTTACATGTTCATTACATCCGTATGATCAGATCATTAAATTGACGATCAAATGATATTGTATTAAAAGTTATCTAAAATAATTTATCTTAGGTCAATCTAAAATGCCTTTTACTATATATGTGTATATGTGTGTGGACGAGCGCGTGTGCGCCGTGTGCATGTAATTAATGTGTGTGAGTCTATAAATATGCACTGATATACATTATATGCATGTTTATGTATAGTATATTCTAAAGCTATATATAGGTAAACAAGACTGTGATTTAATGTAGAGTTGATTTTAAATTACAAACATAAAATGGACTTATAATTTTTTTTTTGTTTAACAAATAAAACATTTATTTATAAATTAAAACTTGACACGAGGACTCCCCAAGGGCATGGAATTAACCAACCAAGGCCAAGCTTGATTTACAAAATTATATGCAAAAATTGAATAATGATAGGGGTCTCAAATAACATTATAAATGAATTTCAAATGACATTACATTGAATAATTTAATAATGCTTTATAGCATAATTAATCACATTAGATCTATCCAAGAAATGTAATGATGACAAATCATTTGAAATACTTTTTAAGACAAAAAATTTGAGACCCGACAAACCAAAAGATGCAGCAAATGACTAAGGTACGTAGCACCCAAACAAATTTGCATGTATAAATTGTAGAGTCCATGTACATCTTAACATCAACTTCCATATAATTTTTTTAGAATTACAAATAATTAGACTTATGCACTTTAAGATAATTTAAATTCATTTGTTTTGTATTTTATATTTCCTTTAATTTACTCCACAAAACTTACAGTTAAGAATATATACCCCTACAACATTGCTTCTCTAGACCACTCTCTTTCTATTTTGGAACTCAGATCCTCACGAATTTTAGGGAACCATTGGTGAAGCTGTGAACAAACGTTTTAAGTTTTATAGAAAAAGTTAAATATAACAAGGAAATAAAAATTAGGTGATAAAGGGAGAAAACCCTAGTTGATAGTATCTAACTTGTATAAACACCAAGTAAAAAATCAACAATTTTATAATGCTTGAAACTCAATACTTCTGTATACTAAGGTAGCATTTTTACATATATAGTACTTTCTCCGTCTAAAAATAAATGTCTAATTTATGTCAGAGAGAGAAGAACCGTGGAGTCTGTGCGTTCACACAAAATTCTTAATAAGAACCCAATGCTCAACGAACACCTTAATGCTTAGATTCGGCTCGTCTCAAAAAAATTGAGCTCGAATTCAACTCGGATTAGATTAGGGATTTTTATTTTTGCGCCATATTCAACTCGAATCATTACTCGGACCAACTCGGCTCGTAAGTACTCGACTCGTTTACAAAGCGAGTTACTCATGAGCCTTCAAATCGAGTTTCGAATATGAACCATTTCACTTAAAACTGAACCACTGCATACTAAATTTGTTACTTAACTAATATTTATATATAACATTTTTACTTTTATTTATGTATAGAAATTATAAAGAATGTAATATAAATTGACATTCAATTCATTGATTTATTCAAGTACAAGTTTACATAATTTCATACTACACTTTATAAATTAAAAAGATTGATACAAATATCACATATTTAGCTTACTAGCATAGATCAGACCAATATTTGAATATGATCCATCGAGCAGGTATCGAGTATGGTTTCAGAAAAAAATAAAATACTCGAACCCTAATCTAAGCGAACACTGGTATGCTCGAATTCGACTCGTGTATCATTAAACAAAAAATGAGTATGGATCAGATTCGACTCGGATCAACTTCGAATTCGAGCTTAGAATCATATTTTCGAGCCGATCTCGAGTCGAGTACCGAGCTACTTAGCTCGGCTTACACCCCTATTAATATAAGAATATATGCCAAAACAGGATGGTCCACAAATCTCACCCTCGGCTGTACTATAATTACATTCGGCCACTCATTTAGAGATTATGGCTGAATAGCGCTTTTAACGGCGTAAGTTGTCACTCACTTGTAAAATCGTCTCTAAAATTTATTTTTTATCAATTAAGTTCTTAAAGTGATATTTCTTGTCGATTATGGTCCTATTACCCAATTTGACCCAAACCCGACCAATTATGACCAAACTTGACCCAGTTTGACCCGAACCAAATTTCACCAATTCATTTTTTTAAATAACTTAAAAAGTTTTAAAATTATGTTAAAAATAATTATTATTCTAAAATTAATATTTTATAAACAAAATATTAATTTTAAAATAATAATTATTTAAAAACAATATTCTATTTTAAAATATTAAAAACTAATTATTATTTACGGAAAAATACTAAAACATTTATTTTTCAAAATGAGTAAAAGTTTCATAAAATATTAAAAAAAATAAAAATAAAAATATTTTTGTTCTTAATTATTTTTATGAAAATTTACACATCTTTTAAAAATAAAAATTTCTAAATTTGTTTTATGAAAATAAAGTTTTTTTATTTACTTTTTTTTGGATCTATATTTTATGAAACTTTAGTCATTTTAAAAAAATAAATTTCTTTTTTTCTACAAAATATTTTTTTTATTTTTTGAATCTATATTTCATAAAACTTTCTTGATTTTTTTTTTAAAATAAAAAGTTTCTAATTTTTGTCCAAAAATAATTATTATTTTAAAAATTTTAATTTACTTTTTTGAAAAAAAATTGAATCACTTTTTTATTTATCTTTTACTATTTTTGTATTGTAATTTATATTTTTAATTTTGTTTTTAAAATTTCTAATATTAAGAATTCATATAATATTAGTAAATACATAAACTTTTTTTTTGAAAATAAAGTGTTACATAAAAATGAAAAAATCTACTTTTTTTTTTTTTTGAAAATAATGTTTTATTTATTTATTTAATTTTTGAATCTATATTTTATGAAACTTTACTCATTTTATGAAAAAAAATAAAGTTTGTAATATTTTTTTATTAAAAACAATAATAATTGCTTGGGTCAAATTTTGGTTAAAATGGGTCAGGTTGGGTTAAATCGGATAAAAGAAATAAAATCAACAAAAAAATATCACTTTAAGGATCAAATTGATAAAAAATGAACTTTACGAATGACTTTAAAAGTGGATGTTAACTTAAAGGATCAAAAGTGTCATTCAACCGAGATATTATTAACATCAACACTAAAACAAAATATTTTGGCGATGAGATGGCACATCTATATATTCAGGAATAATGAGATCTAATCCAAGGACAAGAAGGTATCTTCAGTAATATTGCGAACCAAGAGAATATATATATATATATATATATATATATATATATATATAATGACCGTCCATCCGAATATGTAACGACCTATATTACTCTCCTCTGCAGTTTAAATTCTAGTATTTCGCAGTTTAATATTGCGAACGGGACAAATGACCTAAATACCCCTCCTTGTGAAAGTCTCTCGTTCGCAGTATTAAATTGCGAATGGTAATTCCTATCGACAATTAAACTACCGTCCGCAGTATTAAATTACAGACTCTAGATTTCCCAAAACGACATCTCGGTTTAACCAAACGATCACGGTTTAAGCAAACAACTCCAGAAAACTCATAAGTCTCGTCCACAGTTTAATACTGCGGACGCTAGGTCCAATTAAAAGACACATAGGGAAAGTGAGAAGGTCAAAATCTGAGAAGTGATGTCCGCAGTTTAATACTGCGGACGCTAGGTCTCTATTATGAATACTACAAACTCCGTAGTTAAAAGCATGACTTAGTTTGAATTAAGACTCCATAATTTTTTATTTCTTCTTTCATATTGGTATCATTGCATGGAAGTGTGGTAAAAATTCATGTTGTTGGGCTAACAATATATATGAAAGAGAAATAGAGGATTTTGAGCTTTAAAATCTAACAAGAAATCCATATAGAGAATACTACTCTAAAATATATAGAGAGAGAAGTTTCAAATGTACCATTTCAATTATGTAACAAGAAATGTGCTGCCAGGATGGGTTAATTATTCATCAAACAAATTCATGGCAAAATAAATGAATCAGTTCTAAATATGAACTTAAAGATTACCGATCTTTGGTGATGTTTGTCTGCAGGTATGCTTGCTTGCTAGTCGGCTATGCGCTCTCAAGTTGATTGAATCATTTATCGATGAAAGAGAATAACAAAAGTTGATTGCAATTAGGTTTTTATTACTTCGAATTCGCAGTTTAGTTCTTCGGACATATGCTTTTATTAAAAACGATACCGTTTTAATGATAAACCATCGTCCGTAGTATTAAACTATAAACATTCACTTTAGATGAGAAAAGTTCAATTTAATCCTATCAGTCTTCAATTTTCCTAGGTATTATTGTTGCTGATTCATCATCTTATCTTGCGATGATGAAAATAATACCTATGAACAAATAGAAAACTTAATAGCACTAAATCAAACTATACTCGTCTCAGATCGTTACTGTAAAAATGAGATGAGATCCAAAAATATATATAACTTATTAAAGCTAAAAATCATTTATTTCTCCTGCATATTCTTGCTAGTTGTTACATATTCAACTCATTTTGGATGATAAGAAGCACATATGGCAAAAAAAATTGGAAGGCTGGATAGAAGAAGTTTGTGGGGTGAAGTGTTTTCAGCACATAGAGCCTTCAAGATATTGTGCCTTCTAAATCTTGTGTCATGCATGTCTCTCCATCCCAGATGAGATGAATCAGTAAGAATAAGAATATGCAAGAAGAAATAAAAAATTCTTGAGCTTTAGGTCGAGCTATTTTGCATCACCTTAAGTTTGTAGTATTATCCCGTCTTATATATGGGAAACCTAGAGTCCGCAGTTTAATATTGCGGACGGTAGTTTAAATCTCAATAGGAGTTAGCGTCCACAGTTTAATACGGCGGACGAGAGACTTTCACAAGGATGGGCATTTAGGTCATTTATCCCGTCCGCAGTATTAAACTGTGGACGGTAGCAATATAGGTCGTTATATATTCGGATGGACGGTAGAGATTTATTGTAAGGATACATTTTTTTATAACATTGTCAATGAATCACCCCCTATATATATGTGTGTGTTTGAGTGTGTGTGTGTGTATGCACGCGCGAGCGTAAATGTGTGTATTTATATATCATTCAGCACTAGATTACCTTATCTATCCTTTTAATATTGCTATTTTTCTTTTTCTCAGGTGCGTTCGTCATTTGTCAGTGCAAAGGAACTCTCATATGAAGACCCTGAATGCTAGAAATTAAGTAGAATAAAGGCTTAACTAAATAACATTAATAACCATGATTAATTTGTGTTCAAGTAACATACATACATATATAGAAAACGCTCACTGTATATTTCTAATTCTCAGATCAGAATTCCTTGCATTATGCTTTTCACTCATGTTCCCCAAATGCACATTTAATGACAAAATATTACATTTAGCAACGTGATAAAATTTGTTACAAAGAATTGTGTTGTTGTTACTGTCACTAAAAATAATATTTTTATGTTAACTGTGTATTGAGAAAACTGAGTGAAAAGTGTAATGGAAGGAGATCTTAGTCCGCAAATCTCAATCCCGTGAAATCTCCTCCATTAATCAATTTTTTTCAAAACACATTTAGTGACACAAATATTGTTATTATCAACGACAACAACAATACAATTATTTGCGATGACTATTTTGTTGGGAATTAAGTCAACGCAAACCACACAATAAAATAAAGAGAAATAAAAACACAAGATTTAATGTGGAAAACCCTTAAAGGGAAAAACCACAGGCCAAACTCTGAATATCCATTATATCAAAATAATGGGCTTATAATAATCATCCTAAGTTTTACACCCTAAAATTTGAGGTTCCACAATACTGCGACACAACTTTTTGCACGGACTAGAAGCTGCAAAACCCTCTCACCCACAATACAACTTTTTTGCACGGAATATAAAAGCTGCAAAAACCCTCTTCCTCAAACAAACACAAAACTCACTCACACCCTCTCTCAACTCTTAGGATGCTATATGACTTTTGATTGTGCTACACTTCAACAACTCAACATAATACTCTATTTATAAAGTACCTCACAATTATTTTATTCCTATTCAAAATAGGACATATCTAAAATAAAACTCCTACTACTAATAGATTCCTTTATAAAATAATGCTCCTATTAAAAATAGGATTTCTTCCTTTTCATATTAGCAATCCTTTTCTGAATATGATTCGAGGAGTAACCCAATAATTCCTCCCTCGTCTGGAATCCCCAAATACTTCAACTTCATATCTGAATAGGATTTGAACAATTTTCCAACAATTCCTCCCTCAACTCGAATCCGCAAACACTTCAAATTCATCATTGTCACCGTATTGATTGGTATAAAAGTCAGGTTGTGTTCAGTTATTTATGAATAAAGATTGTATGTATTGAGATGAAGGTATTACCGTGACAAACTAGTTTCGAGGTTCAAGGGACCCGGATTTGGGGGCGTTACACCCGTGACCCCTTCTCTTTCTTGCGCTTCCTCGTCAATGAAAGGAAAGAAATTATAATTTTCCTCCGAAATGTTTCAATCCCACGAGCTTTCTTCATCAAATTTCACATATCTACTTATCACAATTTTTTCGTTGATTGGATTGTACAATTTTTAGCCCTTGGATCTTGCATCATAACCGATGAAAATATGTTTCTCACTTTTATCATCTAGCTTTGACCACTTCTCATTCGGTACATGCATATAAGCAATACTCCCAAAAACAAGCAAATGATAAACATTTGGCTTTCTCCCATTCCAAGCTTCTTGTGGTGTCATGTCTTCAACACTTCTAGACGGGCAACAGTTTGACAAATAGATGGCATAATAAATAGCTTCGGTCCAAAATTCTTTTGGCATATATTTGCTTGCTTTTCAACATACTTCGAGCTATATTAAGGATGCTTCTATTTTTTCTCTCTGCCACCCCATTTTGTTGTGGCGATATTCTTGGAACCGTTAAAGGATGATCAATTCTATTTTCTTCACAAAATAATTTAAATTCATTTAACGTGAACTTGCCCCCTATATCGGATCTAATGGCCTTGATATTATACCCGCTATGCTTCTCCACAAAAGTTTTCAATTTTTTAAAAGCTCCAAACACCTCTGATTTTTCTTTGAGAAAATAAACCCATATCTTCATACTAAAATCATCAATAAAGAGGAGAAAATAATTATTCTTACCAAATGATGACGGATGAACAGGACCATACACATCCGAGTGCACAAGTTCCAACGGCATGGTTTCTCTAGTTGTTAATTTTTTAGAAAACTTTCCCGAGATTGCTTGGAAAAAAGACACCCTTCAAAAAGTTGATCGGGGTGGTGAATTGAAGGCAACCCTTTCACCATCCTCTTCTTCGACAAAGCTTCTAAACCGCCAAAATTCAAGTGCCTAAATCTAAAGTGCCAAAGCAAAGATGAATCTTTAAAACAAGATTTTAAATAGTTTGCCACATCATTTTGAAAATTCAATAAGAACATTCGATTTCCTGTCATAGGCACCTTCACTAGTAAATTTCTGGATTGATCTCTTATTGATTATTCGTTCATAATTAACTTTTCTCTAAGAGCTGACCCAAACTCAAAAGATTGTTCTTCATATTTGGCATATAATAAACATTGAAAATAAATTGGTGCCTCCCATCCTTTAAGCGAATCAAAATTTTACCTTTTCTTTTAATCGAAATTTTTGATGAGTCTCCAAAAGTGACATTGCCACATGCAGATTCATCAAGCTCAATGAACATATTTTTCCTTCCAGACATATGATTGCTTGCACCTGTGTTAAGATACCATGTATTGTTATCTTCACTCATCTCCTTTGCATGTCAAAAGTAAAGTGGGCTCCACTTCATCAACATTTTTCTCCACATAATTTGACTTTCCTTCAACATCTTTTGAATCATTCTTACACTCCGAAGTATAGTTCCCATAATCGTGACAATTGTAACATTAAACTTGAGATTTATCATACCTCTTTTGATACGGTCATGAATAATTTCCTCTTCCACGTCTCCTTGTGTGATGAGACTCTTGACCCCTTTCTTCTTTGTGAGAAGAGTAGTGACTTCCTCTTCCACCTCTTCCAAGGCCTCTTGCTTGGCCACGATCTCGACCTCATTGACTATTTCTATGTTTTTCTTCCCTCTCCTTGAAAGAAAGGTTTGCTTGGATCGGAGCACTTGCTCAATAAGCTCCTTCTTTTGCTTTTCAAGCCTCTCTTCATAGATTTGCAGCGAACCCATAAATTCATCAACAATCATGGTTTTCAAGTCTTTCGACTCCTCAATGGCTACAACAATATACTCATACTTGGGACTTAAAGAACGAATAATTTTTTCATTTACTCGAACATCACTAATTTCCTCACACACTAGAGAAAATAGCTAGAGAAGATGTTATCACAAAGAAAATCTTATATTTCTTGCTTGAAATGAATTGAGTACATGGTATTTATAGGAATCTCCTAACATGTATAAACTCAAATACATGAATGAGTACTTAATAAAAATCAACTCCCTAGACACCTTTTCAACTAGTTTATGAACCTTCAAATACATGAACCAACAAGTACATAAATATTAATTAAAACATAAATATGCTAAATACTTAATTATTTGCGGGACAAGTTCATTTTTCAACACTTGTGGAAATATAATAAAGATGGGAGATATTCTGCGAAAAAGTGTTCAGAGTTTATAGAAGAGAGAAAAAACAGTCCTCAAGATGCTATTTGGTCACATCTGGTATGGGGTAAGGATTTTCCTGCAAAAATTCAAGTGTTTCTATGGTCAGCTTTGCAAGATGCCATTCCAACAAAAGGTTTTTTAGAAAGGAGAAAAGTTCTTGGACACAATAACAACACTGATTGTCTTTGGTGTGGGACTGCAGAAGAGGAAACGAATCACATTTTAGTGCTTGACAATTTAGTGCATGGAGAATCTGGATAAGTTTATATAGTTGGTGGAGAATATCGTGGGCACAACTAAGAACTGTAGAAGGAGTCCTTGAATCTGCTTTCTTTTGGAGAGATTAAACCATGAGAAAATGGTGGAGATCGATTTTTTCTTTTGGTGTAAATAATGGTCTACCAAACTGTTATTGTTGACGAGTGCTAGTATAGACTATCACTTGCCAAACTGTTGGATAGATTATTGGCTACAGTCAAAGGTCTCTGTAGATCATTCCTATATATATATATATGGAAAATTCATCTAAATCTAGCCCTTAGGGGGTGTTTGATAAAAAATGAATCTGAATCTGAATCTGAATCTGAATCTGAATGAGCTGAATCTGAATCTGAATGAAAAAAGTTGTTTGATAATTGACATGTCTGAAACATCTGAATGACAAAATTTTATTATTTTACCTCTCTGAAAAAATTCAAAATTGTTGTAAATTTATTTAATATTACTTAATATAATAGTTAATATTTTTTTAAAATGTTTTAATCATTTCTGAATGTCCTATATATAGATTACCTAATGGTTGTTGATAACATTATACTGTCAGAGCAACTATACATTTGCAACACTTACTCTTGTTTAAGCAATAATTTTAATTTTCAGCAGCACTTATTGATCTGATAGCAAACTTATTGCTCTGATATTATAGTTAGAAGAATTTCATCATTAACTTGCTTGGATGGCTACATACCTTTCGCCTTCATTAATTAAACTTTGCCAGGCAACAAGCTGAAGAAAGAATTATTGAACTTAGAAATGAAAAATAATTACTCTACAAAATTATTAAACAGAATATGCCGATCTATGCTTCTTCGCGATGATCATGATGTTAAACTTATCCAGGTTCCCCACTGCGAAAAAAGGAAGGAATATTTGAAGATAGGGTATTATGGAATATTTGAAGATAGGGTATTATTATGGAATATCTGTCGTGCCATCTATAAGTAGAGCTCGCCTTTGGAAGGTAGATATATAGACATCAAGAACAAAAACAGATCGAGGAGATGGCACAAGCATATGTGATCATGAATTCAAACTTATCCAGGATCCCCACTGCGAAAAAAGGAAGGAATATTTGAAGATAGGATATTATAGTATAATATACTAAAACAAGATTATCCACGAATAACATCAGTACCCTGTGTTGTAAATAGAGCTAATCTATAAATAGAGCTAGCCTTTGGGAGAAAGATATATAGATATCAACAACAAAAATAGAAAATATATATAGCAGAATTAAAGGATAGCTATCGTCGATCGAGGAGATGGCACAACCAGTGAGGCATGATGAGGTTGAGCTTGAGTCATTGTTACAACAAGCTAAGGAAAAGGCGTTGCTCCAAAAGGACGACCCGGACCAGAAGGTAAGTCTACTGAAATTGGAAACAAACATCATATTCGTGAACAAAATAATCCTTGGTATTTGTATATTTTGTAAGTGAAACATTTTTGCAAAATTTACACTATCTTCGTGACTTTTAAAATTTTGGACCTTTTGTAATATAATGTTTAGGGAGTTCAGAGACGTCAACGGAGGCGGACTGTTCAAAATACTTTAAAATTGCATCTATTTGATGTTAATATAAGATGGGTTGCATGGTACACACTTTGTAATAAACTTTTGCTGTGAAATATTTTTAAAAATTATACATTTAATAACACTTTAATAGTTTTTACTTTGACAAAATCCACTTATACATGCATATGTATACAGATGAGGGCATATATCATTCTTCCAGACTAGCTAGTTTGCCTTATCTCCTTATCTATCCTTGTAATATATAGCTAAAGTTGTTTCAAGCTAACCAAAAGGCGTTGCCCCAAAAGGACGACCCGGGCCAGAAGGCAAGTCTACTGAAATTGGAAACAAACATCATATATGTGTGTGTATTTACATATATACACACACAATAAAGTTGTCTACAGAACAAAAATAATCCTTGGTATTTGTATATTTTTTAAGTGAAACTTTTTTGCAAAATTTACACCATCTTCGTGACTTTTAAAATTTTGGACCGTTTGTAATATAATGTTGATATAAGATGGGTTGCATGCAAGGGCAGTCAGGAATTTTTTTTCTGTCCTGGGCTACAAAATCAGAAGAAGAATTAAAAACTGGAGCAGTGCAGCAGGGGACCAGAGCCGCAACGCTCTATCTCAGCGATGCAGCGCTGGGCTTCTGCCCAGAATTCTTAGATTTCGCATTTTTTCCTAGCCGTTTTATAATTTTCTAACTCACCCTATACACATCCAATTGGAACCAATTTTTAACATGTTATAGAAGGTAGAACATACTATTTAAAAAAAATATAAACCAGTCCAAATAACTGTTTCACACAGGTTCTATATGGGCTCAAAACTGCTAAGCCGCATCAGTTTTCTAACAAAACCAAAATTACTCAATTTACTTAAACTTACTTCTAAACCATTTCTAATTCAGTTAATCCACTTGAGACACATATATTTTATAAACATAAGCTTTCTTGCTTACAATAACATCAAGTTTTCACTTTTAAAACTTCACAGCCTCTAAGAGGAATTTAATCAAACATGTGAAGTGCATAACTTTAAAAGACAGATCTCATAACCATTTAAAAATAATTAACCCAAGAATTTTTTAATTCTTTTTTCTTATTACTCCACCCACCATATATATTCCCATTTCCACAAACAATTCACAAATGCTTATAGCTAACATAGCAAAATCAACTCTGGCTTTAATTTCATCAATGAACTAAAACTTATGTTGTACCTTTCATGAAAATTCTTGTTATATGCTTTGATGTTAGCCAAAATCAGTTTCCTCTTGCCGAAAATAAGGTTCAATTCCTTCCTAATTCAATTTGCAGCTTTCATGAGCTATTGAAGATATATAAGTACTAGATATTTGTCAAAAACTTCGCCCGGGCTACAGCTCACCCCAGCCCAAGTGTGTCTCCGCCATTAATTGCATGGTACACACTTCCTAAAAAACTTTTACTGTGAAATATTTTTAAAAAATATACATTTAATAACACTTTGATAGTTTTTACTTTGACAATATTAACTTATATATGCATATGCATATATCATTCTTCCACACTAGTTTGCCTAATCGCCTTATCTATCCTAGTAATATATTGCTAAAGTTGTTTCAAGCTAACCGAAAGGCGTTGCTCCAAAACAACAGCAAGAAGGCAAATCGAGTTCCTAGGGTACTCTAACTTTTAGAGTTCTAAACATTTCAGCCTTCCATTTGAATTAAATGGGCAAGATAAAACCACATATTATAACATTAAATATCTTAGTAAAATAATTCTAACTCAGCTGACACATATTTTCTCTCTCCTCTCCAACCTCTTTAAATTATTTTGGATCCTTAAATCCTTTGTTAATCACATCTACCACTGTAAACAGCCAATGATCTTATCCATCCTCATAATAATTGACGGCTACCAAAATTCATCCATTAACCAAGCTATTACAAATTTACAGCCACTCACCTTCACCTGCTGTAACATTCTGAAAATTACAAGAAAAAATAAAACAATTAATTGGAAGAACAATGCATTCTGGAGAAAAAGATTCCGAACTCTATAGTTTGAACACACTACAATCTGCGAATTGTTACAGGGTTTCTTTCTCTTTGGGCTTGGTTATTTATAAATGGTTTAATTGCGTATTGAACCCCAAAATATATATTATTTTACTATTCGTACTCCGATATTTAAACGCTCTTATTCCGCTATCCCAAATACCGTTAAGTAAGCATAACTGACCTTTTTATAATTTCTGGCCATTTAAATTGTGACACGTGGCCATTTTCCGGCGAACAAATTTACCAAAAGGGTTAGTTATTTTTCTTTAACGTACTTGGGGTGGCGGAATAGATCGTTTAAATATCGGGGTACGAATGGTAAAAAGATGTAGCTTTGGGGTTTAATATGCAATTAACCCTTTATAAAATATCAATTTTATTGTTATAATACCTCCATATGACAATATTTGATTGGAATATGCAGTAAATTGTAATTTGATTCAAGTTTGTTTATATATTAATTAATGCAAAGGATGAAGGGTGTAAAACGGTTGGGTAGGACGATGGTGGTGGTAATGGCACTGGCGGTGATATATTTGGAAAAATATGATGATTTTTTTTATGATGGAAAATAATTGACGGTAGATCCTAAAACCAAATAAATTAAAAAAATTAATTGGCCGTAAATAATGGAATACAAGATAATCCGAATTTTAAGGAGATTGTAGGGGAGGAAAAGTGATGTGTCTGTTGAGCTGGAAATTAAAAAAATTATTTTGTTAATAGGTGGTTTTATCTTGACCATATAATTCAAAATGGAATGCTGAGAGAACTCCAAAATTTAGAGTACCCTGGGATTTTCGATAGGAGCCGAATCCCATATATATAGGTAAAGTTGCCTACAAAGCAAAAATAATCTTTAATATTTGTACATCTTACACTCTCCTTATAGTATCATATATCACTCTACACAACTAGTTTGTTTTATCTCTCCTTATAATAATGTGAATTTTTCTTGACTTATTCAGACGGGTGAGGCTTATCTGCATGCGTGGCAACTCACATATGCCAACCGTGAAGATTGGAAATTTTCTTATTTAGAAATAAGGTCAATATTTTTGTTTAAACACCTGTATTTCATTAAAAATAGGGATATATAAGCAATTATGTCATTAAATTGAAGTGTAGTTAGATAGAAGGACTTGCATTAAAAATGTTACAAAAACAAAATTCAATAAAATCACCCAAGGAATTTAAGCACCTTATACAAAATATTGATCACTTTAATTCTACAATATTTTTTTTTATATACAGCCAGGAGGGAATAGCTGAATTAATTGATGGCAAAGTCGTACAAGTTGATGGAGAATATTCGACAGAAAAACTTGAAGTAGGATCTTATGGCGTGTATTTTGATGTGATGCTGAAAGACGACTTTAACATAGCATCTCCGGTGAAACTTACACTTGCTCTTCCGGATGGATCTGTGCAAACGGACTATAAAGATTTGAAGAGTTATTCGAAGAACGTAAGGATTTGGCTCAAAGCTGGGAACTTCTTCAATAAGGTTATGTATGGAGATATAAAATTTGCTCTCTCAGGAACTGAATGCGAGACTTTGAAGAAAGGTTTAGTCATGTGTGGGGTTCATATTAGCACCAAGACCGACGCAAAATTAAATGAACGAGCAGTAATCTTTCGGTGAAAACTTGACGATTAAGTAATTAGCAACTATCGACTGATGACATATAAATTAATAAATCAACTATCGACTGATCATGACTGTTATCAGCGTGATGTATAATAAATCAACTACCCACATATGGTTGTTATTACTACTACGTAATAAATAAATCGACTACCACGGTTGTTATTACCAATGTTTTTAGATTCGAATCGGTCAATATTGTATCAAAAAAATTAATGAGTGAATGGAGACCGAACCGCGTGTTATCAAACCAGTGATGTCATAAATATATTATTATTAATATTATTCTTATTAAATAATGTAAACTAATTTATATATTATTAATACAAATTGAATAAGCAACATAATAGCCCAAAGCCTAAAACTCTCTCGTCATGTCCAAATAGTACTGAGTACACATAATATTCACCTCCAAGCCTAAGCTCAATGACTCTCTCTCTCTCTCTCTCTCTCTCTCTCTCTATATCTATATATATATATATATATATATATATTATCGCAAATTATTTCAATACATTCTTTTCAATGTATATAAAATATTTTATATACTTAAATTTAATATACTAAACTCACCATATTAAAATAACTATATAAATTATTTTAATATACACTCATTCCTTTCTCCTCTCAATAGATTGTTTTTCACAATTTATCTTTAATCAAAACGAGTATATAATAATATATATTTTTGCTAAATTCCTTTCTTTCTAATAAATTATCTCAATAATTTATTTTCCTAGAATAATAAATAAATTTATATTTATTATTATGCAAATCATCATATTTCATAGCATAATTTCATCAAGTATCACATAATAAGAATTTTATTTAATTAAATTCTTATTTTAATTATTTTCGAAAATTCGAATCGTCACATTCTTTCCTCCTTATAAGGATTTCGTTCCCGAAATCACAACGGCAAACCTTTCCTACTTGGTTCTATTTCCATGCTTTTGACGACCTTATTATGTGATAATAAAAATATATTATTTTCACATAGCATACAACACATACACATATGCAAACATCTCCAAATATTAATAACATTCTACTTTATCATACTTATTCCTCTAATGATCAAAAGTCTTAAAATTATCAGACATGCGTTTTTTATCTTCATGAGATTATTTACATCCATTCTTTTATTCGAAAAACTTTATTCATCATATCCCTCCATTACTTCTTCTCCAAGGATTCATGAACCATTGTCGTATTCTACGACCTACTTCCTCTTAAGGAATCATTCTTTCTATACCCAATCTCCAGAATACAAATTTCCCACAATTGATTAATAATTGTGAAGCAATATAAATAACTCAAGAATTCAAAAGAATCGCTTAAGAAGAGCTTTTTGTATCATGATAAAGGTCATAGAGACCATAAACTTTGTTTTTGAAAAGGTTCCAACAAAAATTTATCTGCAAACCGACATATCTTACGAACATATAGGTGATTAGCCTATTATGCCATGTGTTGATCCATATTAGAACGTCATTTGCGTTCCTCGTCACTGCCATTTGGCACAATTTGAACAACATTTGAGTTCATTATTACTGCTATTTAGCACAAACAGAATTTCCTAATTCAGGGATGTTCTGTGTTGATCAACACTATCTTGACGGAACAATTCTTTCAGTTCCTCTTTGCCGTCCCCAGGACGCAATATAAATTTGAACGACATTTACTTTCATCATCTGTCTTTAGCACATAGAACATCTTGTCCGAATTTAGGGATGTTCATATCTAGTCTTGAGTCCATACTTAATCAATTTAGTTGGACAGTTCAAAAGATTAATATAAAAGCTAAGCAATATCTGAATATGTTTCTAGCCGATTCAAATGGCATCGACATCTTTTTAATTATTAAAATACTGAAAATCATTTTATGACTTTGTCGTACTACATCATACCATAGTGGGCTGACGATCCATAGATCACATCCAACACTAGATTAAGATGCATTGATGACTTCATCATTTGTCACATCTACATCATATTAATGATCAAGTGATGACTATATAAAATACCTTTTGATATTTTTAACTTTTGTATAGCCGAAACAATTAGCGTAGACTCTTCTTTAACGGTTTAAAACCATTGAAAATCATTTTTGGTGTTATCATCCCGCATTAGGTAACAATGTGTTAATGGATCAAAGTCCACATCCACATGCACCCTTGTCACTGTGTGTTGTTGATAACAAAAATTCATTTGTATTTCTAAAGGCACATCAGTGCAAATTTAACTTGATTTCAAAAATTTTGAAATCTAGCATAACTAGAAGATTTGAGAATATCCGTTTCTCCCATCAACAACTTCAACTTCTTCTATTGTCTCACTATGAAACAATTCTATCTATCTCTAGCACCATCAATCCTCAATCTACTAGAATTTATTAGCTCTTATTCTATAATATTTCTATACCCTGATATAGTTCATCAAACTTTTCACACATTATGTGTTTCAGAACTTACCATAAAATATGAATTTAGGAACTTGTCCTAACAATACGTAGTCCAAGAACCAATCAAGAACTGTCCATACCATATGATTATGAGTCACAAACTTATCATACGCATGAGTTTTAAGAACTCGCACCAACTCTTAACATTCTCTAACTATCAAATATAAATATGAAAAAAGAATCACCTTCTCGCCATATGTATATCCATAGTGTGACACCAACATTTCAACGATTATCAGTGTGATAAACTAAGTGGTCATTAAACCAAACACAAAACCCCTGCCCATACAAAAGTTTGTACAACTTAGCTATCACATGAGTCCTCGATTGAAATCCAACTTAATCCCTACAAATCTTATCTTGTTCATTGTTTAATACAAATTTTATTTAATTTGTATTTCAACATATATAACTTTTTCTGAGTTTTCTGTGTACTATCTCATAGTACCATTTTCATATATATAGCCGTTCTACCATAAATTTTCAATCATTCCATTGATTACTTGTTCTTCTTTGACTTTATCAGATCATGTCGTGATCTTATCTTATAATCGTGTTATATTACGATTCTTTCTCATTTTAAGATCGTTCCATTTTTACGATCTTCTTATCTTCTTTCCAATCATATTATTTTATATGATTATTAGAATTAGGTGTTCTCTGATCCTCTTCTTCTTGCCTTTTTAAAATTCTTCTTTGAATCTCTTTTCTATCTTATGATCGTTTTGATTCATACTCTTCTCATTTCCTTCTTTAATCATATTATTTTATGATTAACCGAATCAGGTGTCCTCTGATCCTTAAGCTTTTCAAGATTCTTCTTTGAATCTTTGCGTATTGTCTTAAACCATTCTTTAGAAATTTCTAAATTCGTTTAAGATCATTTAAATCTCATTTTAGTTTATACTTAACATTTTCTTCCTTTTCATCTATCTTGTTTACGGTTATAACCTAGGGTACGCTTACCTAAGATTTATAACCCATAGCTTTGATACTAACTATGACGCCCCCAAAATCGGGACTATTTTTCTTTTCGATCTTGTGCGTTAAATACTATCTTGTTTCAGTTTTATATCATAATTTAATGAAATAATAGCTGAAAATGCGAATACTTAAAACTTTTTTTTTTCTGTCTTTCATTCGTTAATTCCCTGATTAACGATTCCCTTATTTCATTATCATATTTATTTATGATTTATTTTATCATCAAACATATCTTTCTGTATATATAGTATAATCACTATAATAACTTTCACTAAATAGTAATCGTTACTACACATTCTTTTCTCAAAACAAACTTTCTTTATTTATTAAATAATCCAATATTAACATATCTTTCATTTATAACTTCGCAAACTGCCAACACAGTGTAATACAATTTCTAAATAAAGAAAACAATTTTCCTGAACATGCTCCTAGTCTTTATTCTGATCTGGTCAGCAAGAGATTTCATCGCATATCAAATCTGCAAAAATATTTGTAAGACTGAGCACAACGACCCAGTAAATCTAACAGTTTTCATGCTTCACATAACACATAATATCATGCTTAAATCATATCTGAATATTATTATAATTTAAGTAACATTTGTATCTCATGCATATTAAATATCAAGTCAAGACTGAGTTTTAAAAACTGAATCAAATTTAATCAATAGTTGACCTTCATCATTCCACAAGTATAACATGTAATTCATGTAATCATGTCAAGTTCATATAACAAATAGGAACTTGTAGACTTTCCTGTACCCGGGTTTTACTAATATGCTAACCTTTCGCGTTCCTTGCACGACCTACACCGTAGGTGAGATCAACAATGCACAATATCAGTTAAAGCCCCACTCTAACTGTTAATCTTACTTTAAAACCTTACCTTAACTTATTATTTCTTATATTATCTTTATGGACATGAATAACTCAGTTCCATATCCAATTTCATTACCACATATGCTACCTTATTGCATTTGTAGTTCAATGTGTGTCTATCACACCATATGACTTACCACTTTATAATGTTTTTTTTTCATTCCATCTTTTCATTCAATCTACTATCTATCAGTAGTCTTCTTAATCATTCCAATTATATAGTAACCTTTTCTTTTAATATTTGTTTTCAAGATCCTCACTAGAAGAAAGTGTTGACACTTGGTGAAGCTTCAGGAGGGTTGTATCAGTTAAAAAGCTCTCAATCTGCAGCATAATCTTCTTGCAATAAGAGTGAAATTTCTAGTTCTTTGTGTCTTCATAGTCTTGGTTATACACTTTTCTCAGTAATAAAGGCTATTGTGCCTGTTAAAATCCATTCTACAAATGATTACAATACCACTTGTTTAGTTTATCCTTTACAAAACAATGTAAATTGCCTTTTCTTACTAGTTCATCTCAAGCAGATCTCCTTTTGCTTTAATTCATTTGGATATTTGAGGGCCTTATAGAATTGCTACTTCTAATGAATGCAAGTATTTTTTTAAAACCTTATTTGCTGACTTCTCAAGATTTACATGGACTTCTCTGCTATCTACTAAACAACATGTGCCATCTAGTTTACAGTTTTTCTTTGTCGATGCTAAGAACCATTTTAGTACATCCATTAAAACAATTAGAATTGATAATGGTATTGAGTTTTTTTTTTTAACTCTGAACTTGGTCCATTTTTACTTCTTAATGGTGTCTTTGATTAACATTATATTACTTTGACAAATCACTATAAACATGGACATGGAACATTCTATAAAGGTTATGTAAGTTGCAATTGTAAATACTGAAAATAACTTTCAGCTCAGAGCAATTAATTCTCATATCCAATTAATCAGAGAGCAACAAAAAAAATATTTTTTTTTAATTCATACTTCTACTTATTAATCAATCAAGGCTTCAGTATCTAGTCAAAACAACACTTTGACATATTTCTAGCTATTTCCTTTTGTACTTTCTTTTCTATATTTTTTTTACTTGCATGCTCACTAGTTTTCAAGAGGCTTAACACCAATATTACAGAGTAAGCAGTGTGTTTTCATAACTTTATACTTGCAATCTAATCTCCATATCCTCCTTTTATTTCAGAAATTCTGTTTCTCATCATTTTTCAAACATAACCCATCTGAGGCTAAAAATCTAAATAATAGATCGATACTACATTTCTCAAGTCTCTGAAAGCAATTTCTTTAGCTAATCCCTCTTCATTTCCACAAACCTCCTCAAATTCCTTCAAAATTGTCATGAGTAAATCCTACTGTATACATCACAAATAAATGCACCAATTATTTTGAGGCAGTACAACTTAACATTTGGAAGAAAAACGTAATTATTTCAGGTTAATTAGAAATTTTATTCTTACTCACAAGTCACAACATTGACCAATTCTTAATTTTTAAACATAACAGCCTCTTAGGGGCATTTTATCGACCATGTACTATGCATAGCTTTAGAATCCAGATTTCATAGAGATTTAGATGAAGTCTAGCCAAAAAAAAATTAACCATTATTAGTCCAACTCCCTTAACTACAAGTCACTAATTACAGCTCAATTATAACAATCTAGCATAAAGTTCTCAATTGCTAATATTAAAACCAAAATAGGAACTTACCTTCTTTTGCTTGCTATTTAAATTGATTTTCTTGCTACCACAATCCTCCTTTTATGTTAATTGATGCAATCTTCAATCCTTATACTTAATTTCTTGCCAATATAGATTATTGCAGTAAAACCCAAGAGAATTAGAACATATATTTGGATATTATATATATATATATGGGATATGATCCAGAGCATGTATTTGTTATGGAGAAAAATTGGGCAAATAGCATCATAGCCGTCACTGGCGTACGTTGGACGCACTGGCGTACGCTGGATAGGAAATTTACAGACAAAATTGCCCTCACTTACGCTAGAAGCAGTGGCGTAAGGCAGATATCTAATATCACAGTAATGGAACCCAAGCGATTCAAACCCATTCATCATTCTGCCCATTTCAAATAAACGCAGCTGCTGCGATTTCAGATCCTAATTCCCCTGCGGCTGCCCTGCGTCTGTTTTCCTCCCTGCGAATAATACGATTTCAGTTCCTAAATCTACAAATTGCTGCGAATTCGATTCCTACAAACTGCTGCGATTTCGAACCCTAAACCCTGCTGCGATTTCGATTTCGATTTCGATTTTGATTTCGAGCAAACCCTTAAAATCAAACCACCCATATGCGATTTTATTCAGATTGCGAGCCTCTCTTCTTTTTCGTGCGAAGCATCTGTCAAATCCCCAAAACCCTGCTGCGATTTCTGACCGATTGAAGTTGGCGATACAGGATCTGTTGTTTTGTGTGTTGGGATCAATTATGTAAAAGAATTTTGCATTGGTTTGTATTGTTTTTGTTTACAGGCTATTAGATGTTCTGTTGTTTTGCATTGGTTTGTATTGTTTTGTTTACTGTAGGGTTGTGTCCCTTTGTATGTCTCCAGTTAATGACAGCTTCATGTCTGATTCACTTGACTACAGTGTCAGAAATATAGGCTGCGAAAAATATTAAGCTAAGCTCAGGTATTCTTTGATTCAACTGTTCTCAGCAATGCAACATACTCAATCAACTGTTTAAGTTTCTTTTGATACATGTTTGTGGATCATGGTTTGGCTAACCAAGCTGTTGTTTAGTATTTAAAAGTCTTATTTTGTTTTTCTATTTTTTTGTTGGATGCTGCTTTTGCTTTATTAGTTCACTTTTGCTTTGTGATGCTTGTGAGTCTAATATGTCTTATCATGATTCTATCGTGCAGGGACCTGGGCATCTCAAATTTTTTGGGCAGCTAGACAACTCTGCAAGGACATTGCAGAAGGAAATACTAAAATCATGAAGACCAAGAAAGCTCAGCTTAGCTTCTCCCAGCAAGGACATTGCAAGGACATCTTATCATGTTATGCCAATTTTATGAAATTGTAACTGTCTTGAAAATGTAAATTGAATATCTTCTAATTTGGTCTCCCATGAGAGCAGTGTATTAAAAGTGATCTAATAAGAAAAATCTCAAATCTTATTTCTTACAAGTAAATGAGGTCCTTGAAGCTCCATTTGGCTTTATTGCACACATAATTTAAGTGTGGTGACAGTGCTGTTAGATTATTTAGCGGCCTATTATTTCTTACAAAAAAATGATCTTGGAAGAATTCTTTTCTGACTTTGGAGTCTTTTAAGTGTTGTAGAATGGTGCCACTCAATATTAAAGGAAGGGTACTCTTTGCCTCCTTTTAAGCCCATTGTCACGTTGAGGAGTTTGGGTGTTTTATGTCCAGTGACTTAGTTGCCATATACCAACTAAATAATAAACAGATTGCAAGCAACTACAGATTGCAAGTAAATAATAAACAGATTGCAAGCAACTAAAAAGCATGCTGCTAAATCTAAATATATAACCAAAAGTAAATATTTTTCCCATTACATAATCATTAAACCATAAGATAACTTCAAACACCTGACTTTTCTTGAATAAGATTTGATTCCTTTTATGATTATGACCCCAGCGATTCCTATTGTATGTGTCATTGACTGTTGCCTTATCAAATTAAAACACAATATCGTGTTTGAATGTTGCCTTATCAGCTATTGTACTCTTGGCTAGTTTGATTCCTATTGTACTCTTGCCTTAATATATTAAAACTGTTGGCTGGCGTATTTCTAGAGAAGCCTTATTATATTAAAACTGTTGGCTGGCAGAGAAGAAGTGGCTTGCTTTGTTGGGGGTAAAGTGGGCAACGGGCAAATATTTAAACCTTACGCTAGTTCAACTAGCGTATGGGATAAATTTCCTAACTGGCGTCTGGCGTAAGGGAAGACTCCTTTTTTAATTTGGGCCCTTCATTTATGGAATGGACGGCTATAATGCTATTTGCCAAATTTTCCTCCATAGCAAATACACGCTATGGATCATATCCATATATATATATATATATATATATATATATATATATATATATATATATATATATATATATATATAGAAAAATATATATATACTTGGTATGTGTATATTACACAAGAGCTATAATGATGGGGTTTTTTAAATTTATATGACGGTTTTCACCCGTCGTTATAATTTATTCTGGGCTATATGATAGTTTACCATTCTTTATAGTCCAAAAAATCTGTCGCCATAGTTTCTCTTGAATATACATATTTTATATTATACATATAAATATATATATATATATTATATTATATATCATATTAATAAATATTCCTATTAAAATATGCACTTTGATTTTTATTTTATTTTTCTTGCCTTGTTTTGTTGATTTGAAATTTTGAATATATACTCCATTATATTGTACGAAAAAAGATGGCACCCGTGCTTGGGTGATAAAATCGAATTGTGGTAAGATGGCTCCTCTAAAATTTGTAATGTACATTGAGTACTAATATATATTGGTACAACCTGCACATACTTCTGGTTAGAAGAAAATCATCATTTACTTGGATGCCTACGTATCTTTCGCGTTCATCGAATTTTGCCAGGCAACAAGCTAAAGAAAGAATTATTGAACTGAGAAATGGAAAAGAATTATTCCATCAAAATTATTAAACAGAATATGATGCTCTATATCCTTGGCGATGATGACGATGATGTTAAACTTATGATCAGGATCCCCACTGTGAAAAAGGAAGGAATATTTGAAGATAGGTTATTATTGAATATACCCTCTTTTGTGCTATCTATAAATAGAGTTAGCCTTTGGAAGAGAGATATATAGACATCAAGAACAAAAACAGAAAATATATATAGCAGAATTAAAGGATAGTTATCGATCGATTGAGGAGATGGCACAACTAGTGAGGCATGCTGCGGTTGACCTCAAGTCATTCTCAAGCCAAGGAAATGGAGTTGCTCCAAAACGACGGCACAGGAGAGAAGGTAAGTCTACTGAAATTGTAAACAAACATCATATATATAGCTAAAGTTTGCTATAAAAAAAATCCTTAATATTTGTAAATTTTTCAAGTGATACATTTTTGCAAAATTTAGACCATCTTACACCTTTGCGATTTTTACAATTTTGCACCATTTGCAACATAATGTTGCGGAGTGTTCAAAAATTTTAAGATTGCATCTATCTGATGTTGTAATGGATGATATAAGATGGATTGAGTACATGGTGTTGGATATTTTCATTATCTAAAGTATATAATAAATATATTATATGTTATAATATTAACGCGTCGGTATTGGAAGTTGGAGCCAACGGTAATTATTTGGCGGAAGCCAAAATTGAGTTGGGTCAAAAATACGCAACGGTAATATTTGGAGCGGGAGTATTGGAATACGACATCAAAAATTGAGAAATGGGATACGTATCAAAAATTAAAGAACGACATATCCCATAATTGGGATACGACCCAATTTATAGGATGCCATAAATGGGATACGACCCAATTTATAAGATACGTCATATCTCAATAATTGGGATACGACAAACCTATAAATAGATCAGGAATCCACCAAATTTAACACACTTCAAATTATTCAATCCTTCTCAAGTTTCAATCCTTCTCAAGTTAAGAAAATTATCATTCTAAATATTTTTCTTATTATAATTTTCTTCTTTCAGTTTATAGTTTAGCACTAGATTTGTTCCTACACAACAAATTCTAGTACAAAATAAAATCTGGGCCTGTCTTATCTTGGGAGACTAATTCGCGATAGAACATGTAGAAGAAAAAAAAGGGCAAATATAGTCTTAAGGAAAGAGTGGTCAACCATTCGATTCAGGCAGAAATATTGTTGTTCTATATCTTACTACAAAGCAAAAAAATTTCAACAATCTTAAGACTATAATACACCATGGAGGACAACAATTCAAAAAATAGCTTGAATCAAATTAATAAACTTGAAAAGTTTGATGGATTATTCTTCAGATGTTGGAAAAGCAAAATGTATTTTTGCTTAACAGCATTAAAAATCTCTCATGTGCTAAATGAGGAAAAAATTGAAGAAAAGGAAAATGAGACACCGACAGAAATGAAAAATCAAATAAAATGGGAACAAGATGACTTCATGTGTAAATGGTACATACTAAATGCCCTATCAAATTCGTTGTATGATGTATATGAAGCCAAATTCATGGAAAAGACGACAAGAGAATTATGGGAAGATCTCGACAACAAATACAAAATTGAGGACACTGAAAATAAAAAATTTCTAGTAAGTTCATTATTTGATTATCAAATGATAGATAATAAATCTGTTATGCTACAAGTACATGAACTTCAAATTATCATGAATCAAATTGTGTCGGAAGGCCATAGCCTTGACGAAGGGTTTCAAGTATCAACAATTATTTCAAAGTTACCATATTCATGGAAAGATTGTCGAAAGGAATTGAAACAAAAGAAAGATGCAATGACTATGCAAAAACTTATTAAATTTCTCCAAGTTGAAGAAAATTCTCGAAACTTGGATAAATTGGAAATAGAAAATAAAAGTGCTAAAGCTCTTGTCATAGAAAATGCATTTAAACTAAGGGGAAACAATAAAAGAAAGCGTGGTGGTCAACAAAACACTTCTGGAAATAAAAAACCGAAAGGTACTTGTTGGAAGTGTGGTAAGCCAGGACATTTCAAGAAACAATGTACTTTGTACTTGAAACAAAGACAACAAAAGAATGACCAAGCAAATATGGTAGACAATGAGGATATTGCTATTATGATCATGGAGACTAACATGGTTGGAAATGACATGGAATGGTGGATCGATTCTGGAGCAACCAAACATATTGCCAAGAATAAAGCAATATTTAAAGCCTATGAACCTATGAAGGATGGTCAAGAACTATTCATTGGAAATTCATCAACTGCAAAAGTGATGGACAAAGGCAAGGTGGTTCTCAAGTTGTCATCCGAGAAGACAATTACTCTTAATGATGTTCTTCATGTTTCAGAAATTAGGAAAAACCTTATATCTGTTAGTCTTTTAAACAAACATGGCATAAATGTCTTGTTTGACGCTAATTATATTGTATTGTCTAAGGGTGGTATGTATGTCGAAAAATGATATGAATCTAATGGCATGTACAAACTAAATGTTATTAATGAAAATTCATCTTTTGCTTATATGATTTCTACTTTTAATGTTTGACATGCTAGATTAGGACATGTAAATTATAAAAGTATGTGTAGCATGAGTAATCTTAGTTTAATTCCTAAGATTAATTTTTCTGACTTAGAAAAATGTGTTATATGTGTTAAATCTAAAATTGCCAAGAAGCCTTTTAAAAAAGTAGAAAGAAATTCACAATTATTAGAATTAATTCATTCTGATATTTGTGAATTTGAGGGCATATTAACTAGGGGAGGTAAAAGATATTTTATAACATTTATAGATAATTGTTCTAGATACACTCAAGTTTATTTGTTAAGGACTAAAGATGAGGCTTTAGAAAAATTTAAAATCTATAAGGCTGAAGTTGAAAATCAATTAGATCAAAGAATTAAAATTCTTAAATCGAATAGAGGAGGGGAATACTTCTCTTATAATGATTTTTGTGAGAATTATGGTATAATTCATCAAACTACAGCCCCTTATAGTCCTCAATAAAATGGAGTGGCAGAACGAAAAAATAGAACACTTGGAGAAATGATTAATACATTACTTCTTACTTCTAGTTTGCCTAAAAATTTATGGGGGGAAGCATTAATGACTGCTTGTTATATACTTAATCGTATACCCCATAAGAAAACTAATATTACACCTTATGAATTGTGGAAAAAGAAAACCCTCTTGACCATTTAAGGTGTGAGGGATGTAGAACATTAGTAAGGTTAACTGATCCTAAAAGGCCTAAACTTGGTGCTAAAGCAATCGAGTGTGCTTTTATAGGCTATGCACAAAATAGCAAAGCCTATAAATTCTTGACCATAGAATCCACATATTTTGTTAGCAAAAATATAATTTTGGAATCTAGAGATGTTGAGTTCTTTGAGAATTCTTTCTTTAGGAAAAGGTCAAGAGAAGACACTGATAAAGAGGATCAAGAAATTGTTCATCATGGAACAAATGATGAAATGTAACTTACTACATCTACTGAAGAAATAGAACCAAGAAGAAGTAAAAGAACAAGGATAGAAAAATCCTATGGCCCTGATTTCTACATGTACCTAGTAGAAGGAAACAGGGATGTTATTGTTTCTTCTAGTGTTTTTGTGACTGAACATGATTCTAGTGATAGAGATCCATTGACTTTTAGAGAAGCTATGTCCTCTCAAGATTCAGGTTTTTGGCAAGAAGCCATAAATGATGAAATGGATTCTATCATGGGTAACAAGACTTGGGTCTTGGTGGATTTACCTCCTGGTAGTAAACCCATTGGTCGTAAATGGATCTTTAAAAGAAAAGAAAATCGGATGGATCCATTGATAAGTATAAAGCTAGACCGGTAGCCAAATGTTTTAAAAAAAAGGAAGGAATTGATTATTTTGATACATATGCTCCGAAGAGCAAGAATTAGTACCATTAGGTTATTAATTGCATTAGCATCAATTCATAAACTTGTTATACACCAAATGGATGTTAAAAGCGCTTTTCTAAATGGTGATTTAGAAGAAGAAGTCTATATGGAACAACCGTAGGGGTTTGTTTTTTGAAAGGCCAGAAAGGAAAGTTTGTAAACTTATTAAATCTTTATATGGCCTAAAACAAGCACCTAAGCTAAATGGCATGAAAAATTTGACCAAATGATTGTTTCAAATGGATTTAAAATAAATGAATCGGAAAAATGTGTTTATTCTAAGTTTAATAAAAGTTTTGGAGTTACAATTTGTTTATATGTTGATGATATGTTTATATTTGGTACTAGTGAAAAAGTAGTATTAGAAACTAAAGCATTTTTGTCTGCTACTTTTGATATGAAAGATATGGGGGAGACTGATGTAATTTTAGGTATTAAAATTATGCGATCTCAAGATACTATTTCTTTAACTCAGTCTCATTATATTGAGAAATTGTTAAAGAAGTTTAATCACGAGAATTGCCAGATAGCTTCTACCCCATATGTGAGACCCCAGATTTTATAAATAAAGATTTAAATTTCTCGAAATATTTTTTGAATTATGGTGTGGATTTGATATAATGTTATAGTTGTGGGTATTATTTATAAATTTTGCAAAGTATGCAAGTTGTTGTATTATATTCGATTGGTCAGGAAATATTCTTTGTGTCGGGGAATATTAAATGCGGCGACACAATCATTAGTGGACCCCACAATGTAATTATTATCGGATCGAGAAAATGACAAAAATATTTTATTAAAAATAACGGCGGAAGTTTTACCGTTAATTATCTTGTTGAACTACTCGGTAGTAAAAAGTACGAATCTGGCGTGGTCAAGTAGTAGCATTACGGTATTGATTATTAATGCTTACGTGAGAAGTCACCGGTTTTGTTCAATTATCTTTATAAGTAATGGTTGATAAGTATCTCACGTTATTTGATTCAATTATTATCGATATTTTATATATTATTAAATCAATAATTGAAATGACAGAGTTATTAATATTATAAATTGCAATATTAACAATGTCTAGAAGTTACGCCGAGGAGAGGTTTGGTCACCTAATTGCTGGCATAATAGGGAGAAATCCTTATTAGAAAGCCCCCTCTTTCCTGGGAACGACCTGGTCGATTAATATTGTGAATTATAATAATGGTAATAAATGTTGTTAAAATTATTAATGTGATTTTTATGAGGTATTTGTGTAAGTTTTGCTTATTTTATGAATCTCCATTTACCCATTTTTCAAAATAATCGATAAAAAATATTTAAAAGTGGGGCCCACATATGGGGGCCACATGTGGGGCCCATATGTGTTGAAAAACTACTTTTGGAATTGGGGGTGGGAGAAAGATACGTATAGGGGAGGGAGTTTATGTATATAAGGTTGTTATGTGTGAGTGTGTATATATAATATAATATGTGTGTGAGTGGAAAATGGTGGGAGAAAATGATATGTGAAAGTGATAGGTGGGTGATGTGTGTGTGAGTGGAAAATGGTGGGAAAGTGGTAGTGTGATAGTGATGTGTAAGAGTGTAGTGGAATTGATTTTTTTGGTGGGTGGAGGATTGATGTTGGTTATGAGGGAGAAAAATTAAGTGGTAGATATATTATATATATATTTATTTATTTAGCAAGTGTTTATATATATATATATATATATATGTCTTATATTTTTATTTTGCTTGCATCCTATTGGTTGGTTGATTGAATTTTTGCATTAGTGTGATATCAAAACATTGATACGTATATCTGCAGAATTATTTCATCCATGAACAGTGCACTTCCATTCTCCTATAAATAGAAGCTCATTCCTTTATTATTTCTTACGAATTCACTGAAACTCCAGAGAAAGAAATTATAGAGAAACTATAGAAAAGTATTCTGCTACTTCCCTACTCTTATATCCAGTTCTTTTACGGTAAGGGATGTTATTTCTTTTGTATTCAAGAAGAGAACTTCTGTTATTCTATTTCTTTATTGTTCTGTTGGAATAACTCGATACGCTATCTCACCCTATACTTGGTGACATTCTTCTATTATTCTGTCTTTATTATTCTCTTGGAATATCCTCATCTGCATGTGTTTTACGGGACCTAGTTTCATTATTTATTATTCCGTCTTTATTATTATTCGGCTTAATATCCGTCTGTCGCGTTTTATGCTTGGGACTGGTTCCATTATTTATTATTCGCACTTATTATTCTCGTTAGAACATCCCGCTTGATGTGAATTTCACCTAACACCGGTTCCGTTATTTATTATTACATTGGAATAACTTCGTCATGCTGGTACCGCATGCATGGTGATTTGTTGTTATTCCATTCTTTATTATTCATTTGGAATATCACATGCATGCGTTTTCTATGGGACTGGTTCCGTTATTTATTATTCTGTTGGAATAACCTGTCTATGCGAAGTACCGCATGCATGGTGATTTCTTTTGTTATTCAATTCTTTATTATACTTAGTTGGTTAAAGTTTTGACTTCTATACTCCATGAAATTAGTGGAATATCCTTGATATTTGCGCTTCATCCAAAGATCTTTTCATGGAAATATTCTTCCGAGCATTCTTGAATTTTACTTTATAAAGAAGTATCATGTTGACAATTTGGACGTTATTAGTTCCTGAATAAATTAATTCTTGAACTTGTTTTATTGAATTCTTATATCATTGTCATCATCCTCATGTTTATATTTTTTTTAAAGTCATCTATGGCCTCAGTAGAGCATGGATGGACTTGGTATGATTATGACCGAGGATTATTGATTGTAATCATTAAGTAATGTAACAAGTGATGTGGTAAAAGTCCTCATTGGTCGTAGTGCATTGATGGATGATTGTTGGCATGATCATGATTATTGATGAATACACAAATATCCTGGCCCAGTAGTGCATGAAATTTGTGGTCGTGACCCTAATGAATATCCTCGGCAGTAAAGTGGGGATGATGTGAATTATTTATTTAATGAGTCTCGGTGATAAAAGTGATGAAAAATATTTTAAATCATAAAAGATAATAGATTTTATTCTCTCTTGACTCTTTTAATGGATTGCTTGATCATTGCAGTTAAACTTGATGTCTATTGTATTTTATCGTTTAACATTGTTGAAGGCTAATGAAAATTTATTTTGCATTATCTTAGTCATAATATTTCTTGCTGGGCTAGTTGAGCTCACCCTTTCTTTCACTGTTCTCTTTAGGAAATGAGAACGAATGAGACTTAGTCGGGGAGCGGAGTGATGGTGGGATGATAGTATTAGCTAGTAGTCCTCATTATTCTGTTAAATAGTGTGACAATAAATGTAATGAAGACTTTTTCTGAGAGTGGATATTGTCTAGAAGACAATATTTGTATTAAAACTCACAACATATATTTTGTCGTATTTTACACGACTGCTGTATTATTAGTTTGTATTTGAATTTTGTACCATATATTTGGCGACTCAAGATGGGTGATGTATACCTATTTTGGGGGCGTCACACCATATGATCATTCTGTTAAGTTATTTCCAAATAAAGGAGATAACATATCTCAATTAGAGTATGCAAGTGTAATTGGTAGTCTAATGTATGCAATGCAATGTACTAGACCTGATATAGCATTTGCAGTAGGAGTTTTAAGTAGGTTTACTCATAATCCAGGTCAGGTTCATTGGGATGCAGTATCAAGGATACTTAAATATCTTAAAGACACAATAAACTATGGATTATGCTATACATGATACCCAGCTGTGGTAGAAGGGTACACGGATGCAAACTGGATAACAGATTCAGATGAAATAAAGTCTACAAGTGGATGGATATTCACTTTAGGAGGAGGGGCAATTTCTTGGGGTTCCAAGAAATAAATCTTGATTACACATTCAACTATGGAATCTGAGTTTGTTGCATTATCAACTGCTGTAAAAGAAGCCGGATAGCTTAAGGATTTATTATTTGAGATACCACTTTGGCCCAAACCAATGACAGCTATCTCAATATATTGTGATAATGAGGCAGCATTATCACGGTCTTATAACAAGGTTTATAACGGAAAGTCTAGACATATAAGTTTAAGACATAGTTATGTAAGGGAGCAAATCAATAAAGGGGTTGTTACCTTTAACTATGTTAAGTCAAAGGGAAATTTGGCAGATCCTTTTACAAAAGGCCTAGGCAAGGATGTAATATGTAAGACTTCCATGGAGATGGGTTTAAAGCCTTTAAATGAGAGGTAATCTATAAGTGGAACCCAACTAAATACTAGAGTAACATCTGGTATATTAGTTCAATGGAAAAATATTTATAGTAATAACCAGTTATACACTAGACAAGTATGAAGAAGAAATTCTTCAAAACCATCTCAAAGATAGTGTATGCTTGTATGGAGAACAAAGAGGGTAGGGTAAACCTTTAATGAATCTATGTCCGATTTGGAGGATGAAGGTCATACAAGTGCATCTAATTAGATTCACCTATGTAAGTGAAGGAAGTGGGCCGCTTCTGTGAGACATAAGGCTTATCTCTAAGTCACTTACGAACCCAAGAGGTAAACACATGGCCATAAATGTGTTGGGTCTCCTTAAACTATAAGAGATATAGTATATGTCTATAGAGCAAGATATCACTTTAAGATTTTTTAGTTCAAAGCTAACGCTACTAAAAATTCAGATATTTTGTGAAATAGACTATGTAAAGGTTCAAGTCGAAAGACACATATTACTTATGTATACTATATTTAATAAGAGAAAGAGGAATGTCAAAGGAAAAAGATTGGAAGATTATGAAAATAGGGGAGGATTATTGGATATTTTCATTATCTAAAGTATATAATAAATATATTATATGTTATAATATTTGTGCGTCGGTATTGAAAGTTGGAGCCAACGGTAATATTTGGCGAAAGCCAAAATTGAGTTGGGGCAAAAATACGCAACGGTAATATTTGGAGTGGGAGTATTGGAATACAACATCAAAAATTGGGAATTGGGATACGTATCAAAAATTACAGAACGACATATCTCATAAGACCCAATTTATAGGATGCCATAAATGGGATACGACCCAATTTATAGGATACGTCATATCTCAATAATTTCGATTCAGGCATAAATATTGTTGTTCTATATCTTACTACAAAGCAAAAAAAATTCAACACGTGGTACATACTCCGTAATAAACTTTTTCTATGAAACATTTGCTATTTATATATAAGTGGTTGATATTGTCGTTATTAAAGTAAATATACATTTGACGACACTTTTATAATTATTACTTTGACAATATCGATCAACCGTCTATATTTATGTATGTATATGTATATTGATAAAGGCATCGACATATCATTCGATTTGCCTTATTTATCCTTATAATAATGTGAATTTCTGTTGACTTATTCAGAGGAGTTTGGCATTTGGGCACTCAATTTTGCCAACCCTGAAGGCTGGATGTTTACGTAAGTAGAAATAAGGTTTAGTTAACTTAATTGACGTCAAAGTCAAAGGTCAAGATTTCTGTTTAAACACCTTAATTTTATTGAGTTAAAAATAGGATATGTAAGTAACTATGTCATTAAATTAAAGTGCTAGAAGGACGGGAGAAATTTTATTGAAGTCTACTTAGATAGAAGGACCTACATTAAAAATGTTTCAGAAAAAAAAATCAATAAAATCACCTAATGAATTTAGTCTCCTTATATCAAAAGTTTCTGACTTTAATTCTACTATCATTTTTTTACAGTGAGGAAAGTGCTGAATTAATTGGTAGCTTCGTCCTACATGTTGATAGAAAATATCAAACAGAAAAGCTTGAAAAATTATCTTATGAGGTATCTTTTGTGGTGCTGCTGAAAGACAACTTTAACATAAAAAGTCCGGTGATTCTTACACTTGCTCTTCCGGATGGATCCACGCAACTGATTGCATATAAGTTGATGGATTATCCGAGGAACACACCGATTTTGCTCAAAGCTGGGGAATTCTTCAATAGGTTTGACTCTGGAGATATCAAATTTGCTCTTGACGGGAGTGAAATCGAGACTTGGAAGAAAGGTTTAGTTATCTATGGTAATAACATTGCACCCACCAAAGCCCATCCAAAAATGAACGATAAGTAATCTTCCGATGAACAATTGATCTAGAATCTATCTACTAGCTAGTTGATGGTTGTTATTAGAATGATATATAAATAAATCAACTAAGCTTATGGTTGTTATTAGCATATATTAAATAAATCAACTATCAGCTTATGGTTGTTATTAGCATGTAATAAATAAATCAACAACCATTAGGTGGTTGTTATTATCATATTATAAATAAAACAACTACCACTAGGTGGTTTATTACAAGATGGTACTGTTTGAACTATGTCCTTTCATTAGAAAACTATAGATTTTTTCCCCATACTTGTGTGTATGTTCGGGGGCGGTATAGTTGTGAAAATCATATGCCTAATTGTGAAATTCATTCATTTATTGACTAAAATTAAAAAAATTCATTACAGTTTAAGTTTTATAAACTCTTAAATTAATTTCAAAAAGTTAATAATGATCTTACATATATATATATATTGAAGCAAATGAGAACTTGACATTTTTGAAAGGAATAAGGAACCGGAAAAAGAGACAAAAAAAGAGACCAAGTGTAATTAAATAGGATGAGCAAGAAATCAGTCATATAATGTGGACGGCCGATTAAGTTGACTGCTTTCAATTTTTAGTAATTGGTAGTTTAGGAATTTGGATATCTGCATGGATTCTAAAGAGTTTTTACGGAAGGAACGGAGTCATCAAAAACTGGATGGTTGATTAATAATAGAGAGAACATCTTGTTCAAGCTCTTTACTACAATGGTTGAGATAGTGGAATTAAAATTTCAGATTAGTAGTTCTTTTCGGAGATTTGGATTGAGGTCGAGTATTCATAATTTTTGTTATTTAGTCTAAGTTTTGGCTGGAATAATATGTAAGGGAATGGCTTTTACGTTCTGATAACTTTTTTTGGTTTTTAGATTTATGTATTGTATTTCAATTGTGGCCCTTTCCAAATCTCTTGGAATTGTCACTTGATGTACTTCTATGTTTTTTAATGAAATATTAATTGTACCGATCCAACAAAATGAATTATATCATATTTGAGAATAAATTATATACGGATAACATGCAAAATTAGTGTTTTATACCATTCAATATATAATAACATGCCACATGGAGAATTTAGGTGAAAATTGTAAAATTTAAATTGTATTAACTAATTATTTATTTATTATTTACTATAGTAAAACTATATAATTAATTATATTAAATTTCACTACACGGCATGTTATTATTAAATGATATAAAATATTAATTTTACAAGCCATGCTAATTTATTCTCTTCATACTTTACAGTACAGCAAGGAGCAAGAATATAAAAGGATTTGGAGTAGTTAGAAAAACATAGATTACTAATTGTTCTTCCATTCTATTTCTAACAAAACAGAATTATCTTCAAATATTGTGCATTGTTGATTCATATCATCCATTTGTCATGTATTATCACATCCAAACATATAATATGCATGTTCCATCCGTTTCAAAATATAAAATTATTTGTTTATGTAAACTAATAATAATAAAATGAGAAATGGAACTTATTCTCTTTACTCAATGGCATTTATTCTCTTTCAGTCAATAAAATGAGAAAATGGGGAGAAAGAAAAGAAAAAAAAAAGAGAGAAAGAGCTCTTTCTGATCTGATACTTGGGAACTTATGCTCTTTACTCAATGGCACTTATTCTCTTTCAGTCAATAAAATGAGAAATGGGGGAGAAAGAAAAGAAAAGATAGAGAGAAAGAGGTCTCTCTGATCTTCTGATCTGATATGATCTGATACTTAGGAACCCATAGAGTAGGAAAAAATAAATTATGTAGATAAATGAAAGAATGAACCTTTCATACAATTTGTTAACTTCGGGTATAAAATGAATAACTACAAACAACTCGTGCTTGCTATGTAAACTTAGTAGGCTCATCAATGAAATAAAGAACTACAAGTTACACGTTAGAGTTCTTGATGCAGGAGGATTTGAACATGATGATTATGAGTTGTCCGATGATTCTTAAGTAGAGGATCAACGCAAAGATGATGGGTACTGACGTCTTCGGTGGTCGGGAGTTCAGCTTTCAGCTTCGGGACTTTTCTTCAGGAATCTCTTTAGGAGTCGGGATCGAAGTTGGCTTCGGGTTCAACTTTGGGTCCTTCGGGAATGGTGTCATGACTTCGAGTGTGGCAAACTTTTTTAGAAATGACGTCATGGCTTCGGGAAGATCAGATTGACTTGATTTTTATTATTATTTAATTCTTTTATGGTAATAGTGTTTTATTAGGTACGTAAATCTTTTATATTGTTACGTAATTTATTAAGATATAATTATTAGGAGTTGTTACCTATTAAAACTTTGTTATCATAGTTATTTGTTACCTATTGGAAGTTTGTTTCCATACTTGTAGGAATTTTATTTCATTTTGAAAAGAAAACCTTTAAGCTATAAAACCCGACGTGTGAGTTGAATTTGGGAGTGCTTTTTTTTTTTTGATAATAATAATTTACACATTAGAGAGATTTCTTTGTGTTTAGGGTAAATTTCTTGCTTCTTTTACATTTGAATTTCTTGTTACCCTAGTCTGCATGATAATCACTATTCTGTACGGCGTCAATTAATTGGTATCAAAGCTCTAACATCTTCTTGAGAATAGATTTCACCAATTCAATGGCTTATGGTCGTCGAGGGCAGGCTCCGATTGAGTAAGTCCCGAACTATGGTCATAACATTCAGGACATGATAATTGAGAATTTATAGAGACAAATTACAGAGTTAACCTGGCGTCTAATGACGCAAAATCGTGGTCGGCGTGGACAAGTTCTGAATGAGGAAGTATGATAACCCAATTTTTTTGGAAATTATTAAAATAATAATTTAATAAATAAAACTTTTATTATGACTCATGCTAGGTGTGTGTATGTGTATGTGTGTTATATATATTAACGTGATTATGTGGTGGATTTAATATGTATATATAAGAGTGAAATATATGCGTTAGTGTGGAAAGTAAGATTTAATATTTGATTAAATTATTATGTTAATTAGATTAAGCTAATTACGAAATGAAGGATGCAAGTAAAGAAAATCAATTAATATTAATTAATTGAGATTAAAGTTAAAGAGTATATTATAAAAAATATAATTTGAATAATAAGCCTTGAATGGCGTAGGTGTTGTTATGAATTAAAATTTCATAAATGAAGTAATTAATTTATTTAATTAAAATAGTGAATTAAAATATGTATTTTGTGTGAAGGAAATGAGTAACTTAATTAAATATATAAATGTAATATATGTAATGACTTAAAGCATAATGTTACATGAATGTAATATACTTACGAGATGACTTAATGTATCATTTTTTCATGAATTAAAGAAATGAAGGGGTTGAATTGGGATTTCAGTCGTGTTCGTAGAGCCAAGCGGGGTTGGACAGACTTTCGACGGGCCAATCAATTGTCTTCATCTTAGTGTAGAATGTTCGGAAGTCGTCTACCCTATTCTTTAGGAAACGAGTAAATTTGGTGATAGGGTCTTCGGGGATGGCCCAATTTGGCAGAAGAGAGAGATCGATACCTTTGGTGTATATCCATTGGCAGGGTCACCCTTTGTTGTTGGAGGGGGTCTTTATGTAAGTAGATTTTCCTAGTCGGAGGTTCAGTTGGTGGAGGCTAAGCTCCTTGATCGGTCGACACTGAATAGGACAAAGAAGAAATCCAATCCTGGGGAAATCTTATATTCTTAGCAGAAAGCTATGAAGCTGATTAGATGGATGTACGAGTTCGGCAACAATTGTGCGAACTCGATCCCTATGAATCCAAGGAATGAAGTAATGAATTCATGTAGAGGAAATTGAATGTCGTATGTTAGGGCCCAAAGGGGGATGACGACCCATTCTAGCTCTTTTTGGCCACTAATACATCCTTTCGGATAGGTTGGGAGCTCGAAGGTCGTATTTGTTTGGAATTTGAAGTTGCTTTCAGATTATTTCTATTTGGTAGCTCTGAACGGTAGAGTGTGGGTGTTTATATAGGTGTAAGCTTTGTCGGATGAATATATTCAGATACTTATTTCGGTGAGTTCGACAGGGGCTAGTGGTGGTGCGGGAGATTACGACGATGATGAAGTAGCTGGGGTTTTGGTGATGGTGTTAGTTGCTTGTGGGATATCGACAGGAATGAGATCGCTGGAGATGGAGTTAGGAACAACGGTGGTGGAGTTGGTGAGGATAGAAGCAAAGGAGATGGAGCTATTTACAAATGTGGTTGTGGTTGTTCTAGAGGTTGCAGTAAGGGAGGGAGCTTGCAAAGGGAAAGAGCACGATGATTTTGAAAATTTTAGATCTGAAATGTGGCAGTTAGTATTTAGGGGTGAAGGGTTTTAAAGGGGGGCCTGACTTTTTGTCTTCGTGCACATTCCCGAGAGTGGCGCATTAATTAGACCGTAATGATGAGGCTCGTGGGGTGGGTGTGACCCGAAGATGTTTGCCCGAAGTTTGGGCCTTTCATTTACTATTAAATTATTGGGCTTTAAATGATAACTCTTTCATTAAATGTCCCATTATAATAAAAGATTGGGTATAACACCCCCTTCCCAAAAAAAAAAAAAGAAGTCACGCACAAACATAAAAAAATATACAAAGTTCTAATAAACCTCAAAATAGCTCAAACATCCATCTAAAAAATATATTAAAAATATCCATGTCTAATAATAATCTCAAACTAGTCTAATTATTTTGATCAAAGGTAGCTCTGATCCCACAAATACTGATCACCCCTGCTTACCTGCCGGAGAAAGAAAATAACGCCAATTGCCCAGTATATATATATATATATATATATATTGTGTGTGTGTGTGTGTACCAAAAGAATTGAATGAATGAACAAATACAGACTACGAACCAAATATAAATATAACGAAATTGGTGAGATTGGTACAAATGATTAACATTGTCAAACTAACAACCATATTCAAAAGAATTTCAAACAAAATAAGGTCGAATCAAATGGTTATAAGGTAATAATTTCATACTGATCTCAAATACAAATAGCCAAAGGCTAACAAAATACATCAGTATCATGATGTATGCAAATTAAATTGGATAGTACGCACGACACATATGTCACTAATCCGCCAAACAAACCAAATCATATCAAATATTGGGTCGACCCATATATCCTGAACAAATATATCAAATGGTCAAAGCTCACATCCAAAGCAACATACAAAACAAAAGGATACATCATAGACTGATCACACCGCCACGGAAGGTGTCATGCCCTTGTGTCAAGAGGACATACTTGTAGTACCCCCTATAGTTAGTTAGCTCAAGTATACCCTAAGGATCAAACTACAAAATGTAAGCCAAAAGGGTTCAAATCACAAGGCTTAAATGACCATCTTCAAATGACATCGAATTATCAAATACCAACATTCTTAATTGATACAAGATATCAATGATCAAAATAACTCCCGAATGTGAACAAAAATATACAAAGAATGATACAAATCAAATAAAGTTCAAAGAGTACAAATATGAGTTCTAAGTATCAATGTCAAGACAAAATTATCACATGAATATGAAAATGAACAATCAGGTGAAACAATAACTAACTTCTAAACGAAGAGAAAAACGAACAAATCAAAATTAAAAGGATGATCACTGAAGGAATACGAAATCCATACCTGATACTTTCAAACCACTTATAGCACACTCCACAAAATCTTACCCTGAAATGCTAACGACATATATCAATGTGAAATATTATTCATCACCTAAACATATTCACTCAAATTAAAAATAATCCAAACTAATAATTCTAAAATAATTCGTAATCTATTCAATATGCCTTTTAATCATCGCCTTAGATCAATTATTAATACTCCAAAATTTATATTCCAAATAAAACTCTTTAAATTTCTTTTGTCCAAGCTAATTAAACAAAATCATAATAAATGTAAGTAAATTAGTAAAAATATTATTTCATCTTTAACTCGTTAGACTCCCTTCATTCGATCTAATTAGACAAAAATAATAAGTTATAAATTATTTAACAATTATAATTTATAGCAATATAAGATTAATTACCAATTGCATTAGATTCACAAGATAAATCTGAATAAATTCCAATTGATCTCGAATGACTTATAAAATCTGTTATTACTCTCCATTTTTATACATTAGTACCTTATTTATACATATGCATATAATATTGTTGATTATAATATGAATCCTTATTGGATTTGGATTTAGGTATTACCTAGAATCCATTTTGGTTTAGAAAATTTATCTTTTCTACCTATACTCAATTTAGTATTTCTAATCCTATTTGGTTATGGATTTTCCTATGTCCTATAAATATGGGTACTAGAATTTTGGAGAACATACAATTCAGATACATTCATATACAATTCAGATACATTCAGAGATATTGTGACGCCCCCAAATCCTAATTCTCTAACCTCGAATTCAGTGTTCACGATCCATCAACATCATAAGCATTCTATAACTATTGCGAAATAATAAACATATATTGTTTATTATAATAAAGTTTTACAACAATATCCCAAGGTCTTCTTAACCTTAACTTAAACACACCTTTAATATTACAAAAGGTTTACATAAATAATTCCATCAGGTAATATAATAATTAACATTCATATTAAATTATTCTTGGACTTTCTTTCTTATTTGATCCTTCGGGCTTAGTTGAAATAAATGTCATGATATAGCAAGAGTAAGCAACTAATTTGCTTAGCAAGTTTAGATACAAAGGACATATATCATGATTAGAAAGGAATTTAACTTTCAATGTTCAACAATAGAATCGATTGTGAAAGAACATGAATTAAGTTTCAATAATTGAATATTCGAATAATTGTATAATAGATGCAGAGTGGTTTGAAATAACCATGAACATATACTAAGGTTGTCAATATTTAAACGAGTCTTTTTAATAAGTTTTGGTAATTAAGGGGATCAGCCTTTTATACCCGATGTATTATGCATAAAAACTTAAATAATCGAGCACAATTGTTTTCTAATATAATGCTTTAATAAATTTGTTCTTTTTCTTAGTCTTGAGTCCTTACCAAATCAATTGATTAAGAATAACTTTTAATAGATATTTGATTTATCAAATTTAACATATTCGATCTAGCTAATACAACTAGCATAGATCTATCTCATAAATAGTTCAAGAATGAAAGAACTTTAACTAATTCACAGTTCAATAATAATAGAACAGGAATTCAATTGCACAAAATGCGATTAACAATAATCATTAAGGATGTGGAGTAATCAACAATAATTATCCACTATCATGATTTGAAAATAATAATTCAAGTTTGAGTTAGAGAAGTTGCCTCAATCGCGGTCTATTGCTACGTAATTCTACTATCCGCTTAAGCAATTTAAATTATCCTCTTTTGAAAGACCTAACATGGATCCTTCAATTAGCATAACATATATTTACTCATAACATTATTTATAATACATTATCTAATATTTAATCATACAATTAAATATTAGACATTACATTAAATCTTTAGTAATATTATCACTTCTTGATAATATAAACATCATCTTAATTACTCATTTAATATTATTACTCTCTATAATATTTTATTTACTTCTTAGTAATATTATTCAACTAATAATACTTTACCCACTTACTAATATTATTAATTAATTACTAATATTTTAATCATCTTCTAATATTTAATCATTTAATAATATTTTATTCATCATCTAATATTATTAATCTCTTAATAATATTTTAATCATATCTATTATTAATCTCTTAATAATATTTTAATTAATTTGAATATTATTAATCCTTTAATAATATTTTAATCTAATATTATTAATTATTTAATAATATTTTAATTCAAATTTTAATCTAATATTATTAATTACATTAATAATATCTTAATATTTTTTTAATCATTTATTAAATAATTAATCAATTTATTTTAATTGTTTACCCTTTACAAATTCATTTATTTAATAATCCTAAAATGCGATAAATATAATATTGCACAAAAAATGACCAAAGTACCCTCCAAAAATCTGCATATACCATATTAAGGGTCTTTAAGCCCTACAATTATCTTTTTCACAATTTTTAACATTACATAACTTAATTTATCCATTAAACCACAACTCAAACAATTACATAAATAATACTAAAACAGATCCGAAAATTCTACTTTTCTAGCTAGAAACTAACAGAATGGTTCCCTTATGAACATATAATTTATCTGGAATTTTATATTTTATTTACTATTTTTAAATTGTTAAAAACAATCCGAAATTGCAACAATTATCATAAATCATCCTTTTGTCCAAAACTTCTTAAATTTTCCAGGTTACTCACTGATATATATACATCTACTTCCAATAAAACTTTTACAATTTTTGGAGTTACCCATAAAGAGTTATTCATGTTTTAATTTAAAATATAGTCATTTCGTAACATTCATATCTTGAGTTCTACACATCCAAAAATCTCCATCTTTTTACTGGAGTCAGTTACCTCATCATATTATCACCCCAAAGTTTTTCAGAATTTTTAGAACAAAAATTTGGAATGAACTTCGCCTCTTATGTAAAACTGCTCAAAATAATTCCATTTTTCTCTTTTAAAAATCTGGACAACTTTGTTAAAATAGTTACCAAAGCTTGTAAATTCAACATATTTGAGTGCTACCACTTAGGTTTGAAAGCTAACTCCCATATCTAGCACCCATCTTTGACGAATCATAAATATGAGGTGTAGATTTTAAATGGTAGCATTTCAAAGTGAATAAAAAGTTTTAGGGTTTTTATTCCTTAAAAAAAAACTAGTTTCCTTTCCTTACCTTTGATCAAACCTTTAACATAAAAAATGGTTAGATCTTTATATGAAACACTATAAAACATAAAGATCAAAAATTTTAGAACTTAGAAACATCATCTTTACATTTCATCAAAAAAAAAAACTAAATAAAAAAATAGTTAGTTTAGGGTTTTTAGCCCTTTTTGAATATACTTTCATTTCTTCTTCTTTTTTTCTCTTTTTTTAAAACTTTTATCTTCAAAAATAACTAGATCTACATGTGAAACAATCATACACATGTAGATCAAGTGTTTTAAAGTTCAAGAACACAAGCTCTTTATTTCATCAAAACTTATCAAAAGAAAGTAACAAAACTTGAAATTTTTTAGGGTCTTTACGTTGTTCTTTGGGATGTTCTTCTTCTTTTACCAAAGTAATTGATGAACTTAGGGTGCATGAAGATTAAAACTCTTCCCCTTTACCTCCTTGAGGTTATCGAATCTATGCTCTCCCTCTCTCTTTCTTGTTTTGCTTTGATAGCTAGTTTAGAATGAAAGATGAAAGAGAAATTAGAAAATGATTTTGTGTATTAGTAAATATGTAAAAATATTATGTATATCTAATGCTATCTCCCAACAATCTTCTCTCTCTCACTCATCATCTCAAAGTTGCTTGCAATACTAGTGAAAAGTGGGTGTTTAATTCTTAGCTTGACACATATGGGGAGTTGCATGGTGGAAGTTAGTAACATTTTTGACAAAATAAAAATTAACCCACATGCTCCTTTATCCCTTCTTTGGCTAGATTCTCAAGACTTATTTTGCCCAAGTTTTGATTTATTTTTATGGCTTAATTAGCTACTTGAAATGACCAAAATGACCCTAAATAATTGGGCTAAAAATTTGGGCCACTTAATTTAATGTTTGGGCGTACTAATAAATTGTTTGGGCTATATAAATTGACATGGTCCAATGCCTTAATTTTTATCTTATCCTAATTATTTATTTAGAGTTTTTATCCCACTCATTTGGTGTAAGACCCCAACTTTTATGAATAAAGATGATTTTTCTATGAATATCATTTGTGAATATTATAGAATGAATTTGATATAATGTTATAATTGTGAGTAATATTTATAAAATTTTCAAAGTATGCAAGTTGTTATATAATATTCGATTGGTCGGGGAATATTCGTTTTAATAGGGAATATTCATACAACGGCACAATCATTGGTGGACCCCGCAACGAAATTATTATCGGATTAAGAAAACGACAAAAATATCTTTTTATAAAAATAACGGCGGAAGTTTTACCGTTAACTGTTGAAACACCCGGTGTTAAAAGTACGATGTCTGGCGTGGTTGCATAGTAGCACGGTATTGATGCTTACGTGAGAAGTCACTCAGTTTTGTTCAATTATTGCTATAGTAATTGTTGCATAGTATCTCACGTTATTTGATTCAATTATTGTCGATATTTTATATATTATTAAATCAATAATTGAGATGACAAAGTTGCTAATATTATTATTTGCAATATTAACGATGTCTAGAAGTTCTGCCAAGGAGAGGTTTGGTCACCTAATTGCGCGCCAATAGGGAGAAATCCTTATTGGGAAGCCCCCTCTTTCTTGGGAACAATCTGGTCGATTAATATTGTGAATTATAATAATGATGATAAGTTTTGTTTTATTAGTATTATTAATGTAATAAAACAGAAAAGTTTTTTATATAAAACAGAATACTTTTATAAAGTTATTCGTTTTATTAGACTATAAATAGAATGCATAGTATTTTGCATAGTAAAATCTTTTTATATAAAACAGAATACTTTTATAAAGTTATTCATTTTATTAGACTATAAATAGAATATATTATATTTTATTATGCATAGAGTTGCATAAATTACTGCATAGTGTTTTGCATAGTAAAATCTTTTTATAAAAGCAGAATACTTTTATAAAGTTATTCGTTTTATTAGATTATAAATAGAATATATAATATTTTATTTAAAAGATTTTGTTTTAAATCAGACGAATCCATTTTAAAAAAGTAAATCAATACGAACTGTTCATGAATTAGTTACTTATTAGGTCCATTCTTTCTATAAATAGAAGCTCATTCCTTTATTATTTTTTACGAATTCACTGAAACTCTAGAGAGAGAAACTATAGAGAGAAAGAAGAAAAGTATTCTGCTACTTCACTACTCCTATATCCATTACTCTTCTTTCAAAGGTAATGGGTATTATTTCTTTTGTATTCATGAAGATAACTTTTGTTATTCCATTCTTTATTATTCTGTTGGAATAACCTGTATACACGGACTACCATATACTTGGTGAAATTCTTCTGTTATTCCATTCTTTATTATTATGTTGGAATAACCTGTCTATGTGAATTACTGCATATATGGTGAAATTATTCTATTATTCCATTCTTTCTCATTACATTGGAACATCCGCTCAGTGTTTTTACGCATGACTGGTTCCATTATTTATCATTCTCGTTGGAACATCACATGCATGCTTTTACGCATGACCTGGTTCAATTACTTATTATTATGTTGGAATATCCTGTCTGTGCGTTTACGCATAACCTGGTTCCGTTATTTATTATTCTGTTGGAATAACCCGTCTGTGCGGTCTATCGCATGCCTGGTGATTTCTTTTGTTATTCCATTCTTTATTATACTCAGTTGGTTAAAGTTTTGGTTTTTATACTCCATGAAATTAGTGGAATATCCTTGATATTTACGCTTCATCCAGTATCTTTTCATGGAAATATTCTTCTGAGCATTCTTGAATTTTACCACACAAAGAAGTATCATGTTGACATTTTGGACGTTATTGGTTCCTGGATAAATTAATTCTTGAACTTGTTTTATTGAATTCTTATATCATTGTCATCATCCTCATGTTTTTTATTATGTTGAAAGTCATCTCATAGCCACATGGCATAGATGGACTTGGTATGATTATGACCAGGGATTATTCGGTATAATCATGACCGTAATGTTACAAATGATGTGGTAAAAGTCCTCATTGGCCCGTAGTGCGTTGATGGACAGTTGTTGGCATGATCATGACCATTGATGAATACACGAATATCCTTGGCCCGTAGTGCATGGATAATTTGTGGTTGTGATACTAATGAATATCCTTGGCCTGTAGTGTATGGATAATTTGTGGTTGTGATACTAATGAATATCATTGGCCGTAGTGCAGGGATGATGTGGATTATATATTAAGCTGAGTCCCAGCGATAAAAGTGATGAAAAACCTTTTAAATCATAAAAGATAGTAGCTTTTATTCTCTACTTGACTCTTTTAATGGATTGCTTGTTCTGCTATAGATAAACTTGATGTTTGTTATATTGTATCAGTTTAACACTGTTAAATACTAATGATAATTTATTATGCATTATCTTAGTCATAATATTTTTTACTGGGCTAGTTGAGCTCACCCTTTCTTTCACTGTTCTCTTCAGGAAATGAGAACGTAGCCGGAACTAGTTGGGGAACGAAGTGACGATTCAGATGATAGCATTAGGTAGTCCTCACTATTCTGTTAAATAGTGTGACAATAAATGTAATGAGGACTCCATTGAGTATGGATATTGTCTAGATGACAATATTTGTATTAAAACTCATAACAATTATTTTTTCGTATTTTACACGATAGTTATATAATTAAGTTTTTATTTGTATTTTATACCATGTATTTGGCGACTCAAGATGAGTGATGTATACCTATTTTGGGGGCATCACATTTGGAATTTAAATAATTACTCATGTACCTTTAATTTTATAACCCAATTAGACTTGCTTTAATTAAGTTATATAAATTAATTAATTGAGATGTATAAAATAAATCTCTTGGGGTTAGTATACTAGTATAAATTTTTAAATACTAGCATTTATCAATTACTATAACCCTTGGGTTATTTAGTTCTCATTCTAATATATATAATATTAGGTTATAAGCTTTCTTTTAATTACATTACCTTTTTTGCTATATATATATATATATATATATATATATATATATATATATATATATATATATATATTCATAATATGTGGCGCCCCCAAAATAGGTATACATCACTCATTCTGAGTCGTCAAATACATGGTACAAAATTTAAATTCAACTTAATTATACAATACGACCAAAAGCATAGCTGAGAGTTTTTACACGAATATTGTCTTCTAGATAGTATTCAAACTCAATGGAGCCCTCATTACATTTATTATTACACTATTTTATAGAATAGTGAGGACTACTATAGCCACCATCTTGGACCGTCACTCCGTTCCCCGACTAGTCCCGGCTACGTTCTCATTTCCTGAAGAGACCAATGAAAGCAAAAGGGTGAGCTCAACTAGCCCAGTAAGAAATATTATGACTAAGATAATGCAGAATAAATTATCGTTAGCCTTCAACAGTGTTAAATTGATTAAATATAATAAACATCAAGTTTAACTACAGCGGAATAAGCAATCCATTAGAAGAGTCAAGTAGAGCATGATATCTACTATCTTCTATGATTTAAAAGTTTATCAACAATTTTATCTCTGAGACTCAACTTAATAAATAATCCACATCATCCCCGCACTACCGAGCCAAGGATATTCATTAGTATCACGACCACTTAATTATCCATGCACTACTACGCCAAGGATATTCGTGTTTTCACCAATGGTCATGATCATGCCAACAACTGTCCATCAATGCACTACCGGACAATGAGAACTTTTACCACATCATTTATAACATTACGGTCATGATTATACCGAATAATCCCTGGTCATAATCATACCAATCAACAGTCCATCTATGCACGTAAGCCAAAGATGACTTTCATTACAATATAAGCATAAAGATGATGACAATGATATAAAAATTCAATTAAAAGAAGGCAAAGGATAAATTTTTAAAGATTTATAATTTAATTTATCTAGAATTTAATAATATCCAAATTGTCAACATGAGACTGCTTTGTGGAGTAAAATTCAAGAATAATTTTGTACTAAAAATGATTTGGACCGAAAAGAAATTAATTTTTGTCATGAATAGTACCCCGAGTGAATAGTATCCCACGAATAGTAATTCAAGAATAATACCCCATGAATAGTACTCTGGCATGAAAAGGTTAAAACTTATTAAGAATGTTCAGAATAATATTTCCATAAAAAGATATTGGATGAAACGCAAATTTTAAGGATATTCTACTAATTTTATGGAGTATAGAAGCCAAAACTTTAAAAAATTGAGTGTAGAATTCAGAATTTGAAACGAAATAATATTACTTACATACTATAGAGTATGAAAAAAAATATTATTTCTTACGAATACTGAACAAAAATAATATCCTTTACCTTAGAAGAAGACTGGATATTGGAATAGTGAAGTAGCATAATACTCTTCTTCTTTCTCTCTATAGCTTCTCTCTCTATAATTGCTCTTGTGAGTTTTAGTGAATTGATGAGAATGAAAGAAGAATGAGCTTCTATTTATAGGAAAACATAATTTCGATAATTGCACATTTTGGGGCTTGAATTATTACAGTATAGTACCTTCACCTTTTCCTCCATTTTTAATTTAGTCCTACAAGTATTATCAAACTTGCACCACCTTCCTAATAGTACATGCATGTGAATCAATAGCTCAATTCATGTGAACAAATAGTTATATGCATGTGAACTAATAGCAATTAATTGCTCATTTATCAGATTAATTACCCGATTGGTCAATTTAACCTCCAGAAATCAATTATTATCAAAATAATTGTTGATTTCTACCAACACTAATAATCCCAACACAATAGAAATATCAATTTCATCTTTAATCAACACGAACTTATTCATCATTAATATTATAACTCACAATATTTAACAACCAGATCATTCCCAGGAAAGAGGGGGCTTTCCGATAAGGATTTCTCTCTATTGGCGTGTAATTAGGTGACCAAACCCCTTTCCTCGACAGAACTTTCTAGACATCGTCAATAATACAAATAATAATATGAATAACTTTGTCGTCTCAATTATTGATTTAATAATATAAAATACTATATAGATGATATTGTGACAATGATTGAATCAATAATATGAGAGATATTATGCAGCAATTACTGTAGAAATAATTGAGTATTCTCACGTAAGCATCAATAATCAAAGATACTGTACAATACAATGTGCTACCAACCATGCGTATTACTGTACTTTTACCATCAGTTATTTTAACAGTTTAACGGTAACACTTTCGTCGTTATTTTTAGAAAAAGATATTTCTGTTATTTTCTAATTCCGACAATACTTTCGTTGTGGGATCCACCAATGATTGTGCCGTCGTACGAATATTCCCTGACCAATCGAATATTTTATAACAACTTGCTTACTTTGCAAAATTTTCACATATCCCCCTTAACTTTAACCTTTCTATCAATTTAACCATTTACTAAATAGAATAATAATTATAAGAAAATTGAATACTTTCATTTCATAAAATTCGGGGTCTTACAATCTCCCCTCTTGATGAAATTTTGACCTCAAAATTTACGTACGTACCTGGTATGCCGAAGAGGTGAGGATACATTGATTTCATTTGATCAGATTCTAACTCTTGAGGTATAACCTTTGGGCGTAGAATATATTCCTTCTTATCCAAGATTTTAACAGGTATCTCCTCATACGTTAAATCTTCTGTTATCTCGTCTGGTTCTAATTCAATAATATGGATCTGGTCGTCCACATATTTACGTAACATCGATACGTGAAAAACATTATGAACACAATCCATTAGAAGTTTAACTGCAGTGTTAAACTGATAGAATATAATAGACAACAAGTTTAACTGCAACGAAATAATCAATCCATTAGAAGAGTCAAGTAGAGCATGATATCTGCTATCTTCTATGATTTAAAACGTTTATCATCAATTTTATCGTTGAGACTCAGCTTAATAAATAATCCACATCATCGAATCATCAATGCACTACGGCCAAGGATATTTATTAGTATCACGACCATGAATTATCTATGCACTACGGGCCAAGGATATTCGTGTTTTCACCAATGGTTATGATCATGTCAAGAACTGTCCATCAATGCACTACGGGCCAATGAGGACTTTTACCACATCATTTGTAACATTACGGTCATGATTATACCGAATAATCCCTGGTCATAATCATACCAATCAATAGTCCATCTATGCACGTAAGCCAAAGATGACTTTCATCACAATATAAGCATGAAGATGATGACAATAATATAAGAATTCAATTAAAAGATAATAAAGGATACATTTTTAAAATTTTATAATTTAATTTATCTAGAATTCAATAATGTCCAAATTATCAACATGATACTGCTTTGTGGAGTAAAATTCAAGAATAATATTGTATCAAAAATGATTTGGACCGAAAAGAAATCAATTTTTGTCATGAATAGTACCCCGGGTGAATAGTACCCGAGTGAATAGTACCTCGTGAATAGTAATTTGGGTGAATAGTACCCGAGTGAATAGTACTCCGGCATGAAAAAGTTAAAACTTATCAAGAATGTTCAGAATAATATTTTTCATGAAAATATACTGGACGAAACACAAATTTTAAGGATATTCTACTAATTTCATGGAGTATAGAAGCCAAAAATTTAATAAAATGAGTTTAAAATTCAAAATCTGAAATGAAATTGTAAGACCCCGAATTTTATGAAATGAAAGTATTCAATTTTCTTATAATTATTATTTTATTTAGTAAATGGTTAAATTGATAAAAGGTTAAAGTTAAGGGTGATATGTGAAAATTTTGCAAAGTAAGCTCGTTTGGTCGGGGAATATTTTTTATTGGGGAATATCTGTAAGACGACACAATCATTAGTGAACCCCACAACAGAAGTATTTTCGTAGTTAAAAAATGACAGAAATATCTTTTTTAAAAAAATAATGGCGAAAGTGTTCTTTGTTAAAGCTGTTGACTACCCAAATAGTAAAAGAAAAGAATGATGTCGTGTGGAATAGTAGCGCACGGTATTGATTATCACTACACCAAAAATGGCCTATAAGCGAAGGAAATTTTGTGAAGGAATTTATTCCTTCACATGAGGAGTTGTTTAAGCGAAGGAACGATGTGGAAAAAAGTATAGTGACAATATAGTTATTAGCGAAGAAACATCCTTCACAATTTATTATTTTTTTTCCTCATAAAATTGGGGCGATGGAAAGATTTTTGGAGCCAATTTATGATGAAAATTTGCGAGGAAAAAATCTATTTAGTGAATGAATTATTATTCACTATATATCATTATTCAGAAGTTTTTTACGAGGAATAAAATTGGTCACTATCTTGTTCTAAATATTTTTTTTGAATTAATTGTGGTGAATATAAATACCTTAAATTTTTTACAATAGTAAATTTAATTTTAATAACACTTTTTAAGTAACTTACAATATCAACTATTTATTTTAATAAACTATGAAGTAAATAACTTTACACTATGTTAAACTTTAAAATTTCTCCATAAAAGTTTATTTTTATAATCATAATTTATTATAATCATAATTAAATAAAGTTAAAGTTATAATCTGTTCCCCATGTTCGGTCTGTAATGGGGGATATTAGGGTGTTGAGGAACATGGACGACGATGAGGTTTTTCGTTACACAAGAAAATCGTGACTCCATATGATTTGGTGATGAAAAAAGCGGTGGGGAGGTTTTCGGTGGTGCACTTCATGGCGAGGGGGGTGGCGCCAATGTGAACCTTGTGCACGATGACTTCGGATTAGCCACAATTTCTCGAATCGCAAAACCCAGGCATCGGACTATCGCTTCTCATCTCGCCGATTCAAATTCGGATTGTAAGTCACAACAAAACAAAGCAGTTCATTTCTAAATATTCTTAATTATTTTTAATTGTAGGAACAAATATTGTTCCTCTAATCTTCAGAATCTCTGAGTTTTTGGGTAATTTTATTAATTTCCGGTCTCATCTTGACTCTTCCAATTGGTAATGATAATCTATTAATCTACATCTTGCCTCTAGCAGCTCTCTGCTTTATTATAGCAATTGGGGTTTATGGAATTGTTACTTTAATTCATTTATTTCTTCTAATTTGTGAATCTTGTGAATTCATTGCAATGAATGGTGTGTTTGAGTTTAAGTGTATTTAACTTGGCCATTCCAAGTCACGGATTCCACTATTAGCTGTTATTGAGTTATATTTTTACTTAATTTTTAGTTGCTAATTACCTCTTTGCAATTAAGAGAGATTTGACTTAGATTTTGTGTTTTTTGTTAGAAAATCGCAAATGTTTGTATAACATTGGGTAAAAAAATTTGTATTTTTTGATTAAAAATCTTATATTGATTAACTTGTAATTTGTGAATTCCCGAATGTTTGTGTGACGCCCCCAAAAATAGGTATTTATCACCCATCTTGAGTCAACATGGTACATAAATTCAAATACATCTTAATTATACAACTGTCGTGTAAAATACGACAAAAGATAAACTGGGAGTTTAAACAATAATATTGCCTTCTAGACAATATCCACTCTCAATTGAGTCCTAATTACAATTATATATTGCATGTCATGCCATAGGGAGGACTACTAATGCTATCATCTAGATTGTCACTCCGTTCCCTGACTCGTCCCAGCTATATTCTCATTTCCTGAAGAGAACTGTGAAAGAAAGGATGAGCTCAACTAGCCCAGTAAGAAATATTATGACTAAGATAATGCAGAATAAATTATCATTAGTCTTCAACAATGTTAAACTGATAAAATACAATAGACATCAAGTTTAACTGCAGCGGAATAAGCAATCCATTAGAAGAGTCAAGTAAGGAATAAAATCTACTATCTTCTATGGTTTTAAAATATTTTCATCAGTTTTTTTTATTGTTATCGCTGAGACTCAGCTTAATAAATAAATCACATCATCTAATCATCCTTGTACTACGGGCCAAGGATATTCATTAAATCATCAATGGTCATGACTATACCGAACAATCCCTGGTCATAATCATACCAAAAACTGTCCATCAATGCATTATAGGCCAATGAGGACTTTTACCACATCATTCGTCACATTACGGTCATGACTATACCGAATAATCCCTAGTCACAATCATACCAAGTTCATCTATGCACGTACGCCAAAGATGACTTTAATCACAATATAAACATGAGAGTGATGACAATGATATAAGCATTAATCAAACGAAAACAAGGATAAATATTAAAGACTTTAAATTTATCAAAATATTATCAATCACTTAATAAACTCATAATCTAATATTGTTAATATTATAACTGTGAGACCCTAGATTTTATGAATAAATATTTAATTTTCTCAAAATAATTTTTTTTTTTTTGAATATTATGGTGTGGATTTGATATAATAGTTGTGGGTAATATTTATAAATTTTCAAAGTATGCAAGTTGTTCGATTGGTCGGGGAATATTCGTACGATGGCACATCATTGGTGGACCCTGCAACGGAATTATTATCGGATTGAGAAAACAAAAAAATATTTTTATGAAAATAACGGCGGAAGTTATGCGAATTAATTTGTTGAAACACTCGGTGTTAAAAAGTACGATGTCTGCTGCAGTTGCATAGTAGACTACACAGTATTGATTATTAATGCTTATGTGATAAGTCACTCGGTTTTGTTTTATTAGTATTATTAGTGTAATAAAAGCAGAAAAACTTTTATATAAAACATAATACTTTTATAAAGTTATTCGTTTTATTAGGCTAATAGTAAAATCTTTTTATATAAAAGCAGAATACTTTTATAAAGTTATTCATTTTATTAGACAATAATTAGATTATATTATATTTTATTATGCATAGTATTTGCATAGTATACGATAGTGTTTTGCATAGTAAAATCTCTTTTTATATAAAACAGAATACTTTTATAAAGTTATTCGTTTTATTAGATTATAAATAGAATATATTATATTTTATTTAAAAGATTTTCCTTTAAATCTGGACCATCCGATTAAAGTAAATCAACCTGGACCGTTCATGAATTAGTTACTATGCAGTCCATTCTTCTATAAATAGAAGCTCATTCATTCATTATTTCTTACGAATTTACTGAACTCTAGAGAGAGAAACTATAGAGAGAATTCTTCTTCTATAATCTTGAGCGTATTTCTTTAGAGTTTAAGAAAGCTTTAAGCGTAGTACAAGTTTTCTTCGAGTATATCCTCGCCATACCAGTCGGGATACTCTTCTTTCAAAGGTAAGGGATATTATTTGTTGTACTCGTAAGGGGTATTATTCTTTTGTATTCATGAAGAGAACTTCTGTTATTCCATTCTTTATTATTCTGTTGGAATAATCTGTATACGTGGACTACCCTATACTTGATGAAATTCTTCTGTTATTCCATTCTTTATTATTATGTTGGAATAACCTGTTTATGCGAAGTACCGCATACATGGTAAAATTCTTCTATTATTTCGTTCTTTATTATTCGCCGGAATATCACGCCGGTCGCGTATTACGTCGACTGGTTCCATTAATTATTACATTAGAATAACTTTCATCTGTCTTGATCTATCGCATGCATGGTGATTTCTGTTGTTATTCAATTCTTTATTATTCGTTGGAATATCACATGTTCAGATGCGTTTTCTGTGGGACTGGTTCCGTCTTCATTATTCTGTTGGAATATCCTGTATGTGTGTTTTACGCCAGACCTGGTTCCGTCTTTATTATTCTGTTGGGAATAACCTGTATGTGCGGTCTCTATCGCATGCTTGGTGAAACCTTCTTTTATTCCATTCTTTATTATTCTATTGGAATATCTTGTCTATGTGAATTACCACATGCATGGTGAATGATCCTTTGTATTTCATTCCTTATTAAATTGTGGAAATGATCTGTTTACGTGGATTATGATGAAAGTCATAATAAAAGCATTGGACTGATAAAAATCATGGGTATATGTGGTATTAGTAAGTGTTATGATGAGTTATGTTGGTTATTATGTGAAAACATGAAAGTTTCTTAGAAATCACAAAGGGTTGAAAAATCAGATTTTGGTGAAAATGGAACACGAAATTCAATTGACCATATCTACTAATATATTTTGAATTTTTGAGTGAGGTTAAGTTCAAGAGTTATATCTATGAGTTTATTAACTTATCCAAGTGGAATCACTGTAAAAGGTGTTGTAAATTTTCGTGTGGACTGATTTTAGCAAAGGAGTCAAAAGTTGTAAATTACAAAAATGCTACTGCCCATATTTTTAAAAGGGCTATTTCGGCCACTTAATTTTTGAGAAAAATTCTAGCCTTTTGGGACATGAACGTATATGGTATAAAGTACCTCCTGTCCAAAAATGAGCTCATTCCGACTTAAAATGAGCAAGTAATGACCATTTTAATATTTAGGTTTTTCTGACGAAAAACGCTATAACCGGAGTTCTATTACTCCGATGACCATGAAATTTAAACTGGAAGCTCATGTTAACATGTGTAAGATCTTGCCAAGATTTAGAAATTTCTGGAGTTAACCTTGAAGTAGCTAATTTCTTAAGGAATTAAATAGAAATTGATTTTTGAAAAATAGTAAATGAATTTTAAAAATGTCGAGAAAAATATATGTTCAATATGGGACTATATTATGCTTAAGCCCAGAAAAGAATAATTTTTGGGACTGATTTGGTATTTTTCATAAAAATAGTTTAGTTACGAACATATGAGTTAAATATGTTATGTGGAGTTGAAGAATTGGTAAATAGGATTTTAGGGCTTGAAAATCCTAAATAAGGTATATGCATATTTTTGATGAGTGGTTTGATCATTGGTGATGAAATCTTATGAGTATGACATTTTTGAATGATTAAATGCATTATTTAGTAAAGTATAAACAATTGGAATAAATTATTCATAAATTTAAGAAGTGATTAAAATATTGTTGTAATATTAACAATATTAGATTATGATTTTATTAAGTGATTGATAATGTTTGGATAAATTTAAAGTCTTTAATATTTATCCTTGATTTAGTTTGATTATTGTTTATAATGTTGTCATCATCCTCATAATTATATTATGTTGAAAGTCATTTGTGGCATTTAGTGTATAGATGGACATGGTATGATTATGACCAGGGATTATTCGGTATAATTATGACCGTAATGTTACAAATGATGTGGTAAAAGTCCTCATTGGCCCGTAGTGCATTAATCGACAGTTTTTGGTATAATTATGGCTATGGATTCTCTTCGGCCAAGGTTGCAAAGATGAATTATTTTATAACATGATCAGGACCATTGATAAAATCACGATTATCTTTGGCCCGTAGTGCATGGATAATTTGTGGTTGTGATACTAATGAAAAAGTCCTCATTGTCCCGTAGTGCATTGATGGACAATTTTTGGTATGATTATGGCTATGGATTCTCTTCGGCCAATGGTGCAAAGATGAATTGTTTTATGGCATGAGACTGTTGATGAAAACACGATTATCTTTGGCCCGTAGTGCATGGATAATTCGTGGTCGTGATACTAAAGAATATCCTTGGCACGTAGTGCGGGGATGATTTGATGATGTGGATTATTTATTGAAATTTGAGTCTCGTGATTAAAGTGATGAAAAACCTTTTAAATCATAGAAGATAGTATATTTTATTCTATATTTGACTCTTCTAATGGATTACTTGTTCCGCTGCAGTTAAACTTGATGTTTGTTATATTGTATCAGTTTAACACTGTTGAAGGCTAACGATAATTTATTCTGCATTATCTTAGTCATGATATTTCTTACTGGGCTAGTTGAGCTCACTCTTTCTTTCATTGTTCTCTTCAGAAAATGAGAATGTAGCTGGGACTAGTCTGGAAACAGAGTGATGGTCCTAGATGGTGCATTAGTAGTCCTCACTATTCTGTGAAATAGTGTAATAATAAATGCAATGAGGGCGCCATTGGGTGTGAATATTGTCTATAAGGCAATATTTTTGTATAAACTCCCAGCTTATGTTTTGTCGTATTATACACGACAGTTGTATTATGAAGTTGTATTTGAATTTATGTACCATATATCTGGCGACTCAAGATGAGTGATGTATACCTAATTTTGGGGGCGTCACAGTTGCTATCAAAGCTTAGGGATATGATCCCTAGCTAAGATGTGAGACAAGAACTAGGAGGGGAGAGACGGGGAATTCCTTCGCTAGTATGACCTACCTAAGTTTATTTGGTATTTAATTGGTCGGTCAGAGTATAGGGATAATATGTGATATGTTAATTAACCCTTATTTTGAAACTATGTTCTAGAATGATATTTGAAATATAGGAGATGAGAAATGGGAAAATTATGATAGAACGGAATTAACTGGGATGGTACAATCCGAAAAGAAAGCAAGGTCATCTCTTCGAATATCAGGTACGTACGTAAATTTCAAGTGCGAAATTCCATAAGGAGGAGAGATTGTGAGTCCCCGGATTTTATGAATAAATATTTAATTTTCTCAAAATAAATTTTTTTTTTAAATATTATGGTGTGGATTTGATATAATAGTTGTGGGTAATATTTATAAATTTTCAAAGTATGCAAGTTGTTCGATTGGTCGGGGAATATTATTTTTGTCGGGGAATATTCGTACGACGACACAATCATTGGTGGATCCCGCAACGGAATTGATTATTAATGTTTATATGATAAGTCACTCAGTTTTGTTTTATTAGTGTAATAAAACAGAAAAGCTTTTTACATAAAACAGAATACTTTTATAAAGTTATTCATTTTATTAGGCTAATAATAAAATCTTTTTATATAAAACAGAATACTTTTATAAAGTTATTCATTTTATTAGACAATAATTAGATTATATTATATTTTATTATGCATAGTGTTTGCATAGTGCCTGTATAGTGTTTTGGATAGTAAAATCTTTTTATATAAAACATAATACTTTTATAAAGTTATTCATTTTATTAGATTATAAATAGAATATATTATATTTTATTTAAAAGATTTTTCTTTAAATCTGGACCGTCCGATGGAGATTAAAGTAAATCAATCCAGACCGTTCATGAATTAATTCTTATGAAGTCCATTCTTCTATAAATGAAGCTCATTCATTCATTATTTCTTACGAATTCTTTGAAACTCTAGAGAGACAAACTATAGAGAGAATTCTTCTTCTATAATCTTGGCGTATTTCTTTAGAGTTTAAGAAAGCTTTGAAGCGTAGTACAAGTTTTCTTGAGTATATCCTGCCCTACCGGTCGGGATACTCTTCTTTCAAAGGTAAGGGATATTATTTGTTGTACTCGTAAGGGTATTATTCTTTTGTATTCATGAAGAGAACTTACATTATTCCATTCTTTATTATTACATTGGAATAACTTTGTATCACGTGGACTACCCTATACTTGGTGAAATTCTTACATTATTCCATTCTTTATTATTATGTTGGAATAACTTTTTTTATCAAGCAATCGCATACGTGGTGAAATTCTTCTATTATTAGTTCTTTATTATTCGTAGGAATATGATGTGGGTGCGTATTATGCCGACTGGTTCCATTAATTATTCATTGGAATAACTTTGTCTCTCATGATCTATCGCATGCGTGGTGATTTCTATTTTATTTCATTCTTTATTATTACATTTGGAATATCACATGCATGCGCTTTACTTGGGACTGGTTAAAATCTTTATTATTACATTGGGAATAACACATGCATGCGGTCTCTATCGCATGCATGGTAAATCCTTACATTATTCTATTCTTTATTATTACATTGGAATAAACGTGCTACATGTGGATTACATGCATGCATGGTGAATGATCCTTTTGTATTTCATTCCTTATTAAATTGTGGAAATGATTTGTTTACATGGATTATGATGAAAGTCATAATAAAAGTATTGGACTGATGAAAATCATGGGTATATATGGTATTAATAAGTGTTATGATGAGTTATGTTGGTTATTATGTAAAACATGAAAGTTTCTTAGAAATCACAAAGGGTTGAAAAATTAGATTTTGGTGAAAATAGAACATAAAATTCAATTGACCATATCTCCTAGTATATTTTAAATTTTTGAGTGAGGTCAAGTTCTAGAGTTAGATCTATGAGTTTATTAACTTATCCAAGTGGAATCACTGTAAAAGGTGTTATAGATTTTCGTGTGGACTGATTTTAGCAAATGAGTCAAAAGTTGTAAATTACAAAAATGCTACTGCCCATATTTTTAAAAGGGATGTTTCGACCACTTAATTTGTGAGAAAAATTCTGGCCTTTTGGGACATGAAAGTATATGGTATAAAGTACCTCCTGTCCAAAAATGAGCTCATTCCGACTTAAAATGAGCAAGTTATGACCATTTCAACATTTAGGTTTTTCCAACGAAAAACGCTATAACGGGAGTTCTATAACTCCGATGACTATGAAATTTAAACTGGAAGCTCACGTTAACATGTGTAAGATCCTGCCAAGATTTGGGAATTTCTGGATTTAACCTTGAGGTAGCTAATTTCTTAAGAAATTAATTAGAAATTGATTTTTGAAAAATAGTAAATGAATTTTAAAAATGTAGAGAAAAATATATGTTCAATATGGGACTATATTATGCTTAATCTCAGAAAAGAATAATTTTTGGGACTGATTTGGTATTTTTCATAAAAATAGTTTTGTTACGAACATATAAGTTAAATATGTTATGTAGAGTTGAAGAATTGGTAAATAGGATTTTAGGGCTTGAAAATCCTAAATAAGGTATATGCATATTTTTGATGAGTGATTTGATCATTGGTGATAAAATTTTATGAGTATGGCATTTTTGAATGATTAAATGCATTATTTGGTAAAGTGTAAACAATTAGAATAAATTATTCATAAGTTTAAGAAGTGATTAAAATATTGTTGTAATATTAACAATATTAGATTATAATTTTATTAAGTGATTGATAATGTTTGGATAAATTTAAAGTCTTTAATATTTATCCTTGATTTAGTTTGATTATTGCTTATAATGTTGTCATCATCCTCATAATTATATTATGTTGAAAGTCATCTGTGGCCTGTAGTGCATAGATGGACATGGTATGGTTATGACCAGGGATTATTCGGTATAATCATGACCGTAATGTTACAAATGATGTGGTAAAAGTCCTCATTGGCCCGTAGTGTATTGATCGACAGTTTTTGGTATAATTATGGCTATGGATTCTCTTCGGCCAAGGTTGCAAAGATGAATTATTTTATAACATGATCAGGACCGTTGATAAAAACACGATTATCTTTGGCCCATAGTGCATGGATAATTTGTGGTTGTGATACTAATGAAAATGTCCTCATTGGCCCATAGTGCATTGATGGACAATTTTTAGTATGATTATGGCTATGGATTCTCTTCGGCCAAGGGTGAAAAGATGAATAATTTTATAGTATGATCAAGACCGTTGATGAAAACACTATTATCTTTGGCTCGTAGTGCATGGATAATTCGTGGTCGTGATACTAAAGAATATCCTTGGCCTATAGTGCAGGGATGATTTGATGATGTGGATTATTTATTGAGCTGAGTCTCAGCGATTAAAGTGATGAAAAACCTTTTAAATCATAGAAGATAGTAGATTTTATTCCATATTTGACTCTTCTAATGGATTGCTTGTTCCGCTGCAATTAAACTTGATGTTTGTTATATTGTATCAGTTTAACACTGTTAAAGGTTAACGATAATTTATTCTGCATTATCTTAGTCATAATATTTCTTATTGGGCTAGTTGAGCTTACCCTTTCTTTCATTGTTCTCTTCAGGAAATGAGAATGTAGCTGGGACTAGTCGGGGAACAGAGTGATGGTCCTAGATGGTGTATTAGTATTCGTCACTATTCTGTGAAATAGTGTAATAATAAATGCAATGAAGGCGCCATTGGGTGTGGATATTGTCTAGAAGGCAATATTTTTGTATAAACTCCCAGCTTATGTTTTGTCGTATTATACACGACAGTTGTATTATTAAGTTGTATTTGAATTTATGTACCATGTATCTGACGACTCAAGATGGGTGATGTATACCTAATTTTGGGGTCGTCGCAATAACAATATTTTAATCACTTCTTAAACTTATAAACAATTTAATCTAATTGTTTACACTTTACCAAATAATGCATTTAATCATTCAAAAATGTCATATTCATAAGATTTCATCACCAATGATCAAATAACTCATCAAAAATCTACATATACCTTATATAGGATTTTCAAGCCCTAAAATCCTATTTACCAATTCTTGAACTTCACATAACATATTTAACTCATATGTTCGTAACTAAACTATTTTCATGAAAAATACCAAATTAGTCCCAAAAATTATTCTTTTCTGGAATTAAGCATAATATAGTCCCATAATGAACATATATTTTCTCGAATTTTAAAATTCATTTACTATTTTTTAAAAATCAATTTCTAATTAATTCCTTAAGAAATTAGCTACCTCAAGGTTAACTCCAAAAATTCCCAAATCTTGGCAGGATCTTACACATGTTAACGTGAGCTTCCAGTTTAAATTTCATGGTCATCGGAGTTATAGAACTCCCGCTATAGCGTTTTTCGTTGGAAAAACCTAAATATTGAAATGGTCATAACTTGCTCATTTTAAGTCGAAATGAGCTCATTTTTGGACAGGAGGTACTTTATACCATATACTTTCATGTCCCAAAAGGCCAGAATTTTTCTTATAAATTAAGTGGCCAAAACAGCCCTTTTAAAAATATGGGCAGTAGCATTTTTGTAATTTACAACTTTTGACTCCTTTGCTAAAATCAGTCCACACGAAAATCCCAGTTAATTCCGTTCTATCATGATTGTACAGGAAAATCCCAATTTACAACTTTTGACTTCTTTTCAGATTGTACCATCCTAGTTAATTCCGTTTTATCATGATTTTCCCATTTCTCATCTCCTATATTTCAAATATCATTCTAGAACATAGTTTCAAAATAAGTGTTAATTAACATATCACATATTATCCCTATACTCTGACCGACCAATTAAATACCAAATAAACTTAGGTAGGTCATACTAGCAAAGGAATTCCCCGTCTCTCCCCTCCTAGTTCTTGTCTCACATCTTAGCTAGGGATCATATCCCTAAGCTTTGATACCAACTGTGACGCCCCCAAAATTAGGTATACATCACCCATCTTGAGTCGCCAGATATATGGTACATAAATTCAAATACAACTTAATAATACAACTGTCGTGTATAATACGACAAAACATAAGCTGGGAGTTTATACAAAAATATTGCCTTCTAGACAATATCCACACCCAATGGCGCCCTCATTGCATTTATTATTACACTATTTCACATAATAGTGAAGACTACTAATGCACCATCTAGGACCATCACTTTGTTTCCGGACTAGTCCCAGCTACATTCTCATTTCCTGAAGAGAACAATGAAAGAAAGGGTGAGCTCAACTAGCCCAGTAAGAAATATTATGACTAAGATAATGCAAAATAAATTATCGTTAGCCTTCACGTTGTTAAAGCGATACAATATAACAAACATCAAGTTTATTAAGCATGGTATGAACAAGTAATCCATTAGAAAAGTCAAATACAGAATAAAATATACTATCTTCTATGATTTAAAAGGTTTTTCATCACTTTAATCGCTGAGACTCAGCTCAATAAATAATTCACATCATCAAATCATCCCTGCACTACAGGCCAATGTTATTCTTTAGTATCACGACCACGAATTATCCATGCACTACAAGCCAAAGATAATAGTGTTTTCATCAACGGTCTTGATCATGCCATAAAATAATTCATCTTTGCATCCTTGGCCGAAGAGAATCCATAGCCATAATCATACCAAAAACTGTCCATCAATGCACTACGAGCCAATGAGGACTTTTTCATTAGTATCACAACCACAAATTATCCATGCACTACGGGCCAAAGATAATCGTGTTTTTATCAACGGTCCTGATCATGTTATAAAATAATTCATCTTTGCAACCTTGGCCGAAGAGAATCCATAGCCATAATTATACCAAAAACTGTCGATCAATGCACTACGGGCCAATGAGGACTTTTACCACATCATTTGTAACATTACCGTCATGATTATACTGAATAATCCCCGGTCATAATCATACCATGTCCATCTATGCACTATAGGCCACAGATGACTTTCAAAATAATATAATTATGAGGATGATGACAACATCATAAGCAATAATCAAACTAAATCAAGGATAAATATTAAAGACTTTAAATTTATCCAAACATTATCAATCACTTAATAAAATTATAATCTAATATTGTTAATATAACAACAATAATTTAATCACTTCTTAAACTTATGAACAATTTATTCTAATTATTTACACTTTACCAAATAATGCATTTAATCATTCAAAAATGCTATACTCATAAGATTTCATCACTAATGATCAAATCACTCATCAAAAATATGCATATATCTTATTTAGGATTTTCAAGCCCTAAAATCCTATTTACCAATTCTTCAACTCTACATAACATATTTAACTCACATGTTCGTAACTAAACTATTTTTATGAAAAATACCTAATCAGTCTCAAAAATTATTCTTTTCTGGGATTAAGCATAATATAGTCCCATATTGAACATATATTTTTCTCGACATTTTTAAAATTCATTTACTATTTTTCAAAAATCAATTTCTAATTAATTTCTTAAGAAATTAGCTACCTCAAGGTTAAATCCAGAAATACCCAAATCTTGGCAGGATCTTACACAGGTTAACATGAGCTTCCAGTTTAAATTTCATAGTCATCGGAGTTATAGAACTCCGGTTATAGCGTTTTTCGTCGGAAAAATCTAAATATTGAAATGGTCATAACTTGCTCATTTTAAGTCGGAATGAGCTCATTTTTGGACAGGAGGTACTTTATACCACATACTTTCATGTCCCAAAAGGTCAGAATTTTTCTCACAAATTAAGTGGCCGAAACAGCCCTTGCAAAATTTTGGACAGCAACTTTTTGGTTTTTTATAGCTTTTGACTCCTTTGCTAAAATCTGTCCACATGAAAATCTACAACATCTTTTCCAGTGATTCCACTTGGATAAGTTACAAAATTCATAGAACTAACTCTAGAACTTGACCAAAACTCGAAATATAATAGGAGATATGGTCAATTGAATTTCATGTTCCATTTTCACCAAAATCTGATTTTTCAACCCTTTGTGATTTCTAAAAAACTTTCATGTTTTCACATAATAACCAACATAACTCATCATGACAATGACATAATAATTCAATAAAACAAGTTCAAGAACAAATTCTAAAGATTTATAAGTTAATTTATCCTGAACTCAATAATGTCCAAATTGTCAACGGAATACTTCTTTATAGAGTAAAATTCAAGAATGCTCAGAAGAATATTTCCATGAAAAGATACTGGATGAAGCGCAAATATCAAGGATATTCCACTAATTTCACGGAGTATAGAAGTCAAAGATTTAACGAACTGAATATAAGAGAATATATGAAACTGCAAATGGATTTTAAATCGCCATGCAGTAATCACGATATATAGATCATTTCCATAATTTAATAAGGAATGAATACAAAGGATCATTCACCATGCATGTGGTAATCCACATAGACATGTTATTCCAATGAATAATAAAGAATGGAATAATGAAGAAATCACCATGCATGCGATAGATCGCGACCAAACGAGTTATTCTCAACGAGAATAATAAATAATGGAACCGAGTTCTAGGCGAACGCATGAGACGGGATATTAACGAATAATAAAGAATGGAATAACAACAGAAATCACCGGTATACGGTAATCCAGATATACAAAGTTATTCAGCAGAATAATAAAGAATGAAATAACAATGAAATCACCGGTATCACGGTAATCCATTTATCTGATTATTCCAACAGAATAATAAATGGAACCAAGTCAAAGCGAAATTATTGCAAGCTATTGGATATTAAAACGAATAATAAAGAATGGAATAATAGAAGAATTTCACCATGTATGTGGTACTTCGCATAAACTGGTTATTCCAACATAATAATATAGAATGGAATAATAGAAGAATTTTACCATGTATGCGGTACTTCGCATAGACAGGTTATTCCAACATAATAATATAGAATGGAATAATAGAAGAACTTCACCATGTATGCAGTACTTCGCATAAACATGTTATTCCAACATAATAATAAAGAATGGAATAACAGAAGGATTTCACCAAGTATAGGGTATTCCACGTATACAGGTTATTCCAACAGAATAATAAAGAATGGAATAACAGAAGTTCTCTTTATGAATAAGAAAGAAATAATACCCCTTACAGGTATAACAAATAATATCCCTTACCTTAGAAAGAAGTTGGATACTGGAGTAGTGAAGTAGCAGAATACTTTTCTTCTTTCTCTCTATAGTTTCTCTCTCAAGAGTTTTAGTGAACTCGTAAGAAATAATGAAGGAATGAGCTTCTATTTATAGAAAAACTGAGAGTGGCTCTTGGTCTTAACGAAGGGTCAAAATGACTCTTGGTAATATTGAAGTGACAACTACTATTTGCGAAGGGGCAATTAACTCTTGGAACACCGAAGAGGCAAATAACTCTTGGTAATATTGAAGAAACAACTACTATTTACGAAGGGGAAATTAACCCTTACAACACCGAAGAGACAAGTAACTATTGGAAAACTGAAAGGGCAAGTTACTATTAAAACTTTAAATCAACGATCCATATTGATTTACTATTATAATTTCAACCAACGGTATGAAAAATTAACACATTTCCTCATGGAATAATATTGTACCCAAAAATGATTTGGACCGAAAATAAATATATTGTTCGGGTGAATAGTATCCCATGAATAGTACTTATGAATAGTAACTCATGAATAGTAACTCGTGAATAGTAACTCATAAATAGTAACTCATGAATAGTACTCCGACACGAAAAGTGCCCCGAATACCCGATTGAACAATATAACCTTCAGACATCAATTATTATCGAAATAAATATCGATTTCCACTAACACAAATAATTTCAACACAATGGAACTATCAAATTCATCTTTAATCAACATGAACTTATCCATCATTAATATCATAACTCACAATATTTAACAACCAGGTCGTTCCCAGGAAAGAGGGGGCTTTCCGATAAGGATTTCTCCTTATTGGTAATTGATTAGATGACCAAACCTCTCATTGACAGAACTTCTAGACATTGTAAATATTGCAATTTAATAATATGAATAACTTTGTCGTCTCAATTATTGATTTAATAATATAACATATTATGCACATGATACTGTGACAATAATCGATCAATAATATGAGAGATATGATGCAGCAATTACTGTAGCAATAATGGAGTATAACTGAGTGACTTATCACGTAAGCATCAATAATTAATACCGTGTGCTACTATGCAACCACGCGTATTACTATACTTTTACTACCGGGTAGTTCAACAGTTTTAACGGTAAAACCTCCGCCGTTATTTTCATAAAATATTTTTGTTGTTTTCTAACTACAACAGTACTTCCGTTATGGGTTCACCAATGATTGTGTCGTCGTACGGATATTCTCGACAAAAAGAATATTCCCCGACCAAACGAATATAATATGACAAGTTGCATACTTTGCAAAATTTATAAATACTACCCACAACTATAACATTATATCAAATCCACACCATAATATTTAAAAAATTATTTCGAGAAAATTAAATATTTTTTCATAAAATCTGGGGTCTCACAGTTTGACTCTGCTCTTGGGTTGCCTTTATTCTAGAGTAATGTGATCTTCTGTGTACACCAGCATGTTGAAAATTGGTACTTCATTTGTTTGAAGTAAAGTATGTTATAAAAGCAGCATATAAAAAGAGGGTTGGTAAAATTATGATGAGATTTAAGTTGTTGGATATGGTTTCTAGAGGCATGAAGACCCTCTTGACACTTGATTTGGTCAAATATGGTAAGTAAGTAAAAACCTTATATTGATTAACCTTATACTAAATATTGCCAGGGAGATTACAACTTTTAAAATATGCTATAATTCATGCAGAGCTGCAATATCATATCTTCGAGAATTAAGAACAAAAGCAGTTTTATGTTACTTATATGCTTGATATCATGATATGAAACTCTTTTCTACTATCATGCTTTCCTAAGATATCTTATTCAATTATGGATCATTACAAAACTATGTTTTGTGATGCTATACTTTCCCTACAGATGACAAGTTATTCAATGACTTGATAGAACCATCTTACAGGTTTTTTCCCAAGCAAACCATTTTTTTCTGTACTAATTTAATTCTTGAGCATTGCTTCTAGGATTTTCCTTAGGTGGAATTGTTTTTCAATGGGCATGAATATGATGGTTCTTATTATGCTATTAGTTAATGATATTTAGCGTGCTTACAACTTTTGCGCATAATGAATATAAACGAGGGATTAGTGGGTGGAATTTCAACCTTGAAGATGTGAAGGCCCAAACACCCTTGGTATAGCAATTAGTACTTCTCTTCTATTCCTTTCCTCGGAAACACATATACTATATCTGACAAAGATCTAGGAGATGGCTCAAGTTCTCTTTCTGGGTCAGATAGGCAAGAGAAGCAACATCAGTATCAATATTATTCTCTGAGCCAATCTTTTGAAGCTGCAGATATAGTATGTCAATTTTCTTTTGCTGGTGGCATATAAGTGTTCATGGTTTGGAGTCCTTTATTTGCATACTGATAATATACTTCACAGGAAGAAAATAACCTAATACGGAATCAAGTTGCTCCTCTTTCATCAACCGACTCTACTGGAACTTTTAACATGTACGTTAGTCTAAGTCAATAATTCACCTTTTAGTGAGATGTAGTATACCATTTTTTAATTACATTTATTTGGAATTCACTTACAAGGATATAAAGGATTAGTGTCAGTGCATAAACAAAATCTTGAAGTTGTCCATTTGATATTTTTCTTCTGACCTTGTTGTGAAAAAAAATATTGGTTGAGTTGTCCTATTTTATTTTCTAGAGCTAAATATGAGAAATCCAATGATGACATGAGCATAGCGAGTTCATCCCATGAACAACAAATCTCGTAGGGTTCTTCTCCGCATAATGAAAATCAATTTGAAAATAATTTAGTTGGAAAACCTGACTTGGAGATGAATGGAAGATTCTTGGAGGGCATGGTTACACATCCTCATACAAAGAGGGGAGGTTCTTCTGGCAGCATTATAGCTCCAGACACTGTTCTTTCAACTAGTAAAGGTGACATGTATGCTATTTAATGGACATGATCAGCAGTAGGTAGTGGCTGGCAGACGCTATCACATTCAAATCTTCTTTTGAACTGAAAATTTTACAATAGGTGACATGACGTTCACAGCTTGGGGAAAGAGGCTGCAACAGTACACTTTTCTTTGATGGGTGATCTTTTTAAGGTTTACTTCTCTCTTAATCATGATTATTTTTTTGTCTGGAAATATCAATTTATGCATATATTGCAATAAGTTTACTTTTCCATGAGAGTTTTTTAATTGGTTCACTTCTAAATGTGCAATCTCTTTTATTACAGGCAAGAAAATTCCATTCTGCTTCCACTTGAATCTGTGTTGCCAATATAGTTACTGCTATGCCTGATGCTATGGCTAGAGAATAATGTTACTTATGCACTAGTTTGCAGTTCTTTTTTGTATTAAGGCTACTGCTGTGGTGCCCAATTTTTTTTCTGCCAGAGCACAGTTTATTCCTGACATTATTTGCTGTTATAGCAGGTTAATCTTTTTAGAGCTTGAAACTTGTGAATTATGATCTTCTGACATTTTGTACAAAGTTAATAATTCTCTCAATTTCTTATCTAATGGGCTGTGTTGTTTCAGTGGGGGTCGTACAATCATTTTCACGAAGACAAAAGATTCTGCTTCTCAACTAGCTGGGATATTACCTGGAGCACATGCTTTGCATGGGGACATACAACAGGCCACACGTAAGGTAACATATCATTGACACAAAGGTTTTGTCTTAAGTTATTCTTCTAAATTTGTAAACCTGATGTTCCATGTGATTTTTTTGTTGTAAATATTCGATTTTTGGGGTTCCCTAGCTAAAATATCTTTTGGGAATGAAAATGCTTCAAGTTTGTCCCCACTATATGCAGAATTGCAGAACCTCTATGGAGCTTGGAGCCCCTAAATATATTGCGCTATGGGAAAATAAAAGAAAATACAAAGGAATGTTGCAATAATTCCTTCAGTTAGTAAAAAGTACTATTTCTGGGACTATGCATTGATATTGATGGCTTCACACTATACATGAAATAATTGTCTAATAACAAGCTATGATCCTTCTTTTTAGGCAGAATTCGTGATATTGACTTTTATATATATATATATATATATATATATATATATATATATATATATATATATATGAACGGATTCCTTCAAATTTGATAATATCCAATCAACTTGAGTTGAAGTTTAGTATCATATTTTATTGACCGTTATAAGAAAAATATTTTATCATACCAACCCTTGTTTGCTATGTTACACGGACTTGGATAGAGTGTTCGGTTGGATACGGTATTTGAAGAGTTTGACACAAGTATTCCTTAGTTTTATAAATTTTTTACACTTAAGTAAAGTGTCCCGTGCCCATGTCCTTGTCTAATTATCGAGTGTCGGACACGGGTACTTTAGGACAAAGGGAAGAGTTTGTGTAACATAACTTGTTTGTATTTCCTTTTAAGTTGCTGGAGAAAAACTTTGGAGGTTGCCTTTAGAAGAAAGTTGTTGGGACTCCATGAATCTGGAGTTAGTTGATATGGTCAACACCGGTGGTCGTCAGGGTGGTTCCATTACTGCAGCTCTTTTCCTGAAGCAGGTAACGTACAAATTGATCAGTACACATTCAACACATTAGAGCATAAGTTCACCAGGCTCATTTTTTCTTATTCCTCATCTTATTGAAATTGAATTTTGGTGTTTCTTTTGCAACAGAAAATTTACATGTCCAACCTTGATTTCCTTGAAAAAAATGATGATGAAGTGGACCTAACATGATGTACACTTCATTCTATCTAGTTCGATGTTATTCTTTCAGTTTTCTTGTGTTAGTTATTAAATATTGTAAGTACTATGATCTTTAGGAGATAAAGACATAATAACAAAATTTGTACTTATCGTGACTTGAGTATTATCTATTTATATATGGAGTATTAGTTTTAATTATTGGCTCTTTATGCATTAGTTTATCAATTTGTTTGAAATAGGTATGATATTTATATTAACTTAAAATATTAAATTTAATATTTATTATAGCAATTACTAAAAATAATAGTAATAATAATAAATATGAAATCATTGATTTGAAAATTAATTATAATTTTGAATGAATTTTGATTATTTAGCAATTAATTTTTATTTACAAATTTATAATTTGTAAAGGAATTTTTCTTTCACTAATTTGAAAAAAGATTCTCAATTTATAATTAGTGAAGGAAAATATTCTCTCGTTAAATAAATTTGTTCTTCACAATATATTATTTGTGAGGGAATCAAGTTATTCACTAATTTCAAATAGTCCTTCTTAAAATATTATTTGTGAAGGAAACCAATCTTTCACTAAATAAAAATATTCCATTACTAAATATAATTTGTGAAGGAATAAGTTATTCACAATATATCCTTCACAAAAAATATTTAGTTACTACTTTGCGAAGGATACCCAATTGCGAGGAGGTCTAATGCGAGCACTCATGTGAAGAAAATATTTCTTTACAATAAATCACTTGTGAGAGATATATGACCTGTAGTGAAGGATTTGTCCTTCACTAGAGGCCATTTTTGGTGTAGTGTATTGATGCTTACGTGAGAAGTCACTCAGTTATACTCAATTATTATTACAGTAATTGTTGCATAATATCTATATCTCTCATATTATTGATTTAATTATTGTCACAGTATCATCTGCATAATATTTTATATTATTAAATCAATAATTGAGACGACAAAGTTATTCATATTATTATTTGTAATATTGACAATGTCTAGAAAGTTCTGTTGAGGAGAGGTTAGGCCATCTAATTGTGCGCCAATAGGGAGAAATCCTTATCGAAAAGCCCCCTCTTTCTTGGGAATGACCTGGTTGTTAAATATTATGAGTCATAATATTAATGATGAATAAGTTTGTGTTGATTAAAGATGAAATTGATAGTTCTATTGTGTTGGGATTATTAGTGTTAGTGGAAATCGATATTTATTTCGATGATAATTGATGTCTGGAGGTTATATTGACCAATCGGATAATTAATCGGATAAATAAGCAATTAATTGTTATTAATTCATATGCTTATAACTATTTGTTCACATGTGTGTACTGTTGATTCACATGCATGTACTATTAGGGGAGGTGGTGCAAGATTGATAATACTTGCATGACTAAATTAAAAATGGAGGTATAAATGAAGGTATTATACTGTAACTATTTTTTTTCACATGTATAGAACTATTAATTCACATGAATGTACTATTGATTCACATAATGTACTATTAAGGGAGGTGGTGCAAATTTGATAATGTGACGCCCCCAAAATAGGTATACATCACCCATTTTGAGTCGTCAATAACATGGTACAGAAACAACTACAACTTTATTAATACAACATAAAAACTGTGAGTTTAAATACAAATATTGTCTTCTAGACAATATCCACACCCAAATGAGTCCTCATTACAATTATTGATACATTATTTTCCAAAAATGGTGAGGACTACTAAAACAACTTCTAGAACCATCAATCCATACCCCGACTAGTACTTGCTACATTCTCGCCTCCTGAGAAGAAAAATGGAATAAAAAGGAAAAGGGTGAGCTCAACTAGCCCAGTAAAGAATATTATGACTAAGATAATATAAAACAAATTATCGTTAGTCTTCAACGGGAAAAAATCTGAGTGAATATAATAAACAACCAGTTTTAGATCAATATTCGCAGCGGAAAATAATAATTCATAGAAGAGTTACGTAGAGAATGAAATCTACTATAATCTAGGAATTTAAAAGTCCATCATCAATATTTTATTCCTGTAATATCAATCAATATTCATCTTGAATTAAATTTTCATCTTTGCACTACAGGCCAAAGATATTCATCAGTCGGTCATGTTCATCTCAACACATGTTTATCTTTGCACTACGGGCCAAAGATATTCATCATAAAATCATTAATCTTTGCACTATAGGCCAAATATATTCAATTATATCATCATTTAGGACTGAGGATGATGAAAAATATTTTAAAGAAAACGAATCTAGTAAAACAAAAGAATAAATATTAAGGATTCGTGTTTCGGTTTATTCATGTCCAAAAATACCTCATAAATAATCATAGTGGAGTAAAATTCAAGAATGATCAAAACATGAATACAATCAAAGCTAGTATCCATAAACGATATTTTGGACAAAAAATGAAAATTTAATTTTTCTGTGAATAGTGCCGTATACGTGAATAGTAACCTCGACACCAAAAGACAAGAATTTCACAAAAAAAATATTACCAATATTCCGGCATAATGATATTAGAAGAAATAATATCATTTAAAAAAAAAATAACATCCCTTACCTCGAAAGAATAGTACTTCTAGTTGAAACACCGGATATAGGCTATGACTTGAACTTGTACCGTATAACAACACTCAAAGTATTAAAATACTCACAAGAATACGCTCAATATATCAAGAGAGAAAGAGAGAGAAAACTTCAGTTTCTGGTGTGATTTTCAATTCTAACCTAAGCACCCTATTTATAGGAAAATGCTTAGAACACCAAAGCAGAAAATTTAATAAAATATTAATATAATTAAAAAATTTCAAGCCCACCTTAGACCAACTGAATTCAACCCATTTATAACACATATGAGCTCACTCATTTGAAACAAAAAACATTTTTCTTAAAAAAAAAATAACTAAAACTTCCAAAAATCAATTATTTCGGAACTTCGGAACTTCAATAATCCATAATAAATAGCCTTTTATCAGAAAAATTCAAATCTCATGTCCTATCCATAGGAAATTCCATTATCTACAACTTTGCAGAAGAAAGTTTTTCCAAATTTCAAACAGAAATTGACCAAAATCCACAAACGGACGATTTTACAAGCTATAATCAAATTTCAGTCAAGAAATGGGGTCCACCGACATGTTTAACATGTTTTTAACATTTATTGCAACAAAAATACTCTTCCTCCTCATATACTCATATATCCCACATTCATTGTAAAATATCAACATTCTTATATTATTATAATATAATAATATATTTAAATGAATTATTTTATCAGAAAAAGATAAAATATTAATTTTCAACAATTGTCACATTAAAAAATTTTCTCCATCTATATCCTCATAAAATTAATATTTTCCTCATCATAGAAATCAATAATTAATTATTCATAAATAATATTACAGAATCACAATACTGACAACCAGGCATTTTCCAGGAAAGAGGGAGCTTTTCAATAAGGATTTCTCCTTACTGGTGCGCAATTAGATGACCTAACCTCTCCTTAGACAGAACTTTCTAGACATTGCCAATATTTTTATCTAATAATATTATTCAAATAATATGAATTATTGATCCGATAATGGAAAATACTGTGTAATGACAATTATTAAAACAACAATAATATAAAATATCAATGCATCAATTATTGAATCAATAAAATAAAATACTGAACAATAACTCATGTAACAATTATTGAGTAATGTCTTCACGTAAGAATCAATAATTGGTGCAATACTCAAAGTAATCTTTCTTGTGTTTTAACCACCGAGTATTTCAACAAAGATAATTGGTAATAACTACGCCAGATTATTTATAAACAACTTATATTTGTCGTTTTCTTCATCCAATCGCTTTTTAGTTATGGGGCTCACACAAGGTCGCTACTGCAATTGCATACGAATATTCCCCGACAAAATATGAATATTTTATAACCACCTGCTTATTTGAAATATTTGCACATTTTACCCATAACTAACCACATTAATCAAATCAACCCTTACTATTTCAAAATAATAAATAGAGGAAATTAAATTTCATTTATTAATAATTTGGGGTCTTACAACCTCCCCTCCTTATAAAATTTTGTCCTCGAAATTGACGTGCATACCTGGTGTTTCGAAAAGGTGAGGATACCTCGTTTTCATTTCTGTTTCTAATTCCCAGGTCATTTCTTCAATAGCATGTTTCCTCCATAAAACTTTAACTTGTGGTATGACCTTTGTGCGTAGGACATGTACCTTCCTATCCAAGATCTTGACAGGTACCTCCTCGTATGTTAAGTCTTCGGCTATTTCATCTGGTTCTAACTCAATGACGTGGTTCGGGTCTTTCACATATTTACGAAGCACAGATATATGAAAAACATTATGAACACGAGACATACTTAGAGGTAACGCGAGTCTATAGGCCACATTTCCTACTCGGTCAATAATCTGAAATGGACCAATAAATCGTGGATTGAGCTTTCCTCTTTTCCCAAATCTTGTAACTCCCTTCCATGGAGCAACTCGCAACAATACATGATCCCCAATACTAAATTCCACGTCCTTTCGATGAAGATCCGCATAACTCTTTTGTCGATCCTGTACCGTTTGTATACGTTGTCGAATCATTTGGATCTTTTCCGTCGTCATACGTACCAACTCGGGTCCCAACAAAGTTGCTTCACCCACCTCATCCCAATATATTGGAGAGCGACACTTTCGTCCATACAATGCTTCGAATGAGGCCACACCTATACTTGCCTGATAACTGTTGTTGTAGGAGAATTCCACCAATGGTAAATACTTATTCCAACTTCCTTTGAAGTCTAGGACACATAGTCTTAATAGATCTTCAAGAGTTTGAATAGTCATCTCTGATTGTCCATCTGTTTGAGGATGGTATGCCGAACTGAATCGTAAATCCGTGCCCATAGCTTTTTGCAAGCTAACCCAAAATTTTGAAGTGAATCTTGGGTCGCGATCCGAAACTATGGATACTGTCATGTCATGCAATCTCACAATCTCATTTACATACATATGAGCAAGACGTTCAAGGGAATAAGTCTCCCGTATCGGCAAGAAATGTGCAGACTTGGTTAATCTATCAACAATAACCCAAATAGCATTTATGCCTCGAGAAGCTGTGGGAAGACCAGAATATTGAAATCCATGGTAATGTGTACCCACTTCCATTTCGAGAATCTCAAGTGGTTGCAAGCGGACCCTTAGGTACTTGATGCTCGCTTTTTACACGTTGACAAGTTAAACACCTCGAGATAAACTTTGGAATCTCTCTCTTCATATTGTTCCACCAAAATGTATGTCGAAGATCACGATATATTTTGGTACTTCCAGGATGGATTGCAAATGGTGTATTATGTGCCTCCGTCATGATCTTGTATTTCAAAACAAAGTCGTTAGGAACATAAAGTCTGGAGTGGACTCGAAGTATTCCTTCTTCATCGATTCTTGCTTCTGGAATAGCACCTTCTTGCACTTTCTTCTTCATCCGCATCGACTTGAATTACGTGGGCGAGCAACTTTAACTTTTTCGATTAAAGTTGGTTCTATACGTATACTTGACATCATTTCATGGGTCCTCGGAGTCTTGAATTCTATCTTCATCTTTTGTAAATCACACAAAATGGGCCTTTGTGTTGTAAACATCGCACTCCCGAATATGATCTTCTACTCAACGTGTCAGCTACCACGTTCGCTTTTCCAGGATGGTATTGAATGGTATGGTCGTAGTCTTTCAATAGCTCGAGCCAACGTCGTTGCCGCATGTTGAGTTTCTTTTGGGTGAAGAAATATTTGAGGCTTTTATGGTCTGAATATATCTCCACTTTCTCCCCATATAGATAATGCCTCCAGATCTTTAAGCATGAACATTCACGCCAACTCTAGATCATGAGTAGAATAATTCCTCTCATATTCTTTAAGTTGTCGCGAGGCATAGGCTATGACTTTCCTATGTTGCATGAGAACACACCCTAACCCTTTGTCCGAAGCATCACTGTAGATAACAAATCCATCCGAACCAGATGGTATTGTCAGAACAGGTGCCGAAATGAGTCTCCTCTTAAGTTCTTGGAAACTCTTCTTGCATTCTTCGCTCCATACGAATTTTGTATCCTTCCGAGTTAGCTGAGTTAATGGAGTAGCGATTCGAGAAAACCCTTCCACGAATCTCCGATAATAACCAGCTAAGCCCAGAAAGCTGCGTACTTCAGTCACCATCTTCGGTTGCTACCAACTTTGTATTGCTTCAATCTTCGCCGGATCAATAAATACTCCATGTTTTGACACCACGTGCCCAAGGAATGCTACTTCCTCAAGCCAGAACTCGCATTTCTTCAACTTAGCATAAATCTTGTTTTCACGAAGCCTTTGGAGTACCAGCTTCAAATGGTGCTCATGATCTTCACTGCTTTTAGAATATATGAGGATGTCATCAATAAAGACAACAACGAACTGATCCAAATAATCCTTGAATACTCGGTTCATCATATCCATGAAAGCCGCAGGAGCATTAGTCAATCCAAAAGACATGACTAAGAATTCATAATGCCCATACCGAGTTTTGAAGGCAGTCTTTGGAATATCCTCAGTTCTAATCTTCAGCTGATGATATCCAGAACAAAGATCGATTTTTAAAAAGAATTGTGCTCCTTGTAACTGGTCAAACAGGTCATCGATACGAGGTAGCGGATACCTATTCTTGATAGTGACATGGTTTAACTCCTGGTAGTCAATACAAAGTCGCATACTCCCATCTTTCTTCTTTACGAATAAAATAAGAGCACCCCAAAGAGATGTACTAGGACGAATAAAACCGATGTCCAACAACTCCTGTAGTTGAACCTTTAACTCCTGAAGTTCAATAGGAGCCATTCGATATGGGGTTTTAGAAATGGGCTTTGTACCAGGTTCAAGATCAATAAAGAATTCAACCTCACGTTCTGGGGGTAGACCAGAAAGTTCTTCAGGAAATACGTCAGGAAAGTTATTAACAACAGGAATATTATTCAAATCTGACGTGTCTTTATTCAAATCCATAACATGGGCTAAGAAAGCTTGACATCTATTTTTTAATAAACGAATGGCTTTATAGCTTGATATAACAGTGATTGATTTTAGTGGTTTAGTTATTTGAATTCGAACAAAAGGTTGATTAGGAATATGAAAACTAACAACCTTATGAAAATAATCAATTTTGGCATGATGAGTAGTTAACCAATCAATCCCTAAGATCACATCAAAAGTAAGTATCTTTAAAGAGATAAGGTCAACTGGTAATGTGATGGTGCCAACTTGGATCAAAAAAGATTTATAAACAGTGGATGTGATGAAAGTTTCTCTTAACTGAGTCTCCACAGATAAGTCAAAGTCTAATTTCTACGGAGTCAAATTTAAACGTTAAGTTCAAGCAGGAGAGATAAATGAATGGGTAGCACCGGTATCTAGTAATGTATAAACTTCGCAAGAATTTATGATTAGCTTACCCGTGATTACCTCGTTTGGGTTCCTCGCATTTTGACCAGTTACGACAAATGCTCTTCCAGGAACCGTTGACTTTGACTTTTTTGGGACAGCCTTTTGAGTCACCGTCCCTGCTGAACTTGGTTTCGCTACTGTAAAATCTCGAGCGATATGTCCTTCCTTTCCACAATTATAGCATACCTTAAATGTTAGGACGGTTTGACCGATATGTCCTTCTTTTCCACACTTTATAGCATACTGACCGGTGGTCGTCGTTCCTCCCTTAGAACCGATTCTTCTTTGGTTTCAAGTCTTCGCATTGTCATTGTTGAATCTCCTCTTTTTAAAATCTCCCCCCGATTCGCTTCTTCTATTATCATGGTCATGATTACCACCAGAGTGGTTACCGCCTTTGTTCGTATTCTTCTTTCTCCGCTGGTTATCGTTGTTCTAATGACTGCTACCACCAGTATGATCCTAGTTGTTGTCCCTCGGTTGAACGTACTTGTTATCTCGCTCTAATAATTGAGCCATGTTGACAACATCTGAATAGAGGGAAAATTTATGAGAAATGAGATATTGACGTACGGGTTTCAAACCTCGTAAACATCCGCCATCACACGTTCCTCATTCTCCACCAAATGAGGTGCAAACCTGGATAACTCTGCAAACTTCGCCTCGTACTGGGACACCGTCATGTTGTTTTGCTCCAGTCTAATAAATTCCACCTCCTTCATATGACGAATACTTTCAGGAAAGTACTTGTCATTGAACAGTTTCTGAAACGTTTCCCAAGACATGCTAAGTGCGGCAAGATGGGTACGCTTCACAGATTCCCACCAGTAATCTGCCTCATTAAGAAACATAAAGGTGGCGAATGGAACCTTCTGTTCTTCTGAGCATCCCAAGACATCGAATATCTTGGTAATTTGTTTGACCCACGTCTCTGCCTTAATCGGATCCGGCTTTCCCAAGAATTCTGGTGGTCCCAACTCTTTGAACTGCTTGGTTGTGATAAACCGTGCGTTGTTATCATTTCCACCAGTGTTTTGAACACGAGTCTCCCTCAACTAATTTTGCATGAACTGCAAAAAGCTTCTAAACATCCCGTCATTCATCATCTGCTCAGTGGTGTTGTTCACAGGAGGAACATTGCCAGCCTGTTGCACGTTCTCCTCATTGGTGAGTACAGACGTCTCCACAGTCTCATGTACTCCACTGTTAACATTCTCAGTCGACATTCTTAAACACTGCCATAAAACAAGGGTTAATTAAACAAATTAACAGATCACATAATACCCCTATATTATGACCCACCAACAAATAAGCTTAGGTAGGACACACTAGCGAAGAATTTACTCGTCTCTCCCCTCCTAGTTCTATTCTCAGATCTCCAAGAAAGATCATATCCCTAAGCTCGATATTAATCATGACGCCCCCAAAATAGGTATACATCACCCATTTTGAGTCGTCAATAACATGGCATCTAAACAACTACAACTTTATTAATACAACATAAAAACTGTGAGTTTAAATACAAATATTGTCTTCTAGACAATATCCACACCCAAATGAGTCCTCATTACAATTATTGATACATTATTTTCCAAAAATGGTGAGGACTACTAAAACAACTTCTAGAACCATCAATCCATACCCCGACTAGTACTTGCTATATTCTCGCCTCATTAGAAGAAAAATGGAACAAAAATGAAAAGGGTGAGCTCAACTAGCCCAGTAAAGAATATTATGACTAAGATAATATAAAACAAATTATCGTTAGTCTTCAAAGGGGAAAAATCTGAGTGAATATAATAAACAACCAGTTTTAGATCAATATTCGCAGCGAAAAATAATAATTCATAGAAGAGTTACGTAGAGAATGAAATCTACTATAATCTATGAATTTAAAAGTCCATCATCAATATTTTATCCCTATAATATCAATCAATATTCATCTTGAATAAAATTTTCATCTTTGCACTACAGGCCAAAGATATTCATCAGTCGGTCATGTTTATCTCAACAGGTCTTTGCACTACGGGCCAAAGATATTCATCACAAAATTATTAATCTTTTCACTACAGGCCAAGGATATTCAATTATATCATCATTTAGGACTGAGGATGATGAAAAATATTTTAAAGAAAACGAATCCAGTGAAACAAAAGAATAAATATTAAGGATTCGTGTTTCGGTTTATCCATGTCCAAAAATACCTCATAAATAATCATAGTGGAGTAAAATTCAAGAATGATCAAAACATGGATACAATCAAAGCTAGTATCCATAAACGATATTTTGGACAAAAAACAAAAATTTAATTTTTCTGTGAATTGTGTTGTATTAGTGAATAGTGTCGTATACGTGAATAGTAACCCCGACACCAAAAGACAAGAACTTCACAAAAAAAATATTACCAATATTCTGGCATAATGATATTAGAAGAAATAATATCATTTTTTAAAAAAATAACATCACTTACCTCGAAAGAATATAATACTTCTAGTTGAAACACCGGATATAGGCTATGACTTGAACTTGCACCGTATAGCAACACTCAAAGTATTAAAATACTCACAAGAATACGCTCAATATATCGAGAGAGAAAGAGAGAGAAAACTTCAATTTCTGGTGTGATTTTCAATTCTAACCTAAGCACCCTATTTATAGGAAAATGATTAGAACACCAAAGCAGAAAATTTAATAAAATATTAATATAATTAAAAATTTTCAAGCCCACCTTAGACCAACTGAATTCAACCCATTTATAACACATGTGAGCTCACTCATTTGAAACAAAAAAACATTTTTCTTAAAAAAAATAACTAAAACTTCCAAAAATCAATTATTTCGGAACTTCAGAACTTCAATAATTCATAATAAATAGCCCCTTTATCAGAAAAATTCAAACCTCATGTCCTTTCCATAGGAAATTCCATTATCTACAACTGTGCAGAAGAACGTTTTTCCAAATTCCAAACAGAAATTGACCAAAATCCACAAACGGACGATTTTACAGGCTATAATCAAATTTCAGTCAAGAAATGGGGTCCACCGACATGTTTAACATGTTTTTAACATTTATTACAACAAAAATACTCTTCCTCCTCATATACTCATATATCCCACATTCATTGTAAAATATCAATATTATTATATTATTATAATATAATAATATATTTAAATGAATTATTTTATCAGAAAAGATAAAATATTAATTTTTAACAATTGTCACATTAAAAAAATTTCTCCATCTATATCCACATAAAATGAATATTTTTCTCATCATATAAATCAATAATTAATTATTCACAAATAATATTACAGAATCACAATATCGACAACTGCGGTTCTGAGAAAGAGGGGCTTTCCAATAAGGATTTCTCTTTATTGGCGCCCAATTAGATGACCTAACCTCTCCTTAGACAGAACTTTCTAGACATTGCCAATATTTCTATCTAATAATATTATTCAAATAATATGAATTATTGGTCTGATAATGGAAAATACTGTGTAATGACAATTATTGAAACAACAATAATATAAAATATCAATGCATCAATTATTGAATCAATAAATAAAATACTGAACAATAACTACTGTAACAATTATTGAGTAATGCCTTCTTACTTAAGAATCAATAATTGGTGCAATACCGTGTGCTATTGTTTTTTAACCACCGAGTATTTCAACAGTATTAACGGTAACAACTACGCCGTTATTTATAAACAACTTATATTTGTCTTTTTCTTTATCCAATCACTTTCCGTTATGGGGCCCACACAAGGCTGCGCCATCGTACGAATATTCCCTGACAAAATATGAATATTTTATAACCACCTGTTTATTTGAAATATTTGCGCATTTTACCCATAACTAACCACATTAATCAAATCAACTCTTACTATTTCAAAATAATAAATAGAGGAAATTAAATTTTATTTATTAATAATTTGGGGTCTTACAGATAATACTTGCAGGACTAAATTAAAAATGAAGGAAAAGATGAAGGTATTATATTGTAATATTTCGAGCCCCAAAACGTGCAATTATCGAAACTATATTTTCTTATAAATAGAAGCTCATTCTTCTTTCATTCTCACCAATTCACTAAGACTCACAAGAGCAATTATAGAGAGAGAAGCTATAGAGAGAAAGAAGAAGAGAAGTCTGCTACTTCACTATTCCAATATCCAGTCTTCTTCTGAGGTAAGGGGTATTATTTATTTCATATTCAGAAGAGATATTATTTTTCGTATTCGTATGAATATTATTTTTGTTCAATATTCATAAAGAATATTATTTTCGTTCAATATTCGTAAAGAATATTATTTTCGTTCAATATTCGTAAGGAATATTATTTTCGTTCAATATTCGTTGGAATATTATTTTTGTTCAACAGTGGTAAGGGATATTATTTTTGTTCAGTATTCATAAGGAATAATATTTTTTTCCATAATCTATAGTATGTGAGTAATATTAATTCGTCTCGTATTCCTGATTATACCCTCATTTTGTTAAAGTATTGTTTCTATACTCCGTGAAATTAGTAGAATATCCTTAAAATTTGCGATTCATCTAGTATCATTTCACAAGGATATTTTCTGCACATTCTTGTTAAATTTTAAGCTTTTCATGCTGGAGTACTGTCCATGAGTACTATTCATTTATACGGTACTATTCACAAAAGTATTATTCATAAAGTACTGTTCATAAAGTACTATTCATAAAGTACTATTTATGAGTACTATTCACAAAGTACTATTCATGGGGTACTATTCCTGAAGTACTATTCACGGAGTATTATTCACCCGGAGTACTATTCATGACAAAAATTAATTCCTTTTCGGTCCAAATCATTTTTGATACAACATCATTCTTGAATTTTACTCCACAAAGCAGTATCATATTGGCAATTTAAACATTATTGAATCCTGGATAAATTAAATTATAAATCTTTAAAAATTTATCCTTTATTTCTTTTAATTGAATTCTTATATCATTGTCATCATCCTCATGCTTAAATTGTGATGAAAGTCATCTTTGGCTTACGTGCATAGATGGACTGTTGATTGGTATGATTATGACCAGGGATCATTCGGTATAATCATGACCCGTAATGTTACAAATGATGTGGTAAAAGTTCTCATTGACCTGTAGTACATTGATGGACAGTTGTTGGTATGATTATGACCAGGGATTATCGGTATAATCATAACCATTGATGATTACATGAATATTCTTGGCCGTGGTGTAGGGATGATTGGATGATGTGGTTTATTTATTAAGATGAGTCTCAGCGATAAAGTTGATGAAAAACTTTTTAAATCATAGAAGATAGTAGATATCATGCTCTACTTGACTCTTCTAATGGATTACTTGTTCCGCTGCAGTTAAACTTGTTGTCTATTATATTCTATCAGTTTAACATTGTTGAAGGCTAACGATAACTTATTTTGCATTATCTTGGTCATAATATTTCGTACTGCTAGTTGAGCTCACCCTTTTGCTTTCATTGTTCTCTTCAGGAAATGAGAACGTAGCTGAGACTAGTCGGGGAACGGAGTGATGGTCCGAGATGGTGTTATAGTATTCCTCACTATTCTATAAAATAGTGTGACAATAAATGTAATGAGGACTTCATTTGAATTTGGATATTGTCTAGAAGATAATATTCGTGTAAAAACACTCAGCTCATGTTGTATAATTAAGTTTGTATTTGTATTCAGTACCATGTATTTGGCGACCCAAGATGGGTGATATATACCTATTTTGGGGGGCATCATAGTTGGTATCTAAGCCATAGTAAAGAGCCCCGAGCCTTTATCTGGTGACTTCCAAGTCTTGGAATGCACCGAAGCCAGAATTTCCGTAGGGGAAGCCGTTCTGCGGTGGAAAGTTGATTGGTATCATTGTGAGGTGCTATCCAAGTAAAGGGATACGAGTCACAGTTGGTATCAAAGCTTAGGGATATGATCCCTAGCTGAGATGTGAGACAAGAACTAAGAGGGGAGAGATGGGGAATTTCTTCACTAGTATGACCTACCTAAGTTTATTTGGTATTTAATTGGTCGGTCAGAGTATAGGGATAATATGTGACATGTCAATTAACCCTTGTTTTGTGGCAGTGTTTGAAAATGACGTCTGAGAATGTTGAGATCAACAATGAAGACCGTTGAGTCACCAATAATCAATACCCATGATAATCTGTAATATGAAGACAATAATCCTCAGGTAAACAACAACACCGATCAAATGATGAATGATGGGATGTTCAGAGGCTTTATGCAATTCATACAACATCAGGCGAGAGCGGCTCCTGTTCAAAATACAGGTAAAAACACTGGCAACTCTCAGATGGTCACTATTAAGCAGTTTAAGGAGTTGGGACCACTGGAGTTTTTGGGAAGGCTAGAACCACTAAAGGCAGAGACGTGGATAAAGCAGATCACAAAGATATTTGATGTCTTGGGATGCTCCGAGGAGCAAAAGGTTCCCTTTGCCACCTTCATGTTGAGAAGGAAGGCAGATTACTAGTGGGAATCAGTAAAACGTACTCAGCTTACCACACTCAAAATGTCTTGGAAGAACTTCCAAGAGCTGTTCAACGACAAGTACTTTTCTGAAAGTATTCGTCACATGAAGGAGGTGAAGTTTATCAAGTTGGAGCAAAACAATATGACCTGTCGCGGTCATGCGAGGCTAAGTTTGCCGAAAGTTATCCGGTCAGATCCCATTTGGTTGATAATGAGGAGAGAATGACGCGAATATTTCTGCGAGGTTTGAGACCCGAAATACGTCAATACCTCATTTTTCACAAATTGTGTTTGTATCCAGATGTTGTAAATAGGGCTCAGTTATTGGAGCGCGATAATGAGTCAACCCAACCAAGAGAGAGCAGCCGGCAAGCCGATAATACCAGTGGTAGAAGTCATTGAAGCGGTGACAACAAACGTAGAGGAAATTATCATGCCAGAAATGGTAACCACTTCGGTGGTAATCATGGCTAAGATAATAGAAGAAATGATTCAAGTGGAAATTTCAAGAAGAGAAGATTTAATGATGACGGAAAGACGTCGCTAAAGAAAGACCAAAGACCAAAGAACAAATTCTAGGGGAGGAGAACGGCGGCCAGTTAGATGCTACAGATGCGGAGAAGAGGGACATATAAGTCCAAACTGTCCACAGTCTTCCAAGGTATGTTTTAGTTGTGGAAAAGACGGTCACATAGCTTGATTTTATCCTGTAGCGAAATCAAGTCCAGCTGGGACGGTTGCACCAAAGGCGGATACGGACAAAACAAAGTATGTGGTTTCAGGAAGAGCATTTTTTGTGACTTCTCAAAAAGAGAGTAACCCTAATAAAGTTAGCACGGGTTAGTTAATTATAAATTCTTGTGAAGTCTATACCTTATTAGATACCGGTTCTACCCATTCTTTTATTTTTCCTACTTGCGCTCAACGTTTAAATTTAACTTCGGAGAAATTAGACTTTGACTTATCTGTTGAAACTCCGTTTGGAGAAACCTTTGTTACATCCACTATTTATAAGTCTTGTTTGATTCAAATTGGTAACCGCACGTTACCTGTAGTTCATATCTATTTGAAAATACTTGCCTTTGATGTGATTTTAGAAATCGACTGGTTAACTACTCATCATGCAAAAATTAATTATTTTCGTAAGGTTGTTAGCTTTCATATTCCTAACCAACCTATTATGCGAATTCAAGCAACCAAACCACTAAAGTCAATCATTGTCATATCAAGCCATAAAGCTATTCGTTTATTGAAAAAAGGATGTCAAGCTTTCTTAGCTCATATCACATATTTAAACAAAAATACGTCAGATTTGAATGATATTTCTATTGTTAATAAATTTTCTGACGTATTCCTGAAGACTTCCTAGCCTCCCTAGAGTGTGAAATCGAATTTTGTATTGACCCCAGTACAAAACTCATTTTTAAAACCCTCAAATATTTTTCTTCACCCAAAATGAACGTAACATGCGCCAAAGACGTTGGCTCGAGCTATTGAAGGTTACGACTATACCATTCAATATCATCGTGGAAGAGCGAACCTGGTAGCTAACGCATTGAGTAGAAGATCGTATGCGTTTACGAGTATGATGTTGTTAGCATAAAAACCCATTTCGTATAACTTACAAATGATGAAGATATAGTTAAAGACAGGGAGCCACGTGGTGATATCACATATACGAGTAGAATCGACTTTAATCGATATATTTAAAGTTGTTCAAGCTACAGACCCGGAACTGATGAATACAAAGAAGAAGGTTCAAGAAGGCGTTATTCTAGAAGCAAGAGTCGATGAAGAGAGGAAATCTTAACCCTCGATTTTATTAGTCTATTTGAAATTCTCGATCGAGTAGGAACAGTGGCCTATAGACTCGTTTTACTGCCAAGTATGTTGCGTGTTCAAAATATTTTTCACGTATCGATGTTACGTAAATATGTGGATGACCCGAACCACATTATTGAATTAGAACTAGACGAGATAGCAGAAGATTTAACGTATGAGAAGATACGTGTTAAAATCTTGGATAAGAAGGATCATATTCGACACTCAAAGGTTATACCTCAAGAGTTAGAATCTAAACGAGGTATCCTCACCTCTTGAGCATCTGAGAATGCGTGACGTAAATTTCGAGGGCTAAATTTCATAAGAAGGGGAGATTGTAAGACCCCGAATTTTATGAAATGAAAGCATTCAATTTTCTTATAATTATTATTTTATTTAGTAAATGGTTAAATTGATAAAAGGTTAAAGTTAATTAAGAGTGATATGTGAAAATTTTGTAAAGTAAGTAAGTTGTCATAAAATATTCGTTTAGTCGGAGAATATTATTTTTATCGGGGAATATTCGAACGACGACACAATCATTGGTGGACCCCACAACGGAAGTATTGTCGTAGTTAGAAAATGACAGAAATATCTTTTTATAAAAAATAACGACGAAAGTGTTACCGTTAAACTGTTGATCTACCCGGTAGTAAAAGTACAGTAATATGCGTGGTCGCATAGTAGCACACGATATTAATTATTGATGCTTACATGAGAAGTCACTCAGTTATACTCAATTATTACTACAGTAATTATTACATAATATTTCTCATATATTATTGATTCAATTATTGTCACAGTATCATCTGCATAATATTTTATATTATTAAATCAATAATTGAGACGACAAAGTTATTCATATTATTATTTGCAATATTGACGACGTCTAGAAAGTTCTGTCGAGGAGATGTTTGGTCACCTAATTGCACGCCAATAGAGAGAAATCTTTATCGGAAAGCCCCCTCTTTCTTGGGAATGATCTGGTTGTTAAATATTGTGAGTTATAATATTAATGATGAATAAGTTCGTGTTGATTAAAGATAAAATTGATAGTTCCATTGTATTGGGATTATTAGTGTTAGTGGAAATCGACATTTATTTCGATGATAATTGATGTCTGGAGGTTATATTGACCAATCGGATAATTAATTAGATAAATGAGCAATTAATTGTTATTAATTCACATGCTTATAACTATTTGTTCATATGTGTGTACTATTGATTCACATGCATGTACTATTAGGGGAGGTGGTGCAAGATTGATAATACTTGCATGACTAAATTAAAAATGGAGGTATAGATGAAGGTACTATACTGTAACTATATTTTTTCACATGTATAGAACTATTGATTATCATGAATGTATTGTTGATTCACATGATGTACTATTAGGGGAGGTGGTGCAAGTTTGATAATACTTGCAGGACTAAATTTAAAATAAAGGAAAAGATGAAGGTATTATACTGTAATATTTCGAGCCCAAAACGTGCAATTATCGAAACTATATTTTTCTATAAATAGAAGCTCATTCTTCTTTCATTCTCACCAATTCACTAAGACTCACACAAGAGTAATTATAGAGAGAGAAGCTATAGAGAGAAAAAGAAGTAGTCTAGCTCTTCTTTTCATTTTCTTTTTTCTTTTTATTTTTGGCCTGCGAGATGCTTATACTTATACTTTTAATACAAACAAAATTAATAATCCGTGCAAACTACAGATAAGTTTAAAAACGATTTATTTGGTAAATTATATATATAATATTTTTGAATGACATTTTAATATATCTCGAGTCGACTCAGCTCTCCAAATTTGGTGACTTGAAAGCTCAAAAGTTATTTCCTTATTTTTATTTTATTTTTATATCTTTACTTAATTCTTAATGATAAATAATATATTGCATCTTGAATAATAAATGTGTACTAAAATTTTGTGAAAAAATATAACTTTTGAGTGTTTTAGTTGACTTTTAGGAATATCAAAATTTATGACCAAGAATACATAAAAATCAAACAAAGAAAACAAAAAAACAACATTTTGAACTACCGAGTCACCAAAACTGGATTACTAAATTGACTCAAGACCAACTAAAATAACTCGTATTTATCTTGCTATAAATTGGTATAGATGGTATAGATATTTGAGTAACATACCTATATATATTAATAGATATTCCTATTAAAATATGCACTTTAAATTTATTTTTTGTTCTTGCCTTGTTTTGTTGATTTGAATATATACTCCATTATATTGAACCAAAATAGATGGCACCCATGCTTGGGTGATAAGATCGAATTAAGGCAATTATACCAGTACCCTCTCTTTTTCGAACTCGGCTCCTCTAAAGTTTGTTATGTTGGCATGACATATGTATCATCAACCTGCTCATACTTCTGGTTAGAAGAAAATCATCACTTACTTGAATGCCTACGTACCTTTCGCCTTCATCGAATTTTGCCAGCGCAACAAGCTAAAGAAAGAATTATTTAACTGAGAAATGGAAAAGAAATATTCCAACAAAATTATTAAACAGAATCTGATGCTCTATATCCTTGGCGATGATGATGATGATGTTAAACTTATCAGGATCCCCACTGTGAAAAAGGAAGGAATATTTGAAGATAGGTTATTATTGAATATACCCTCTTTTGTGCTTTCTATAAATAGAGCTAGCCTTTGGAAGAGAGATATATAGACATCAAGAACAAAAACAAAAAATATATATAGCAGAATTAAAGGCGAAATGGCACAAGTAGTGAGGTATCACAAGGTTGACCTCAAGACATTGTTGTCTCAAGCTAAGGAAAATGCGTTGCTCAAAAAGGACCCGGGCCAGAAGGTAAGTCCACTGAAATTGGAAACAAACATCAAATATATATACACACTAAAGTTGTCTACAGAACAAAAATAATCCTTAATATTTGTAAATTTTGCAAGTGATACATTTTTGCAAAATTTAGACCATCTTACACCTTTGGGATTTTTAAAATTTGGTACCATTTGCAACATAATGTCGCCGAGTGTTCAAAAATTTTAAGATCACATCTATCTGATGTTGTAATGTATGGATGATATAAGATGGATTGAGTGATACATATTCCGTAATAAACTTTTGCGATGAAACATTTGCTATTTATATATAGGTGATTGATAATGTCATCGCTATCAGAGTAAATATACATTTGGCAACACTTTTATAATTGTTATTTTGAAATGTCAACCGTCAATATATATATATATATATATATATATATATAAAGGCATCGACATATCATTTATTGGTCACCGTTGGTTTGCCTTATCTATCCTTATAATAATGTAAATTTCTGTTGACTTATTCAGAGCAGTTGGGCTTTTGTGTATGCAAAGGAACTCAATTATGCCAACCCTTCAGGCTGGAAGTTTACGTAAGTAGAAATAAGATTTAGTTAACTTAATTGACGTCAAAGGTTAAGATTTGTGTTTAAACACCTGAATTTTATTCAGTTAAAAATAGGGATATATAAGCAACTATGTCATTAAATTAAAGTGATAGAAGGACTATAGAAATTTTATTGAAGTCTAGACTCTAGGTAGATAGAAGGACTTACATTAAAAATGTTCCAGAAAAAAAAAATCAATAAAATCACCTTAATGAATTTAAGCTCCTTATATCAAAAGTTTCTGACTTTAATTCTACTATCATTTTTTTTCAGTGATGCCAGTGCTGAATTAATTGGTAGCTTAGTCCTACATGTTGACGGAAACTATATGACAGAAAAGCTTGAAAAATTATCTTATGAGGTATCTTTTGTGGTGTTGCTGAAAGACAACTTTAACATAGCAAGTCCGGTGAGTCTTACACTTACTCTTCCGAATGGATCCTCGCAAGTGAACGGATATGGATTGATGAATTATCCGAGAAACACACCATTTTCGCTCAAAGCTGGGGAATTCTTGAATAGCTTTGACTCTGGAGATTTAAAATTTGCTCTTGACGGGAGTGAAAGCGCGACTATGAAGACGGGTTTAGTTATCTATGGTGTTCAAATTAGTCCCCCCAGCGCCTAAATGAACGATCAGTAATCTTCCTATGAACAGTTGATCAAGAAACTATATACTAGTTGATGGCTGTTATTAGAATATAATAAATAAATCAACCACTAGCTGATAGCTGTTATTAGCATTTAATAAATAAATCAACAATCAGCTCATGGTTGTTATTAGCATGTAATAAATAAATCAACTACCACTAGGTGGTTGTTATTACCGTATTATAAATAAAACAATTACCACTAGATGGTTTATTGTGATGTTTATGATCTGATCCGATCTGATACTTAGGAATGCATAGAGTAGGAAAAAATAAATTATGTAGATAATTGAAAGGATGAACCTTTCATACAATTTGTTAACTTCGGGTATAAAATGAATAACTACAAGTCTACAAACAAATCGTGGTTGCTGTGTAAACTTAGTAGGCTCGTCAATGACTTGGTCTTGGATTTCGAGAATTAGAGATTTCAGCACATAGATATAGCTAACAGCTATAAAATATTCTCAAAATTAGAAAGTCAAAGATATGTAATCTAACAATGGCTAAAATTAAGGAGTAACAATATATTATAGATAGAGTCCATACTCTACACAAATATCTAAACCAGTTAATTTAGAGACTCCAAATTAGACCTGAAAGAAAATATTCCAATTCAATCCTGCACGTAATATCAATTTGACTTATAACCAAATTAAATTATCATGAACCAAACTTATATTTGCAAATATATTCAGACCATTAAATAACTTATATTTGCAAATATATTGTCATTATTAAAATTACAAATAATAAAACTAATAATCTCCACCTTTTGATGATGACAATATATTATTCCTTACAATCATGCTCTCCCTAACTATATGGCTCCCCCTAAATTTTGCCTATAGGAGATATAAAGATCACATAACTGTTATGATAAATAATGCATAATGATAAGCTGTATATAACAGATAATGAATCAAAATATCCAACCATTATCATCAATATGATATCCAAAAAATCCAAACATATTATAATCAATATAACCATCAAATATCATAATCATCAATATTTTTAAACATTTCTCCCCTTATCATTATCAAAAAGAAATAAATCATCAATTTAGCTATATCTCTCCCCATTTGTCACTAACAAAAAATAATTCATAAAATAAAGACACGACATCAAGCTTGTAACAATATCACATATAGCACTTAAATAAAATAACCATACCTTTGTGATTTGTTACCTATATATCCACAATTTTGTTACCAACAATAAGCTTGATAGATGAGCTCCTTTAGTGTAGCAAACAAATTTCTTCAAAACCTCTTCTTGTGGACATCCTAATGTTGAAATTTCTGATGATCAGACTTGGAGGATGATTTCCCATAGTTCTAGAAGATTTAGGAAGCCTGGAAGAAGTCATTTGCTTTTCAGATTCATCCTCTGGAATATAAGTTACTGCATCCGAATATTCATATGTTTTTTATTCTAAAGCAGACCTCTCGATTTTTCTAGATTTAGGTGTTTGTAAATTTGAGTTTTCTTCTAAAACAGACAGGTCAAACTGTCTGATTTCATCTATATTTCCTTCTGATGCAGACGTCTTATGTGACGCCCCCAAAATAGGTATACATCACCCATCTTGAGTCGCCAAATACATGGTACATAAATCAAATACAACATAATTATACAACTGTCGTGTAAAACATAAACTGAGAGTTTAAACAAGAATATTGCCTTCTAGACAATATCAATTCTCAATGGAGTCCTCATAGACAGTATACAAACTCAAATTCAGTCCTCATTACATTTATTATCACATTATTTAACAGAATGGTGAGGACTACTAATGCTATCATCTGGGATCGATAACTGTTCCCCGACTCGTCGTCACCTATATTCTCATTTCTCAAAGAAATGAAGAAAGGGTGAGCTCAACTAGCCCAGTAAGAAATATTATGACTAAGATAATGCAGAATAAATTATCAATAGTCTTCAACAATGTTAAACTGATAAAATACAATAGACATCAAGTTTAACTGCAGCGGAACAAGCAATCCATTAAAAGAGTCAAGTAGAGAATAAAATCTACTATCTTCTATGATTTAAAAATGTTTTCATCCATTTTTATCGTTGAGACTCAGCTTAATAAATAAACCACATCATCGAATCACCCCTACACTACGGGCCAAGGATATTCATTAAATCATCAATAGTCATGACTATACCGAATAATCCTTGGTCATAATCATACCAAATTCATCTCTGCACGTAAGCCAAAGATATACAACAATAAAACCAATAATCAACAAACTAGCTCTGCACGTGAGCCAAAGATATACAATTCAATAATCAAAAGTCCATTTTTGCACGTAAGCCAAAGATAACTTTCATCACCATATAAGCATGAGGATGATGACAATGATATAAGCATTAATCATACGAAAACAAGGATAAATACTAAAGACTTTAAACTTATCCAAATATTATCAATAACTCATAATCTAATATTATTAATATTATAACAATATTTTAATCGCTTCTCAAACTTATAAATAATTTATTTCAATTGCTTACACTTTACCATATAATGTATTTAATCATTCAAAATGCCATACTCATAAGATCTCATCACCAATAATCAAATTCTTTATCAAAAATCTGCATATACCTTCCAAACCATAAATCCTATTTTTCCAATTTTGTTACTTCACATAACATATTTAACTCATAAGTTCGTAACTAAACTATTTTCATGAAAAATACCAAATCAGTCCCAAAAATATTTCTTTTCTGGTATTTAGCAGAATATAGTCCCATAATGAACATATATTTTTCTCGGAATTTTTAAAATTCATTTACTATTTTTCAAAAATCAATTTCTAATTAATTCCTTAAGAAGTTAGCTACCTCAAGGTTAACTCCAAAAATTCCCAAATCTTGGCATAATCTTACAAATGTTAACATGAGCTTCCAATTTAAATTTCATGGTCATCGGAGTTATAGAACTTCGGTTATAGCGTTTTTCGTCGGAAAAACCTAAATATTGAAATGGTCATAACTTGCTCATTTTAAGTCAGAATGAGCTCATTTTTGGACAGGAGGTACTTTATATCATATAATTTCATGTCCCAAAAGGCCAGAATTGTTCTCACAAATTAAGTAGCCGAAACAGCCCCTTAAAGTTTCTGGGCAGTAGCGTTTTGGGTTTTTGCAGCTTTGCACTCCTTTGCTAAAATCAGTCCACACGAAAATCTACAACACCTTTTCCAGTGATTCCACTTGGATAAGTTACATAACTCATAGACCTAACTCTAGAACTTAACCACACCCAAAAATTTGAAATATAATAGGAGATATGGTCAATTGAATTTCATGTTCTATTTTCACCAAAATCTGATTTTCAACCCTTTGTAATTTCTAAGAAACTTTCATGTTTTCACATAATAACCAACATAACTCATCATAACACTTACTAATACCACATATACCCATGATTTTCATTAGTCCAATACTTTTATTATGACTCTCATCATAATCAACGTAACCGGATCATTTCCACAATTTAATAAGGAATGAATATAAAGGATCATTCACCATGCATGTGGTAATCCACATAGACAGGTTATTCTAACAGAATAATAAAGAATGGAATAACAGAAGGATTCACCATGCATGCGATAGAGACCACACAGACAAGTTATTCCCAACAGAATAATAAAGACGGAACCAGGTCTGGCGTAAAACGCACAGACAGGATATTCCAGCAGAATAGTAAAGAATGGAAGAACAACAGACATCACCAGTATACACGGTGTCTGGCATGATACTGAGTTATTCCAACAGAATAATAAATGGAACCAGTCGGTAGAAATTCACATCCAAGCGAGGATATTACGTGAGAATATTAAAGAATGGAATAATAGAAGAATTTCACCATGTATATGCGACTTTAGCAGATAAGCAAAGTTATTCAACATAATAATATAGAATGAAATAATAGAAGAATTTCACTATGCATACGGTACTTGGCATAAACAGGTTATTCCAACATAATAATATAGAATGGAATAACATAGGATTTCACCAAGTATAGGGTATATGCATATATCTGAGTTATGTATAGGGTATGCCGCTTATCTGAGTTATTCCAATGAATAATAAAGAATGGAATAATGAAGTTCTCTTCATGACTAAGAAAGAATAACACCCCTTACGGGTACAACAAATAATATCCCTTACTAGTAAAAGACCTTTGGATATCAAGTAGTGAAGTAATGTAATACTCTTCTTCTTTCTCTCTATAATTTCTCTCTCTAGAGTTTCAATTGAATTCGTAAGAAATAATGAAGGAATGAGCTTATTTATAGAAAAAGCGAGAGTGGCTCTTGGTCTTAACGAAGGGTCAAAATGACTCTTGGTAATATTGAAGAGACAACTCTTGTTTTGCGAAGGGTAATTAACTCTTGGAACACCGAAGAGGCAAATAACTCTTGGTAATATTGAAGGGACAACTACTATTTACGAAGGGGCAATTAACTCTTGGTAATATTGAAGGGACAAGTTACTATTAAGACTTTAAATCAACGATCCATATTGATTTACTATTATAATTTCAACCAACGGTCAGAAAAATTAACACATCTCCTCATGGAATAATATTGTACCCAAATACCCGAATGCACAATACTAGAGTGAATAGTAATTAGGTGAATAGTAACTTGTGAATAGTAACTCGTGAATAGTAACTCATGAATAGTAACTCGTGAATAGTAACTCATGAATAATAACTCTGACATGAAAAGTGTCCCGAATACCCGATTGAACAATATAACCTCCAGACATCAATAATCATCGGAATAGATGTCAATTTCTACTAACACAAATAATCCCAACACAATAAAACTATAAAATTCATCTTTAATCAACACGAACTTATCCATCATTAATATCATAACTCACAATATTTAACAACCAGGTTGTTCCCAGGAAAGAGGGGGCTTTCCGATAAAGATTTCTCCCTATTGGCGCGTAATTAGATTATCTAACCTCTCCTTAACAGAACTTCTAGACATTATAAATATTGCAATTTAATAATATGAATAACTTTGTCGTCTCAATTATTGATTTAATAAAATAACATATAATGCAGATGATACTGACAATAATCGAATCAATAATATGAGAGATATGATGCAACAATTACTGTAGCAATAATTGAGTATAACTCAGTGACTTCTCACATAAGTATCAATAATCAATACCGTGTGCTACTATGCAACCACGAGTATTATTGTACTTTTACTACCGGGTAGTTCAACAATTTTAACGGTAAAACCTTCGTCGTTATTTTCATAAAATATTTTTGTCTTTTTCTAACTACGACAGTACTTCCGTTGTGGGTTCACCAATGATTGTGCCGTCGTACGAATATTCCCCGACAAAAAGAATATTCCCGACCAATGGAATATTTATAACAACTTGCATACTTTGCAAAATTTTCAAATATGACCCTTAACTTTAAACTTTTATCAATTTAACTATTTACCAAAATAGAAAAATTTAATACTTTTATTTCATAAAATTCGGGGTCTCACATCTTAGACTGTCCGGATTGAACTGTTTGGGTTCCACAATTCAAATAGTCATTTCCAACAGAAACCTCATTCTCTTCCTTTAGCAGATCATGGTTAAGTTAATCAAAAATAATATTCACTTATTCCTCATCAAGATTGTCATTTGTATTAAATATGGAGCATTTAGCACAATATATACTTTATAATAAATGATGTTATGAACCCATGTAATACGAAATCCATAGATTTTTCATAATATATCTAATTAAAACACTATTTTAGAAAAAAATATAAGGTACTTACAGATTTTGCCAAATAATTTATAAGTACTATTCGTCTCCTTTTTGAACTTAAGACATTGACAAAATGAACAAATAGTCTACCTTTTTCGTACCCAAATCTTCTTGGGTCCTATTCGTGACTCCCCCAAAATAGGTCCATACAACTCATTCTGAGTCACCAAATACATGGTACAAAATTCAAATACAAACTGCATTTATACAATTATTAATTGTCGTGTAAAATACGACAAAACGTAAGTTGTGAGTTTTAATACAAATATTATTTCGTAGACAATATCCAAACTCAAATGAAGTTCTCATTACAATTATTATCACACTATTTTATAGAATAGTGAGGACTACTATAGCAACCATCTTGGACCATCACTCCATTCTCCGACTAGTCACAACTATATTCTCATTTCCTGAAGAGAACAATGAAAGAAAATGGTGAGCTCAACTAGCCTAGTAAAGAATATTATGACTAAGATAATGTAAAATAAATTATCATTAGTCCTTAACAAAGTAAATGTAATGACTCAGAAATTCTATAAAATATTCAGTTGTTATAATGTCAATTTTGTGTATAAATTTTATTTTATTTTTGTATCCTGACCTTATAATTATTTGTTACTTAATATTTTATTAAGTATCTTAGATCATGAATGGTAAAAAAAAAGAGTTAATGATATATGTACCAACTATTGTTGCTAGCCTAAAAGGAATTTAATAAGATAGAAAAAATTTTGTGTTTAAAATGAGTCCATTCTAAAACATTGGGCCATATTAAATTTTGCTATGTATGCTTGTATGCCCCTTTCAACTATTTTAGGGTATGGGTTGTTGTATTAGGTCTATAACAAAATTAAAAGGGCCAATTTTAACCTATTTTCTTAGTGCAATTTGGCAGCTACATGGTTAAAGAGGGAGGGTTAGTTTAAACCCAAATTAAAATTGTCACATTGTTCCCCCAGCCCAATCCTGTAAACCCAGTGATGTATAGCAAGATAACTGCTTCAAACCAATTAAGAAAAACAATAACATGGCTTGAGCACCAAGTCAAGTAGCAAGTTATACGAATTCTAAGTTGGTTTCTAGTTAGCATGTTAGTTCAGTTAACAGTCAGCTAGCAGGTGGGATAAACTTGCAGTGGATAAGAGGAAGCAGAATAGCTATGGTCTGACAGGCCCTATAGGGGCCAAGTGAACTAGACTAGGAATGATGGATGGGAGCTTGATAGGGTGGTTGTGTAGAGGCCAACTAAAGGTGATAGTACTGTCAGAAAAGAGGAGATAAACTCAACCATAAAAGGCCAAGCTTATGGCCTAGAACCGATTAGCTCACCACTTAGCAAAGTTAAAAGAAAAAGGGAAGAAGTAACGGTATCAGTCATATAGAGTAAGAGAGGAAAAGCTTCGGCTAGAGAAGGAGGAGAAACTGGGCAGCTCAACCCACTTGTAACCTTCAAATCAACAAGGTAAGCCAATTCTGACCTTTCCAATCCTTTTCCATTCGTTCCTGTTTCTTTAAATGATAGCAACTGGACTGTTAGAGTTTAGGTAACATGTATGGCTGTTATATTGGAATTGGTACAATAGGATGCCTGTTTCAATGCTATTTGGATTACCGTGATTGGAGTTGTTATGTATCATCTTATGCTTGTTATTGTTTAAGCCATAAGGCTGGGATCACTAAGCTAAGAATATATGTATTGTATGGATAGATATGAACCGCATCCCAACTGTTTGGTAAAATGTCTGTTAATAGACTATTGGAGTCAACTGTGTTGAAAATGAGTACAGCCAAGTCTAATCCTATGCCAATATTCTATATTAAAATTCTAAAGATGCAAATGTGCTTAAAAGGTTAGTTTTGCATGAGCATAAGATGATTATAACTTGGTGTATACCGGTCTATATATGAGCTAAGCATTTAACTAAGACTTAGCCACCGTTTTAAGGATTTTGTATGCTAGACTAGAGGATTTGATAATGACTGATATGGTATAAGCTATTCTGCGACGCCCCTAAAATAGGTATACATCACCCATTCTGAGTCGCCAAATATATGGTACAGAAAATAACTACAACTTTATTATTACAATTGTCGTGCAAAATACGACAACACATACTGTGAGTTTAAATACAAATATTGTCTTCTAGACAATATCCACACTCAAATAAAGTCTTCATTACAATTATTGATGCACTATTTTACAAAAATAGTGAGGACTTCTAAAACAACTGTCTAGGACCATCACTCTATACCCCGACTGGTTCCTGCTATGTTCTCGCTTCCTGAGAAGAAAAATGGAACAAAAAGGAAAAGGGTGAGCTCAACTAGCCCAGTAAAGAATATTATGACTAAGATAATATACAATAAATTATCCTTAGTCTTCAACAGGGAAAAATCTGATAGAATATAATAGACAACAAGTTTCAGATCAACAACTGCAGCGAAAACAACAATTCATTAGAAGAGTTAAGTAGAGAATGAAATCTATTATCATCTATGAATTTAAAAGTCCATCATCAATATTTTATCCATGTAACATCAATCAATATACATCTTGAATCAAATATTCATCTTTACACTACGGGCCAAAGATATTCATTTGTATCACCAGTTGGTCATGTTCATCTCAACACCTGTTCATCTTTGCACTACAGGCCAAAGATATTCATCAGGTAATCATACATCTTTGCACTACAGGCCAAAGATATTTATCAAGTATCACCATTAAGGACTGAGGATGATGAAAAACATTTTAGAGAACGAATCAAGTGAGATAAAAGGATAAAGTTTAGAGATTTGTACTTTAGATAACTCAAGTTTAAAAATACTCCATAATAAACCATAATGGAGTAAAATTCAAGAATAAAGATCAAAAACATGGATTCAATTTCAGGATTAAAGGTCACAACAGATAACTGGGAAGGAGAAATTTTTTTTTCTTTTTGAGCAAGACTGTGAGTGAGCGATCTTAGGAAAGCGATTGCCGTCATGAAAAGTTCTAAATTTGATAAAAAGTTCAGACCAATATTCCTATAAAAGGATATTAGATGAAGTGAAATTTCTAATCATTTCAGGAATTATAAAAGCAATAAAATAATATCTTTACCTTAGTAGAAACTGGATTTGCCTGGAATATTGGATATTATTCTGAGAAAATCTTGCAGAAAACTACGCTCAAAGTATTCCTATACTCAAGAAAAATACTCACAATAATACGCTCGATAATCTAGAGAGAGAAAGCTTATGTTTCTGGTGTGATTTTCAATTCTAACTTAAGCACCTATTTATAGAAAAATGCTAGAACGCCAAAGGAGACTAAAATAATAAAATAATATTCTTATTTCCTTCTCTTCTACGCACACCTTACTTGAATCAAGATTGTCCAACTTTGCTCACCCACCCCAATAATTTATCACATATTTTTGAAAAATAAATAAATAAAAGAATTCAAATTCAATTTGAAAACTAATTCAATTTGATTATCTTTACTCCATTTAATTCACAATAAATAGCTCTTTTATCAGAAAAATATGAATTTTATGTCCATTCCATAGGAAATCAAATTCTCTACAACTTTAGAGAAGAAAGTTTTTCCAAATTCTAAACAAAAAATGTCCGAAATCCACATACGGATGATTTTTAATACATCCATTCTGACAAAATAATTATAAAATACCTCAAAATTAATTACTTCATTTATAACCACACAAAATAAATATTTTTCTACCCATCATTTTTGACGCCCCCAAAATAGGTATACATCACCTATTCTGAGTCGCCAAATACATGGTACATAATACAAATACAATCTTTAATATACAACAAGAGAGCTGTGAGTTTTAATACAAATACTGTCTTCTAAACAATATCCACTCTCAGAATATGTCTTCATTACATTTATTATCACACTATTTAACAGAATAGTGAGGACTACTAATACTATCATCTGGTCCATCACTCGCTCCCCGACTAGCCCAAATTTATATTCTCATTTCTGAATAGAGCGGTGAAAGAAAGGGTGAGCTCAACTAGCCCCGAAGAAATATTATGACTAAGATAGTGCAGAATAAATTATCATTAGTCTTCAACAATGTTAAACTGATAAAATACAATAGACATCAAGTTTAACTGCAGCGGAACAAGCAATCCATTAAAAGAGTCAAGTAGAGAATAGAATCTACTATGTTTTATGATTTAAAAAGTTTTTTCATCACTTTTATTGCTGAGACTCAGCCCAATAAATAATCCACATCATCAAATCATCCCTGCACTACAGGCCAAGGATATTCTTTAGTATCACGACCACGAATTATCCATGCACTACGGGCCAAAGAAAATCGTGTTTTCATCAACGGTCCTGATCATGACATAAAACAATTCATTTTTGCACCCTTGGCCGAAGAGAATCCATAGCCATAATCATACCGAAAACTGTCCATTAATGCATTACGGGCCAATGAGGACTTTTTCCACATCATTTGTAATATTACGGTCATGATTATACCGAATAATCCCTGGTCATAATCATACCAAGTCCATCTATGCACTACAGGCCACAGATGACTTTCAACATAATATATACATGAGGATGATGACAATGACATAATAATTCAATAAAACAAGTTCACGAATTAATTTTTCCAGGAATCAATAACGTCCAAATTTTCAACATGATACTTCTTTGTAGAGTAAAATTCAAGAATGCTCAGAAGAATATTTTCATGAAAAGATACTGGATGAAGTATAAATATCAAGGATATTCCACTAATTTCATGGAGTATAGAAGTCAAAACTTTAACTAACTGAGTATAATAAAGAATGGAATAAGAAAAGAAATCACCATACATACGGTACTTCGCATAGACAAGTTATTCTAATAGAATAATAAATAACGGAACCAGGTCAGGCGTAATACACACCGACAGGATATTCCAACAGAATAATAAAGAATGGAATAACAACAGAAATTACCATGCATGCGATACTTCACATAGACAGGTTATTCCAACAAAATAATAAAGATAGAACTAGGTCTGGCGTAAAACGCACAGACATGATATTCCAATAGAATAATAAAGAATGGAATAACAACAAAAATCACCATGCATGCGGTACTTCGAATAGACAGGTTATTCCAACAGAATAATAAATAACGGAACCAGGTCCGGCAGAAAAGCGCATGCATGCGGGATATTCCAATGAGAATAATAAAAAGCGGAACCAGTAAAGGCGTAAAAACGCATATGCATGGATATTCCAGCAGAATAATAAAGAGGCGGAACCGAGTCCGGCATAAAAGCGCGATGCATGAGGATATTCCAATAGAATAATAAAGAATGGAATAACAGAAGAATTTCACCAAGTATAGGGTAGACCACGTATACAGGTTATTCCAACAGAATAATAAAGAATGGAATAACAGAAGTTCTCTTCATGATTACAAAAGAAATAATACCCCTTACGAGTACAACAAATAATATCTCTTACCGTAAAAGAAACTTGATATCGGAGTAGTAAAGTAGCAGAATACTTTTTTTTTTTTCTCTATAATTTCTCTCTCTAGGGTTTCAGTGAATTCGTAAGAAAATAATGAAGGAATGAGCTTCTATTTATAGAAGAATGGACTACATAGTAACTAACTCATGAACGGTCCAGATTGATTTACTTTAATCGGACGGTCCATATTTAAAGTAAAATCTTTTAAATAAAATATAATATATTCTATTTATAATCTAATAAAACGAATAACTTTATAAAAATATTCTGTTTTATATAAAAAGATTTTACTATGCAAATACTATGCATAATAAAATATAATATATTCTAATTATTGTCTAATAAAACAGATAACTTTATAAAAATATTCTGTTTTATATAAAAATATTTTACTATTAGCCTAATAAAAGGAATAACTTTATAAAAGTATTACATTTTATATAAAAAGTTTTCTTATTTTATTACATTAATAATACTAATAAAACAAAACTTATATATATATATATATATATATATATATAATAATCAACAATAATTGAATCAAATAACGTGAGATCTTGTCGCAAAGAACTCATTGTAGCAATAATTGAACAAAATTGAGTGACTTCTCATGTAAACATCAATAATCAATATCTTTGTGCTACTACTATGCAATCACGCGTATTCATTGTATTTTTTACTACTGAAGAGTAGTTCAACAAAGATTAATAAATAAAACTTCCGCCGTTATTTTTAATAAAATATTTTTGTCGTTTTCTCAATCCGACAATAATTCCGTTGTGGGGTCCACCAATGATTGTGCCGTCGTACGGATATTCCTCAACAAAAAGAATATTCCCCAACCAATCGAATATAATATGACAACTTGCATACTTTGCAAAATTTATAAATACTACCCACAACTATAACATTATATCAAATCCACACCATAATATTAAAAAATTATTTTGAGAAAATTAAATATTTATTCATAAAATCTGGGGTCTCACAATCTCCCCTCCTTATGGAATTTTCGCCTCAAAATTTACGACGCACCTGTATCTTAGACACGGTGAGGATACCTTGACTTCATTTCTGATTCTAACTCTTGAGATATAACCTTTGAGTGTCGAATATAATCCTTCTTATCCAAGATTTTAACACGTATCTCCTCATACGTTAAATCATCTGCTATCTCATCTGGTTCTAAATTAATAATGTGGTTTGGGTCGTCCACATATTTACGTAACATCGATACGTTAAAAACGTTATGAGCACGCGACATACTTGGCGGTAAAATGAGTCTGTAAGCCACAGTTCCTACTCAATCGAGGATTTCAAATGGGCCAATTAAATCGAGGGTTGAGATTTCCTCTCTTCATCGATTCTTGCTTCTAGAATAACACCCTCTTAAACCTTCTTTTTCACATTCATCAGCTCTGAGTATTTAGCTTGAGCGGCTTTAACTTTATTGATTAAAGTCAATTCTACTCGTATATTCATTATCTTCACGTGGGTTCTTATATTCGCACTTGTAACCGCATACGATCTTCTACTCAACGCGTTAGCAACCATGTTAGCTTTTCCTACGATGGTATTGAATGGTACGTTCGTAATCTTCAACAGCTCGATTCAACGTCTTTGGCGTATGTTACGTTCATTTTAGTTGAAGAAATATTCGAGGGTGTAAGAAATGGGTTTTGTACTGGGGTCAATATAAAATTCGATTTCATGCTCTAGGGGTAGGCTATGAAGTCTTCAGGAATACGTCAGGAAATTTATTAACGATAGAAATATCATTCAAAACTGTTACTCTCATCCAAGACTTGGATAGTACGTCATATTAATACCTATCAACTTGCCATCGTCATTCATGATGTCGCATACAGAAAGTCTGGCTTCAGTGCATTCCACACAAGGAAGTCAACAACAAAAGGATCGGGGCTCTTTACTTATGGCTTGATATGACAATGATTGAATTTAGTGGTTTGGTTGCTTGAATTTGCATAACAGGTTGGTTAGGAATATGAAATCTAACAACCTTACGAAAAGCATGATGAGTAGTTAACCAATCGATTTCTAAAATCACATCAAAGATAAGTATTTTCAAAGAGATAAGATCGACAGGTAACATGAAAGTGTCGATTTGAATCAAACAAGATTTATAAATAATAGATGTAACGAAGGTTTCTCCCAACGGAGTTTTAATAGATAAATCAGATTCTAACTTCTCCGGAGTTAAGTACAAACATTGAACACAACTAGGTGAAATAAAAGAGTGAGTAAAACCGGTATCTAACATGGTATAGACTTCGCAAGAGTTTATGATTAACTTACCCATGATAATTTTATTCAGGTTCCTCGTCACGAGAAAAAAAACGTTCTCTCTTAAATTATCAGCTTTGGCTTGTCTGGGACATCCTTTGGCATCACTATCCCAGCTGGACTTGACTTTACCATACGATAAAATCGAGCTAGGTGACCTTCTCTTTCGCAATTAAAACACGTTTTGGATTGCTGCATACAGTTTGGACGGATGTGTCCCTCCTGTCCGCATTTGAAACATACGATCGGTGGTCGTTCTTCTTCCTTTGAAACGGGTGCTGGTGCTACTGTCTTTCCATCATTATTGAACCTTCTCTTCTTGAAATTTCCACTTCTATTATCTTGTCCATGATTACCAGCGAAGTGGTTACCATTCTTGGCATGATAATTTCCCCCACGATGGTTATCATTGTTCCGATGACCGTTGCCACCGATATAATTATTATCGTGTTGTTGGTCATTGCCTTTTGGTTGTGCTAACTCATTATCGTGCTCCAATAACTGAGCCCTATTCACAACATCTGACTATAAATAAAGTTTGTGAGAAATGAGGTATTGACGTATATTGGATTTCAAACCTCTTAGAAACATTCGCGTCATTCTTTCCTCATTATCAACCAAATGGAACGCAAATCGGAACAACTCGGCAAACTTAGCCTCGTACTGCGACACGGTCATATTGTTTTGCTCCAGCTTGATGAACTCCACCTCCTTCATGTGACGAATACTTTCAGGAAAGTACTTGTCGTTGAACAGCTCTTGGAACTTCTCCCAAGATATCTTGAGTGCGTCAGGCTGGGTACGTTTTATAGATTCCCACCAGTGATCTGCTTCTTCACGAAACATAAAGGTGGCGAATGGAACTTTTTGCTCTTTCAAGCATCCCAAGACATCAAATATCTTGGTGATCTGCTTTAACCACGTCTCTGCCTTAAGTGGTTCTGGCTTTTCCAAAAACTCTGGTGGTCCCAGCTCCTTGAACTACTTAGCGGTGACCAACCGTGGGTTGCCATTGTTTCCTCCAGCATTATGAACAGGAGTCTCTCTCGTTTGGTGTTGCATGAATTCTAAAAAGCTCTTAAACGTACCGTCGTTCGTTAATTGATTAGTGTTGTTGTTTACAGGAGGATTATCGTCATCCGGTTGCACATTGTCCTGATTATTAATCTGTGGAGACTCAACGGTCTCCTGTGCTCCATTGCTATTCTCAACATTATCGGATGCCATTTTTAAATACTGCCACAAAATAAGGGTTAATTAACATAACACATATTATCCCTATACTCTAACCGACCAATTAAATACCAAATAAACTTAGGTAGTTCATACTAGCGAATGAATTCCCCGTCTCTCCCCTCCTAGTTCTTATCTCACATCTCAGCCAGGGATCATATCCCTAAGCTTTGATACCAACTGTGACGCCCCCAAAATAGGTATACATCACCTATTCTGAGTCGCCAAATATATGGTACAGAATACAAATACAATCTTTAATATACAACAAGAGATTTGTGAGTTTTAATACAAATATTGTCTTCTAAACAATATCCACTCTCAGAATATGTCCTCATTACATTTATTATCACACTATTTAACAGAATAGTGAGGACTACTAATACTATCATCTGGTCCATCACTCCGTTCCCCGACTCGCCCCAGCTATATTCTCATTTCACGAGAGAGAAAAGTGAAAGAAAGGGTGAGCTCAACTAGCCCAAGAAGAAATATTATGACTAAGATAATGCGAGAATAAATTATCATTAGTCTTCAACAATGTTAAAGCGATAAAATACAATAGACATCAAGTTTAAGCTGCGCAATGAACAAGCAATCCATTAAAAGAGTCAAGTAGAGAATAGAATCTACTATCTTTTATGATTTAAAAAGTTTTTTCATCACTTTTATTGCTGAGACTCAACCCAATAAATAATCCACATCATCAAATCATCCCTGCACTACAGGCCAAGGATATTCTTTAGTATCACGACCACGAACTATCCATGCACTACGAGCCAAAGATAATTGTGTTTTCATCAACGGTCCTGATCATGCCATAAAACAATTCATCTTTGCACCCTTGGCTGAAGAGAATCTATAGCCATAATCATACCAAAAACTGTCCATCAATGCATTACGGGCCAATGAGGACTTTTTCCACATTATTTGTAACATTACGGTCATGATTATACCGAATAATCCTCGGTCATAATCATACCAAGTCCATCTATGCACTACAAATACAGATAACTTTCAACATAATATAAACATGAGGATGATGACAATGACATAATAATTCAATAAAACAAGTTCACAAATTAATTTATCCAGGAACCAATAACGTCCAAATTGTCAACATGATACTTCTTTGGAGAGTAAAATTCAAGAATGCTCAGAAGAATATTTCCATGAAAAGATACTGGATGAAGCGCAAATATCAAGGATATTCCACTAATTTCATGGAGTATAGAAGTCAAAACTTTAACCAACTGAGTATAATAAAGAATGGAATAACAAAAGAAATCACCATGCATGCGGTGCAGATAGGATAGAAAGTTATTCTAACGAGAATAATAAATAACGGAACGGTCGGTCAAAATAACGCGACCGACAAGATATTGCAATGAGAATAATAAAGAATGGAATAACAACAGAAATCACCATGCATGCAAGATACTTGATAGACAAGTTATTCCAACGAGAATAATAATAAAGACGGAACCAAGTCCGGCGTAAAATGCATAGACAAGATATTCCAACAGAATAATAAAGAATGGAATAACAACAGAAATCACCATGCATGCGGTACTTCGCATAGACAAGTTATTCCAACAGAATAATAAAGACGGAACCAAGTCCGGCGTAAAATGCATACACAAGATATTCCAACAGAATAATAAAGAATGGAATAACAACAGAAATCACCATGCATGCGGTACCCAGACAGACAAAAGTTATTCCAACGAATAATAAATAACGGAACCGAGTCCGGCGTAAAATGCATGCAGACATGGATATTCTAATGAGAATAATAAAGAGCGGAACCAGTCCCGGCGTAAAAGCGTCTGCATGAGGATATTCCAAACAGAATAATAAATAATGGAATAATGAAGAATTTCACCAAGTGTAGGGTAGATCACAGCGTATCTGAGTTATTCCAATGTAATAATAAAGAATGGAATAATGAAGTTCTCTTCATGAATACAAAAGAAATAATACCCTTACGAAAGTACAACAAATAATATCCTTACTAGTAAAAGAAACTTGATATCGGAGTAGTGAAGTAGCAGAATACTTTTCTTCTTTCTCTCTATAATTTCTCTCTCTACAGTTTCAGTGAATTCGTAAAAAAAATAATGAAGGAATGAGCTTCTATTTATAGAAGAATGAACTGCATAGTAACTAACTCATGAACGGTCCAGATTGATTTACTTTAATCGGACGGTCCATAATTAAAGCAAAATCTTTTAAATAAAATAAAATATATTCGATTTATAATCTAATAAAACGAATAACTTTATAAAAGTATTTTGTTTTATATAAAAAGATTTTACTATGCAACACTATGCAGGCACTATGCAACACTATGCATAATAAAATATAATCTAATCTAATTATTGTCTAATAAAACGAATAACTTTATAAAAGTATTCTGTTTTATATAAAAAGATTTTCTATTTTATTACATTAATAATACTAATAAAACAAAATATATATATATATATATATATATATAACAATCAACAATAATTGAATCAAATAACGTGAGATATTATGCAGCAACTAATGTAGTAATAATTGAACAAAACTGAGTGACTTCTCACGTAAACATCAATAATCAATACCGTGTGCTACTATGCAATCACGTGTATTACTGTACTTTTACTACCGAGTAGTTCAACAGTATTAACGGTAAAACTTCCGCCGATATTTTTAATAAAATATTTTTATCGTTTTCTCAATCCAACAATTATTCCGTTGTGGGGTCCATCAATGATTGTGCCGTCGTACGGATATTCTCCGACAAAAAGAATATTTCCCGACCAATCGAATATAATATGACAACTTGCATACTTTGCAAAATTTATAAATACTACCCACAACTATAACATTATATCAAATCCACGCCATAATATTAAAAAATTATTTCGAGAAAAATAAATATTTATTCATAAAATCTGGGGTCTCATATCATTTATGTCCATATAAAATAATTATTTCCTTATCATATAAATCAATAAATAATTATTCACAAATAATATTACAGAATCACAATAATGACAATCAGGCCGTTCCCAGGAAAGAGGGGGCTTTTCGATAAGAATTTCTCCTTACTAGCGCGCAATTAAGTGACCAAACCTCTCCTTGACAAAACTTTCTAGACATTGCCAATAATGCTATCTAATAATATTATTCAAATATTATGAATTATTGATCTGATAATGGGAAATACTGTGCAATGACAATTATTGAAACAACAATACTATAAAATATCAACGCAACAATTATTGAATAAATAAAATAAAATATTGAACAGTAATTACTGTAACAATTATTAAGTAGTGTCTTCTTATGTAAGAATTAATAATTCAAAAATACTGTGTAATACCATGTGCTACTGTGCAATCACGCGTATTACTGTATTTTAACCACCGGGTATTCCAACAGTGTTAACGGTAACAACTACGCCGTTATTTATAAAAACTCAAGCTTATTGTTTTCTTCATCCGACAATTATTCTGTTATGGGTCCAACAAATGGCTGCGTCGTCATACGAATATTCCCCGACAACAAGAAAATTCCATGACCAAACGAATATTCCTCGACAAAAATGAATATTTTATAACCACTTGCTTATTTTGCAAAATTTGCACATTTCACCCATAACTAAAGTATTATATCAAATTATCACCTTATTATTTCAAGATAATAAATAGAGAAATTCAATTTTATTTATAATAAGTTGGGGTCTTACATATTCCATGTCATCCAAACATATATTGTGCATGTTAAATACTATATAAAAAGATAGTATAAGCTTCTATGTTGCACACTTATGCTATCTTCGTAAACATGTTGGTAAACCATGTTTGTTTTTGAATTTAAATACTAAAGAGGGTTGTGTTGGCCTAAAGCATAAAGACCTTGACTTTAGATGCTTTAAATCATGAAAATATGGTACATAAAAGGTTCATGTGTTAGAAAGGCATATACGTTAGTGCTTGCTACTGTTTTGGTGTAATAAACCATGCCTAAAATGCTACTCTAAAACTGTTATAGTGTCAAAATAGGCTGGCTGGGAATGGAGTCCAAAATTATGTTTAAGTTCTCATTTAAAGGGTAGCTATGCTTCAAGTACCCTCTATGCCTAAGTATAACATGTATTGGTATAACTTACATACCATGACAATCATATACATAAGCAAAATGAAACCACTTTTAACTAGATTGATAAACTTATATAAGAACTTATCTGTCCTTGAAAATGAAGTGGGTTATACTTTATAACATGGGGTCTAAAGAACCTAACCATGAAGGTTTATGGAAGTTTTCAAAAGAGCCTAGAGTAGGGCAAATCTGGGCCTGTTTTGGATTAGGATTCAAAACAACCCCTAGCTACCTATAATTTCAAAGTCATGACTTGATTTGGTTATATTACTAACTAATAAAAAAACTGTGTTGTGAGAATCACATGTAAGCTAAGAATTTATCCAATTGAAGCTATGTATGCAAATATCTTTTAGAGACTACATATTCCAAGTGCTTTAATATTCACCTTAATCAAGATAGAGGTTGTTTCTAGTTATCATGCTTAAAGTTATAAGTTGTGAACCTTGTTTATGTAGAGTAATAAAACCATTGTTTACTAAGTTTGTATGTCAAGAATTGAAATTGTTAGGTTGTAATAAGTGACTGCTTATGCCTATAATTGTAATAAGTGATTGCACATGCTTATGATTGTACAATATATTGCTATGCCTAGAACTGTTATGGATTGTGCCTACTGTTGGGGCTGGAAATGTATTGTTAATAAGGTTGAAAGTAAGAAAATTAGTGAGCTAACTAAGTTATAACTAGATAGTTGTCAATTACTTGATTATACACATATTAAATCGTGTATTTAACTGTTATGAGCTGGATTTAGGCATAAGGAGCTAGGTTGGGCTGAGGAATAATAAGGAGGATAAAAATGGATTTATAACTCAAATAAATGGCTATGAAAAGAAGAAATTGGAACTGTGCACACCACCTGTTTGTTAAAAGTCCTAGGTGAACTGTTTTAACTAAAAATGGGATTTTAGAAGGAATTGCAGCTTGAGTGTGGTTGAGACAACACATATAAAGATAATTAATAAGTTTAACATTACTAAAATGAAATAAACTACATTATTAGGCCAAAGTGAAAAATTAAAACCTATTATGTTAAGTCACTTTGACAATTATTTTTGGACAGTAAATAAACGTGAAATTTAAGCCTCGTAGGTTTCTAAAAGAGACTAATATAGTACCTTTACCATCTCTAAAAATTTAGCCTAAGCAAAGTAGAATATCAGAAGTTGCTAAAAGTGAACTTGGTGCAGGGCTCTCGCCTCAAGAAAGTGAGAAGAAAATAAAAGCGATGTATGCAGGAGCTCTTCCCAGGCTCTCGACAAGATACCTTTGTGGTCATTGCTTATGGACAAACAGCAACTCATTTCTAGCTTCTCTTAAAATAGTGTAAATAAACCTTAATAATATTGTTTTGTAGTATAATGAGATTGTTCCATTTTTCTCTTTTAAAAATCTGGATAGCTTTGTTAAAACAGTCACCAAAGCTTGTAAATTCAACATATTTGAGTGATACCACTTAGGTTTGAAAGCTAACTCCTATATCTAGCACCCATCTTTGACGGATCATAAATAGGAGATGTAGATTTTAAATGATAGCATTTCAAAGTGAATAAAAAGTTTTAGGGTTTTTATTCGTTAAAAAAAAACTAGTTTCCTTTCCTTACCTTTGATCAAACCTTTAACATAAAAAATGGTTAGATCTTTATATGAAACACTAGAAAACATAAAGATAAAAAATTTTAGAACTTAGAAACATCATCTTTACATTTCATCAAAAAAAACTAAATAAAAAAAATAGTTAATTTAGGGTGTTTAGCCCCTTTTGAACATACTTTCATTTCTTCTTCTTTTTTCTTTTTTTTAAAAACTTTTAACTTCAAAAATAACTAGACCTACATGTGAAAAAAGCATACACATGTAGATCAAGAGTTTTAAAGTTCAAGAACACAAGCTCTTTATTTCATCAAAACTTATCAAAAGAAAGTAACAAAACTTGAAATTTTTTAGGGTCTTTACCTTGTTCTTTGGGATGTTCTTCTTCTTTTACCAAAGTAATTGATGAACTTAGGGTGCATGAAGATTAAAATTCTTCCCCTTTACCTCCTTAAGGCTATCAAATCTATGCTCTCCCTCTCTCTTTTTTGTTTTGCTTTGATAGCTAGTTTAGAATGAAAGATGAAAGAGAAATTAGAAAATGATTTTGTGTATTAGTAAATATGTAAAAATATTATGTATATCTAATGCTATCTCCCAACACTTTTCTCTCTCTCACTTATCATCTCAAAGTTGTTTGCAATACTAGTGAAAGTGGGTGTTTAATTTTTAGCTTGACACATATGGGGAGTTGGTGGAAGTTAGCAACATTTTTGACAAAATAAAAATTAAACCACATGCTCCTTTAACCCTTCTTTGGCCGGATTCTCAAGACTTATTTTGCCCAAGTTTTGATTTATTTTATGGCTTAATTAGCTACTTGAAATGACCAAAATGACCCTTAATAATTGGGATAAAAATTTGGGCCACTTAATTTAATGTTAGGGCTTACTAATAAATTGTTTGGGCTATATAAATTGACATGGTCCAATGCCTTAATTTTTATCTCACCCTAATGATTTATGGGTCCTTAACACTAATATACAACAATTAAAAAATATTTACAAAAATAATACATACACAAAATAATTATAAAAATAACGCAATTCACATTAATAAGGAAACATAAAATTAAGGAGAAATAAGTGACATAATTAATAATTTAAATTCAAATATCTGGGATCTAACCAGAAAAACAAAATTAAATTTAAAATAATAATTCAAATTCAAATTCAAATATTCATAAGAAAGACTGCACAAATTTTTTACTTCAGAGGAGGTGGCGGAGGCAACTTCGGAGGAGGTGGAAGCTTCGGAGGAGGTGGTAGTGGTGGCTTCGGAGGCGGCGATGAAGGCTATGGAGAAGGTAGATATGGCGGTGGTGGCATGTATGGTGGCGGCGGTGGTGGCGGTGGCGGCGGCGGTGGCGGCGGCGGTGGCGGTGGTGGCTCAGGTGGTGGTTACAGAGACGGTGGAGGTGGAGGGTGGGGCAGTGGTGGCGGGAGCAACCGTTTTCCGGTAAGAAAAGAAAATTCACGAGATACTGCAGAGGAGAAGATCATTAGTAATGTCATGGCACCAGAGAGCAATTAGAGTTCATGACATGAAGCGGAGATAAAGGCATAATTGGTGTCATCATGTAATAAGCTAGCTAGCTACTTAATAATAGTACTGGAACACCTTCAGTTCTAGTTTTATAAAAAAAAATTATTTTCTGAATAGAAAAGAGAGAGATAAGAGAGTGATGTGTAATGTAATGTTGATAACCAAACCTTCGTACCAAGGTAACCAAACTTTTATACCAAGGTAACCAAACCTTTATACTAAGGTAACCAATCTACATCAACGCCTACAGTATGAATTGGTTACCTTGGACTGAAAGTTTGGCAACCAACTGCATGAAGGTTTGGCTACCAACTGCATCACATTCAAAATAAATTAGTAACTTAATAAAACTGAATTGGTTACCTTGGTATGAATGTTTGGCTACCCACTGCATAAAGGTTTGGCTACCAACTGCATCACATTCAAAATAAATTGGTAACCTAATAACACTGAATTGGTTACCTTAGTATGAATGTTTGGCTACCAATTACTGCACTATGAACAAACTGCAGGTGTGGATGTGGTTTGATTACCTTGGTATGAAGGTTTGTTACCTTGGTATGAAGGTTTGGTTACCTTGGTGTGAAGGTTTGGTTACCAACTGCACTATGAAAAAACTGAAGGTGTGGAAGTGGATTGGTTACCTTGGTATGACAGTTTAGTTACTTTGGTATGAAAGTTTGGTTACCAACTGAACTATGAAAAAACTGCAGGTGTGGAGGTGGATTGGTAACCTTGGTATGCAGGTTTGGTAACCTTGGTATGATAGTTTATTTGGTCACCAACTGCACTATGAAAAAACTGCAAGTGTGGATTGGTTACCTTGGTATGGAGGTTTAGTTACCAACTGCACTATGAAAAACTGAAGGTGTGGAGGTGGATTGATAACCTTGGTATGAAAGTTTTGTTACCAACTGCACTATAAAAAAACTGCAGGTTTGGTAACCTTGAGATGAAAGTTTGGTTACCAACTGCATTATGAAAAAACTACAGGTGTGGATTGGTTACCTTGGTATGAAGGTTTGGTTACCTTGGTATGGAGGTGTGGATTGGTTACCTTGGTATGACAGTTTGGTTACCTTGGTGTGAAGGTTTGGTTACCAACAAAAGCTAGCAAGGAGAATGTATATAATGTACATTTCACAATGTTAGTGGATCGATGGTCAGGGCATCTTTCCTTCTTCCCCCATCCAATATCATTGATCCATGTATTCTGAACTATGGCTGGCTCTTTCGTTAAGTTATCTCCGGGTAAAAACACATTATAATGAAAAATTATAGGAGGCTTTTAGTCTTCTGGAGATTGTGAGCCGACAATGTAAAATCCCAAATTTTACGAATAAAGATTTAATTTTCTCGAAATATTTTTTTGAATATTATGGTGTGAATTTGAGATAATGTTATAGTTGTGGGTAGTATTTATAAATTTTGCAAAGTATGCAAGTTGTTATATAATATTCGATTGGTCGGGAAATATTTGTTTTAACAGGGGAATATTAAATGACGACAAGCACAATCATTAGTGGACCCCTACAATGAATGTAATTATCGGATTGATCGAGAAAACGACAAAAATATATTTTATGAAAATAACAAATGGAAGTTTTACCATTAAACCTGTTGAACTACTCGGTAGTAAAAAAGTATAAAGAATACGCTGCGTGGTTGCATAGTAGCACACGATATTAATTATTGATGTTTACGTGAGAAGTCACTCAGTTTTGTTCAATTATTGCTACAGTAGTTGCTGCATAGTATCTCACGTTATTTGATTCAATTATTGTTGATTGTTATATATATTATATATATATAAGTTTTGTTTTATTAGTATTATTAATGTAATAAAATAGAATTTTTTTTTATATAAAACAGAATACTTTTATAAAGTTATTCGTTTTATTAGGCTAATAGTAAAATATTTTTATATAAAATGGAATACTTTTATAAAGTTATCTGTTTTATTAGACAATAATTAGAATATATTATATTTTATTATGCATAGTGTTTGCATAGTGCCTGCATAGTGTTTGCATACTAAAATATTTTTATATAAAACAGAATATTTTTATAAAGTTATTCTTTTTATTAGATTATAAATAGAATATATTATATTTTATTTAAAAGATTTTGCTTTACCGTCCGATTAAAAGTAAATCAATCTGGACCGTTCATGGATTGGTTACTATTCAGTCCATTCTTCTATAAATAGAAGCTCATTCCTTCATTATTTCTTACGAATTCACTGAAACTCTAGAGAGAGAAACTATAGAGAAAGAAACTATAGAGAGAAAGAAGAAAAGTATTCTGCTACTTCACTACTCCGATATCAAGTTTCTTTTACGGTAAGGGATATTATTTGTTGTACCTGTAAGGGGTATTATTTCTTTTGTATTCATGAAGAGAACTTCTATTATTCCATTCTTTATTATTACATTGGAATAACTTTTGATATCGCGGACTACCCTATACTTGGTGAAATTCTTACATTATTCCATTATTTATTATTCTCATTGAATAACATGTCTATCAAGCACCGCATACATGGTGAAATTTCGTTATTATTCCATTCTTTATTATTACATTTGAATATCTTGTTATGCATGCATTTTATGTCGGACTGATTAAAATCTTTATTATTTTGTTGGAATATCTTTATGCATGCGTTTTACGTCGAACTCCGGTTTCGTCTTTATTATTATTCTGTTGGAATATCACATGCATGCGTTTTACGCCGACACTGGTTCCATTATTTGTTATTCTGTTGGAATAACCTGTCTATGCGACGTACCGCATGCATGGTGATTTTTGTTGTTATTCCATTCTTTATTATTCTGTTAGAATATCCTGTCGGTGCGTATTATGCCTGACCTGGTTCCGTTATTATTATTCTGTTGGAATTACCTGTTTATGCGAAGTACCGCATGCATGGTGATTTTTTTTGTTATTTCATTCTTTATTATACTCCGTTGGTTAAAGTTTTGACTTCTATACTCCATGAAATTAGTGGAATATCCTTAATATTTGCGCTTCATCTAGTATGTTTTCATGAAAATATTCTTCTGAGCATTCTTGAATTTTACTCTACAAAGAAGTATCATGTTGACAACTTGGACGTTATTAGATTATGAGATTATTAAGTGATTGATAACATTTAGATATTCTTGAACTCTGGATAAATTATATTATAAATATTTAATAATTATCCTTTATCTCATTTGACTGATTCTTTATATCATTGTCATGATCCTCATGCTTATATTGCGTTAAAAGTCATCTTTGGTCCGTAGTGCATAGATGGACTGTTGGATATTGGTTTTAAAGTTGTATGTCTTTGACCTGTAGTGCAAAGAAGAACTGTTAATTGATATCTTTGGTCGTAATCCAAAGATGAACTGTTGATTGATAGCTTTGGCCCGTAGTGCAAAGATGGACAGGTGTATGACATGATCATGACCACTGGTGATACTAAAGAATATCATTGGCCGTAGTGCAGGGATAATTCGATGATGTGAGTGGCAGGATCATGACCATTAGTTAAAAGTTGAATGTCTTTGGCCGTAGTGCACTGACATGCAATTGATTAGTATGATCATGACCATTGGTTTTATAGTTGAATATCTTTGGCCCGTAGTGCAAAGATAGACAACTGATTGGTATGATCATTGTTATTACATTTGAATATCTTTATCCTTATGGGTAAGGATATTGAGTAAACGTTCTATTAATCCTTTGTGGCAAGGACGAACTGTTGATTCACATTATTATAAACATGAATTGTGAATTTAAATAAAATTTTTGGTGGTTCAGGTGAAGACAGGTGATGAAAGTTCTCTTTGTCTTTGGTATAATAAAGAACTGTTGATGGATATTACAGCGATAAAATTGATGATAAACTTTTTAATCATAGAAGATAGTAGACATTATGTTCTACTTGACTCTTCTAATGGATTGCTTATTCCGCTGCAGTTGTTGATCTAAAACTTGTTGTCTATTGTATTCTATCAGTTGTTATACTGTTGAAGGCTAAGAATAATTTATTCTGCATTATCTTAGTCATAATATTTCTTACTGGGCTAGTTGAGCTCACCCTTTTCTTTCACTCTTTTTTCTTGTGAAATGAGAATATATTGGGGGCTAGGGAAAAAGCAGTTGATTGGTCCAGATGGTTGTTTTAGTAGTCCTCACTATTCTGTGAAATTGTGTGATAATAAATGTAATGAGAACTCCATTGAGAGTGGATATTGTCTAGAAGGCAATATTCTTGTTTAAACTCTCAGCTATGTTTTGTCGTATTTTACACGACAATTGTATAAAAGAAGTTTGTAGTTGTATTATGTACCATATATTTGGCGACTCAAAATAGGTGATGTATACCTGTTTTGGGGGCGTCACAATTAGTATCAAAGCTTAGGGATATGATCCCTGGCTAAGATGTGAGGCTAGAACTAGGAGGGGAGAGACGGGTAATTCATTCGCTAGTATGACCTACCTAAGTTTATTTGTTATTTAATTGGTTGGTCATAATATAGAGATAATATGTGGCATGTTAATTAACCCTTATTTTGAATCTATATTCTAGAATGATATCTGAAATACAGGAGATGAGAAATGGGAAAATCATGATAGAGAGGAAATAACCGGGAAGGTACAAAACGAAAAAGAAAGCAAGGTATTCTCATCTCTTCGAACTACTAGGTACGTAAATTTCGAGGACAAAATTTCATAAGGAGATGAGATTGTAAGACCCCGAATTTTACGAAATGAAAGTATTCAATTTTTATAATTATTATTCTATTTAGTAAATAGTTAAATTGATAAAATGTTAAAGTTAAGGGTGATATGTGAAAATTTTTCAAAGTAAGTAAGTTGTCATATAATAATTGGTGGTAAAAATACAGTAATACGCGTGGTTGCATAGTACCATATGGTATTGATTATTGATGCTTATGTAAGAAGTCACTTAGTTAAACTCAATTATTGCTACAGTAATTGCTGCATCATATCTCTCATATTATTGATTCAATTATTGTCACAGTATCATATGTATAATATTTTATATTATTAAATCAATAATTGAGACGTCAAAGTTATTCATATTATTATTTGCAATATTGACGATGTCTAGAAGTTCTGTCAAGGAGAGGATAGGTAATATAATTGCGCGCTAGTAGGGAGAAATCCTTATCGGAAAGCCCCCTCTTTCTTGGGAACGATCTGGTTGTTAATATTGTGAGTTATAATATTAATTATGAATGTTATTAAAAACTAGAATTTGAGTTCAGAATTAAATTTGGAGACGCGAACGTGATATTTGAGTCCAGAACGATAAAATTAGTAAAAATAGACTATAAACACAAAATTTACTGGGGTTGACTTTTTGGTCAAAAAGTCAACATTTGACTTTTGCAGAAAAAGTCAAACTTCAAAATTTCAAAAATAAATTTGTTGATAAAAATATTTCCATTGTGTTGGGATTGTTAGTGTTAGTGGAAATCGACAATTATTTCGATAATAATTGATGTCTGGATGTTATATTGACCAATCGGATTATTAATCGGATAAATGAGCAATTAATTGCTATTAATTCACATGCTTATAACTATTTGTTCACATGTGTGTACTATTGATTCACATGCAAGTACTATTAGGGGAGGTGGTGCAAGATTGATAATACTTGCATGACTAAATTAAAAATGGAGGTATAGATGGAGGTACTATACTATAATTAGTTTTTTTTTCACATGATTATACTATTGAGTCACATGAATGAACTATTAATTCACATGATTTACTATTAGGGAGGTGGTGCAAGTTTGATAATACTTGTAGGACTAAATTAAAATGAAGAAAAAAAGGAAGGTATTATACTGTAATATTTCAAGCCACAAAATGTGCAATTATTGAAACTATATTTTCCTATAAATAGAAGCTCATTCTTCCTTCATTTCTCACTAATTCACTAAGTTTCACAAGAGCAATTATTATATAGAGAAATTATAGAGAGAAAGAAGAAGAGAAGTCTGCTACCTTACTATTATCCAGTTTTCTTCTAAGGTAAGGGGTATTATTTCTTTCGTATTCATGAAAAGAGTTATTTTCTTTTAATACTCGTAAGGGTTGTTATTCCATTCTTTATTATTCTGTTGGAATAAATTGTCTACGCGTACTGCCGCATGCATGGTGAATTCTTTTGCTATTCCATTCTTTATTATTCTGTTGGAATAACCTGTCTACGCGGAGTACCGTATGCATGGTGAATTCTTCTGTTGTTCCATTCTTTATAATTCTATTGGAATAACATGTCTACGCGGACTACCGCATGCATGGTGAATTCTTCTGTTATTCCATTTTTTATTATTATATTGGAATTAATAACCTGTTTACGCGGACTACCGCATGCATGGTGAATTCTTCTGTTATTCCATTCTTTATTATTCTGTTGGAATAACCTGTCTACGCAGACTACCGCATGCATGGTGAATTACCCTTCGTATTCATTCTTTATTAAATTGTGGAAATGATCTGTCTACGTGGATTACCGCATGGTGGGTGAAAATCCATTTGCAGTTTCGTAATTTTTCTAATCGTCAAAAATTCTGGAAAAATTTGAAATGATAATTTGATGAGTTTTCTAGATTGTGTCCAAAAATGGTGATTTTTGGATGTATAGATTAGAAGTTATGAATTTTATGGGAAAAGACTATTTTAAAAGTAAACCTTTATAAATCCTTGTGGTTAACTCCAAAATTGATAAAAATTTTATTGGGCGTACATATATATCAAAGGAGTATACCCTGTAAATTTTGGAATTTTTGGACAAAAGTATAGTTTATGATAAATGTTTAAATATTCGGTAATTTTGGCCATATGAAAAATAGTAAATGAATTTTAAAAATTTCGAGAAAAATATATGTTCAATATGGGACTATATTCTGCTAAATCTCAGAAAAGAAAACTTTTTTAGACTGATTTGATATTTTTCATGAAAATAGTTTAGTTACGAACATATAAATTAAATAAGTTATGTGAAGTTAAAAAATTGATAAATAGGATTTTATGGCTTGAAAATCCTATATAAGGTATATGCAGATTTTTTATGAGAGTTTTGGTTATTGGTGATGAAATCTTATGAGTTTGGCATTTTAGGCTGATTAAATGCATTAATTAGTAAAGTGTAAACAATTAAAATAAATTGTTTATAATTAAGTTTAAGAAATGATTAAAATATTGTTATAATATTAATGATATTAGATTATGAGATTATTAAGTGATTGATAACATTTGGATATTCTTGAACTCTGGATAAATTATATTATAAATGTTTAATATTTATCCTTTATCTCATTTGACTGATTCTTTATATCATTGTCATGATCCTCATGCTTATATTGCGTTAAAAGTCATCTTTGGCCCGTAGTGCATAGATGGACTGTTGGTTATTGGTTTTACAGTTGTATGACTTTGGCCTGTAGTGCAAAGAAGAACTGTTGATTGATATCTTTGGTCGTAATCCAAAGATGAACTATTGATTGATAGCTTTGGCCCGTAGTGCAAAGATGGACAGCTGTATGACATGATCATGACCACTGGTGATACTAAAGAATATCCTTGGCCGTAGTGCAGGGATAATTCGATGATGTGATTGGCAGGATCATGATCATTAGTTAACAGTTGAATGTCTTTGGTCGTAGTGCACCGACATGCAATTGATTGGTATGATCATGACTAATGGTTTTATAGTTGAATATCTTTGGCCCGTAGTGCAAAGATAGACAACTGATTGGTATGATCATTGTTATTACATTTGAATATCTTTATCCTTTGGGTAAGGATATTGAGTAAACGTTCTATTAAGCCTTTGTGGCAGGGAGGAACTGTTGATTCACATTATTATAAACATGAATTGTGAATTTAAATAAAATCTTTGGTGGTTCAGGTGAAGACAGGTGATGAAAGTTCTCTTTGTCTTTGGTATAAAGAACTGTTGATGGGTATTACAGCGATAAAATTGATGATAAACTTTTTAATCATAGAAGATTGTAGACATTATGTTCTACTTGACTTTTCTAATGGATTGCTTATTCCGCTGTATTTGTTGATCTAGAACTTGTTGTCTATTGTATTCTATCAGTTGTTATACTGTTGAAGGCTAAGGATAATTTATTCTGCATTATCTTAGTCATAATATTTCTTACTGGGCTAGTTGAGCTCATCATTTTCTTTCACTGTTCTCTTCAGGAAATGAGAATATAGCTGGGACTGATTGGGAAACGGATTGACGGTCCAGATGGTTGTTTTAGTAGTCCTCACTATTCTGTGAAATAGTGTGATAATAAATGTACTGAGGACTCCATTGAGAGCTCTCAGCTATGTTTTGTCGTATTTTACACGACAGTTGTATAAAAGAAGTTTGTAGTTGTATTATGTACCATGTATTTGACGACCCAAGATGGGTGATGTATACCTGTTTTGGGGGCGTCACATCAAAGCTTGGTTATTATCGATCCAAACTATGGCGTTGAGTTCGAGTTCATCAACGAAATTTGATATTGACAAATTCGATGGGAATATTAGTTTCAGTCTTTGGTAGGTTCGGATGAAGGCTGTTTTTACTCAGTAAGGCTTGAAGAAAGCCATTGTATGGAAACTAATGAATCCTGTAAATATCTCTGATACGGATTGGGAGACGAAGAAAACTAGCGAGTTATCTGGACAGAAAGTAAGAAAGTTGTACTTCTGTGAGCATTGTCCCGGGGAAAACATATTGATGTCAGGTATCATTTTTTCAAAAATTGTTGAAGATGGTAACATTAATATCTTGAAGATTGGTACTGTAGACAATCCAGATGACATGTTAACGAAGCCATTAACACATACCAAGTTCAAACATTGCTTGGATGTGGTTAGTGTTCGATGCACTTGAGTTGTGCATTTTGAGAAGAAGAGAAAGTTCAATATTTGTGCAATATTTGGAGGAATGATCAAGTCAAGGTGGAGATTTGTTGGGTATAACATGAATCCTTATTGAATTTGGATTTAGGTATTACCTAGAATCTGTTTTGGTTTAGAAAAGTTATCTTTTTTACCTATACTCAATTTAGTATTCTCTTTTTTTATCTTGTACTCTTCAGATATTTATTTAGTGGATTTCTTTTGCCTTCTCCGTAGTTTTTTTCCAATTTGAGTTTTCATGTAAAACCTTGTGTTATTGTCTTTATCTTTCTGCATTGATTTATTGTGTTTGTCATAGTTTGTCATAATAAATTGGTATCAGAGCTTGGTTATTATCGATATATACTATGACGTTGAGTTCGACTTCATCAACAAAATTTTCTATTGACAAATTCGATGGGAAAATTAGTTTCAGTCTTTGGCAGGTTCGGATGAAGGCTGTTTTTACTCAGCAAGGCTTGAAGAAAGCCATTGTAGGGAAGCCAATGAAGCCTGTAGATATGTCTGATACGGATTAGGAGACGAAGAAATCTAGCGAGTTGTCTATACAAAAAATAATAAAGTTTGACTTCTGTGAGTATTGTCCTCGGGGGAAACATATTGATGTCAGGTATCATTTTGTTCGAGACATTGTTGAAGATGGTGACAATAAGGTCTTGAAGATTGGTACATCAGAAAATCCATATGACATGTTAACGAAGCCGTTAACACATACCAAGTTCAAACATTGCTTGGACGTGGTTAGTGTTCGATGCACTTGAGTTGTGCATTTTGAGAAGAGGAAAAAGTTTACTGTTTGTGCAATATTCGGAGGATTCAAGTCAAGGTGGACATTTGTTGGGTATAACATGAATCCTTATTGGATTTGGGTTTAGGTATTACCTAGAATCTGTTTTAGAAAAGTTATCGTTTCTATCTATACTCAATTTTATATTAAAAATCCTATTTAATTGGTTATGGATTTTTCTATGGCCTATAAATATGGGTGCTAGGATTTTGGAGAACATACAATTCAGATACATTCAGATATATTTAGATATATTCAGATACATTTAATCAGTAAATACCTTTTGATCTTATCTGATTCACGCCATATACTAAGCGTATATTATTTTAGTATGCCATTCACGATATCCAATTCACATGGATACTCTGCCTTAAAGGCTATCCACATTAACCAATAATGTATCAAACTTCTAAAAGTATACTTCATATATAATGTATTTTAACTTTCTTATGAATCACTGGCTTTCTACATGATGGATCTAACAATTTAAAAAACAAATAGTAACAACTTACTAAATGTGTCTTGCCAAATATCAAGAGTGACAAATTTTATTCTTCACTCTTAAGTCGCCTCACCTACTTCTCTTCTTTTTCTTTCCCTCAGTTTGTATAATAAAAGTAAGATTAGGTTTGTTATTTATTCATTAATTAATATGTTTTATTAATTCTTTTAATTTTAATAAAATTTTAATAAGATTTATTATTACACAAATATAAATTAGACCCAATTAGTTTTAAGGCTCAATTTTATCAAATTAATTTATCCCTAATTTATTAATATTTATTAGCCCACATAAATTAATGACCACTTTGACCCAAATAAATAATAAAATCCAACTAATATATTTTAAAATATAAACTTAAATGTTTTTTATTTTTTTAATTATTTTTCTAGGTATTACAATGGGGGACAATGTTGGAACATGATTATTTGGGACCACAGAATTCGGTGGGCCATAGTCCACGTGGAGGAAGTCTCCCCACGGGCAGTGGGAGAATTTTAAGGAATCTAGGATTCCTAATTATATTTAATTTCTAACTTCTAAGGAAAGAGTCAGGATAGTATCCGACTTTCTTTTTTTAAGGAGATTCAATCATGTCCCATTAAGGTATCCATCTTAATGAGGAATTCTACTCCTATACGAGATGATGCGTTTTAAAGAGGTGTGATCACTATAAATACAAGGCTATATATACCCTGGTTCACATGCACACAATATCTTATTATTTTTTCAGCACTAAAATTATAAGCCTCCATTGTTAACTTTATTCAGTCAGTACTTATTCTTATACCAGAGCTATCCCCTGGCGGCCCAAGCCGACAAGTTCCTCTGTGTGATTTCGTTTTTGCACGTGGACGAATCTTGGCGTTAACATTTTTCTATGCTATAACGACGGATTGAACCGTCACTATAGTTGGTTCGCTGACAAACCGGTCCGTTGGAGAAGCGGACTGTATAGGAATTGATCCAAAGACACATTTAACTGTAACCAACACTCTATCTAACAGTTTGATAAATGATATTTTACACTAGCTCATCAGCTAATAAAGTTTGTTAGACGATAGTTTACATTCGTAGCTCCCCATTTAATAACAATTTGATAGATGATAGTTTATATTAGCTTCCAAAGTGAAATTTTTACACTAGTTTGTTAACTAATAACGATTTGGTAGACGGTAATTTATACTAGCTCGACAACTAAACATTTTGACAGACCGCAAATTTTTTAGCGGATTGTTGATTTTAGCCTATTATATATAATTGTGAATCTTTATCATGTATGCGTATATTTGAAAATAAAAAATAATAATAATTAGACAACAAAAGTTCCATTAGATCTCAATATTTGTATCGTCTATCTTGTATTTCCTTTGATAAATTCTTATGTTTATTTTCAAAGATGAAATGAAGTCCTCCGTCTAAAAAGAAACAAAGAAAGAAAGGAGATAAAAAGGAAGAAAAAGAAGTAGTCTTGCTCTTCTTTTCTTTTTTTTTTTTTTTTTTTTTTTTTTGGCCTGCGAGATGCTTATACTTCTACTTTTAATACAAACAAAATTAATAATCCGTACGAAGTACGGATAAGTTTAAAAACGATTTATTTGGTAAATTATATATATAATATTTTTGAATGACATTTTAATATAACTCAAGTCAACTCAGCTCTCCAAATTTGATGACTTGATAGCTCAAAAGTTATTTCATTAATTTTATTTTATTTTTATATATTTACTCAATTCTTAATGATAGATAATATATTCCATCTTTAATAATAAATGTGTACTAAAATTTTGTGAAAATATATAACTTTTGAGTGTTTTAGTTGACTTTTGGGAATATCAAAATTTATGACCAAGAATACATAAAAATCAAACAAAAAAAACAAAAAAAAAACATTTTGAGTTACGGAGTCACCAAAATTGGATTACTAAATTGGCTCAAGACCAACTTAAATAACTCGTATTTATCTTGCTATAAATTGGTATAGATGGTATAGATATTTGAGTAACATACCTATATATATTAATAGATATTCCTATTAAAATATGCACTTTAAATTTATTTTTTGTTCTTGCCTTGTTTTGTTGATTTGAATATATTCTCCATTATATTGAACCAAAATAGATGGCACCCGTGCTTGGGTGATAAGATCGAATTAAGGCAATTAGACCAGTACCCTCTCTTTTTCGAACTCGGCTCCTCTAAAGTTTGTTATGTTGGCATGACATATGTATCATCAACCTGCTCATACTTCTGGTTAGAAGAAAATCATCACTTACTTGAATGCCTACGTACCTTTCGCCTTCATCGAATTTTGCCAGCGCAACAAGCTAAAGAAATAATTATTTAACTGAGAAATGGAAAAGAAATATTCCAACAAAATTATTAAACAGAATCTGATGCTCTATATCCTTGGCTATGATGATGATGATGTTAAACTTATCAGGATCCCCACTGTGAAAAAGGAAGGAATATTTGAAGATAGGTTATTATTGAATATACCCTCTTTTGTGCTATCTATAAATAGAGCTAGCCTTTGGAAGAGAGATATATAGACATCAAGAACAAAAACAAAAAATATATATAGCAGAATTAAAGGCGAAATGGCACAAGTAGTGAGGTATCACAAGGTTGACCTCAAGACATTGTTGTCTCAAGCTAAGGAAAATGCGTTGCTCAAAAAGGACCCGGGCCAGAAGGTAAGTCCACTGAAATTGGAAACAAACATCAAATATATATACACACTAAAGTTGTCTACAGAACAAAAATAATCCTTAATATTTGTAAATTTTGCAAGTGATACATTTTTGCAAAATTTAGACCATCTTACACCTTTGGGATTTTTAAAATTTGGTACCATTTGCAACATAATGTCGCGGAGTGTTCAAAAATTTTAAGATCTCATCTATCTGATGTTGTAATGCATGATTGATATAAGATGGTTTGAGTGATACATATTCTGTAATAAACTTTTGCTATGAAACATTTGCTATTTATATATAGGTGGTTGATAATGATCATCGCCATTTTCATCGCTTTGTCAGAGTAAATATACATACTTTAACACTAATTAATTCTAAAATAAAATTGTGTCAAAATTTTATAGGACAGAGGATCCGCCTATTGATAATGTCATATTATGAGTAAATATACATTTAGCAACACTTTTATAATTGTTATTTTGACAATGTCAATATATATATATATATATATATATATATATATATATATATAATTGATAAAGGCATCAACATATCATTTATTGGTCACCGCTGGTTTGCCTTATCTATCCATATAATAATGTAAATTTCTGTTGACTTATTCAGAGCAGTTGGGCTTTTGTGCATGCAAAGGAACTCAATTATGCCAACCCTTCAGGCTGGAAGTTTACGTAAGTAGAAATAAGACTTAGTTAACTTAATTGATGTCAAAGGTCAAGATTTGTGTTTAAACACCTGAATTTTATTCAGTTAAAAATAGGGATATATAAGCAACTATGTCATTAAATTAAAGTGATAGAAGGACTATAGAAATTTTATTGAAGTCTAGACTCTAGTCAGATAGAAGGACTTAACATTAAAAATTTTCCAGAAAAAAAAATCAATAAAATCACCTTAATGAATTTAAGCTCCTTATATCAAAAGTTTCTGACTTTAATTCTACTATCATTTTTTTTCAGTGATGCCAGTGCTGAATTAATTGGTAGCTTAGTCCTACATGTTGATGGAAAATATCCGACAGAAACTCTTGAAAAATGAACTTATGAGGTGTCTTTTGTGGTGCTGCTGAAAGACAACCTTAACATAGAAAGTCCGGTGAGTCTTACACTTACTCCTCCGGATGGGTCCACGCAAGTGAATGGATATAGGTTGATGGATTGTCCGAGGAACACACCGATTTCACTCAAAGCTGGGGAATTCTTGAATAGCTTTGACTCTGGAGATTTCAAATTTGCTCTCGACGGGAGTGAAAACACGACTATGGAGACGGGTTTAGTTATCTATGGTGTTCAAATTAGTCCCCCCAACGCCTAAATGAACGATCAGTAATCTTCCTATGAACAGTTGATCAAGAAACTATATACTAGTTGATGGCTGTTTATTAGAATATAATAAATAAATCAACCACTAGCTGATAGCTGTTATTAGCATATAATAAATAAATCAACTATCAGTTCATGGTTGTTATTACCATATTATAAATAAAACAACTACCACTAGGTGGCTTTGCTTTCACCTTGGCTCACAAAAATATAATAATACAATCAAATGTTTCGAACATCTTATTACTTTTATTCTTTTTCCTTTGTTTTTTAATCGGCAAAATAAACATTCATTAAATCTCAGTAGAATTACAGATGTGGATGTAATTCTATAAATAAGCACACTAACAATGACTAATTTTATTTTCCTGCTGCTGAACTTGCTGCTAAACTTAAAACAGACAAATAAAAGTGTCTGCTTTAGAGTCAATTTTACTTTTGTTATAAAGACAGAAGATAGTGTCTAGATTAGTATACTTTTCCTACCAACAATAAAATGTAATATGAATGAGATTAGATGCAACGTGAGAAATAAATTATCAACCCAGAAGAATTAACAAACCACAGACAAGAATTTTTACGTGGTTCTGCCCTTAAACTCTAACGGCTTAATCCACGTTCAAAACCAACCGGTATTGGACTCTTTTTATTAAACTTTTAAGACTCCATTAAGTATAATAAAAAGAACTCCCTGTTCAAATAAAATTTTCCACTGCGATGAACACCTCTGCCCCTTTGCATCATTGCAACCTTTCTCACCACTGAGACATTTGCACCTCTGCAACCTTAAAAGTTTTCTTCGAACAAACCTATCCACTATTGGATCGATCAAGCCAAACAAGACTTGAACTAAAATTTAATACAATAAATATAGATTATAATAGACTCTTAATTTTTAACTGAAATAAATTAACAATATAATGAGTAGCTGAAAATAACTTTGAAAAGCTCTTGATTAATCTGTGTAATATGGCTGCTATAAGCTTCAAGAGTCCTGCTCACTATAGACAAACATGAAGAAAATATATAGAACTCAGTCCAACGACTATATGAAATGGTTAGCATGACTTGGTCTTTCATTTCGAGAATTTGATATTTCAGAACTATAGATATAGCTAACAGCTTAAAATATTCTCAAAATTAGAAAATCAAAGATACGTAATCAACATAGGCTAAAATTAACGAGTAGATAGAGCCCATACTCTACACAAATATCTAAACCAGTTAATTTAAAGACTCCAAATTAGACCACACTAGATACAAACTCGTGCGTTGCGGGCGGAATTATTCAATAAATATGTATGTATAATTAATAAATTAAAATATAATAAGAAGATGGTAGATTGTTGTGCGATGATCAAATTTTACACAGAAAAACAAATGAATATACATTGTAGGGGGTGGTGTTGAGATAAAGTAATGATTTTATTAAATAATAATTAAATTACAAAGGATAATATCAAAACAGTTGATATTATCAAAACAGTTTAGATTTGTAGTGATTTAGAGGATTGTAAATTTAAAAAATTAAGAGAATGACATTATGTTATTAACTGTTTAGATTTGTAGTTATTTAGAAGATTATAAATCTAAAAAATTAATTAATAGCATAAAAAAGTAATTTTATTAAATAATAATTAAATTACAAAGGATAATATCAAAACAGTTGATATTATCAAAATAGTTTAGATTTGTAGCATGATTTAGGGGATTATAAATCTAAAATTTAGGGGAATGAATTAAAGTTTGTTTTCATCCTCATTTGTTATGTTATTGGGCAATCAACATAGGCTTAGGAATATTAATTAGGAGTAGATACGTGTTGAATTGTGAGAATGACATATGTCAAGCTATGATATCATGTACTGCATTTTAATATATTTAATAGATAGATTACACTGCTAAACAAACTCCTTAACATATTCCAATTCAAAATTGAAACAACCTGTTTTAACAAAATAACAACCTGGAAGAAAATATTTCAATTCAATCCTGCACGTAATAACAATTTGAATTATAACCAAATTAAATTATCATGAACCAAACTTACTATATATCATATTCAACAAACCATTACAAAATTAATTCAATACATTAAATAAATTATATTTACAAATATATTGTCATTATTAAAATCACAAATAATAAAACTAACAATTTCCCTCTTTTTTGATGATGACAATATATTATTCCTTGCAATCATGCTCCCCATAAATTTATGCCTATAGGAGATATAAAGATCACATAACTGTTATGATAAATAATGCATAATGATAAGCTATAACAGATAATGAATCAAAATATCCAACCATTATCATCAATATGATATCAAAAAAATCTAAACATATTATAATCAATATAACCATCAGATATCATAATCATCAATTTTTCTAAACATTTCTCCCCTTTGTTATTATCAAAAAAAAAAAAATCATCAATTTAGTTATATCTCTATCCCATTTGTGACAAACAAAAAATAATTCATAAAATAAAGACACGGGAGCAAGCTTATAACAATATCACATATAGCAATTAAATAAAATGACCATACCTTTGTGATTTGTTACCTATATATCCACAATTTTGTTACCAACAATAAGCTTAATAGATAAGCTCCTTAGTGTAGCAAACAAATTTCTTCAAAACCTCTTCTTGTGGACATCCTAATGTTGAAATTTCTGATGATCAGACTTGGATGATGATTTCCCATAGTTCTAGAAGATTTAGGAAGCCTGGCAGTAGTCATTTGCTTTTGAGATTCATCCTCTGGAATATAAGTTACTGCATCCGAATATTCATATGTTTTGTCTTCTAAAGTAGACGACTCGATCTGTTTGGATTTAGGTGTTTGTAAATTTGAGTTTTCTTCTAAAACAGACGGGTCAAATTGTCTGATTTCATCTATCTTTCCTTCTGATAGAGACGGCTTAGACTATCCGGATTGAACTGTTTGGGTTCCACAATTCAGATAGTCATTTCCAGCAGAAACCTCATTCTCTTCCTTTAACAGATCATGGTTAAGTTCATCAAAAATAATATTCACTTACTCCTCATCAAGATTGTCGTTTGTATTAAATATGGAGCATTTAGCACAATAAAAACTTTATAATAAATGATGTTATGAAGCCATATGATACGAAATCCATAGAGTTTTCATAATATATCTAATTAAAAATCTATTTAAAAAAATAAGGTACTTGCGAATTTTGCCAAATAATTTATAAGTATTATCTGTCTCCTTTTTGACCTTGAGACATCTACAAAATGAACAAATAGTCTCTACCATTTTGGTACCCAAATCTTCTTGGGTCCTATTAGGTTAGTAGCATATAAATCACATTTCTTTACCCAAATTTGCTTTATTCTAATAAAGCCACATTTTAAAATGACCTTTAAAACCATATTTTTTACAAGTAACAAACGGTGAACAATAAAGTGGTTTATGCATTGGTTTTCTATTAATCATTATAATATTATTATTAGTTCTATTTTTCACATTTTAATAGGATTATACCCAATTTCTTATTTATCAAGACTAGACCTTTGTGCCCCTAACATAACATTTAGGTTCTCTTCTCATTGCACAAATTTAGCAAGATCATTTTTTAAAGATGTTATTTTTGCATTTGTGACATTATCATCATGTTGCACATTCATCATTTTTCCATCATTAAAAGCATTTATGCATTCATCTCTCATTTTTAAATTTTCTTTTAAAACTTCATTTTCATTTTTAAGATATTCATTTTCTTTTCTCTCTTTAATAAATGACTTAACTTCATTCATTAGCATTTACGCAATTCTTAAAATAAACAGTTTTTTTTTTTGAGTTGTTGATTTTCATTTTGTAAAGCAATATAATCAGGCATAGATATTTCAAAAGCTTCATGAAAATTTGTTACCTCAAGTTGATCATCATCTTCTAGTCCTATGAAATAGAGTTGGACAATTTCTTCTTCTTGTTCTGTTTTGAACTTACCCACTGGAGTTGAGCTACCTTTTTTATTTTCTTTTGAAATAGTCTCTCAAGTTTCTTGAGAGCATTTCAATTTCTTTATCAAAATCTTCGTTATCACATTCATTGTTACTCTCAGCTTGAAGTGTCAATGTCTTCTTTATTGGTGCCTCATTTTCATCATCATACCTCCTAAGTTGATTTTCAAACTCTTCAAGTTCACCAAAGAGGGTGAGTGTTTACATGGTGCTGATTGTTGACGAGACTTGTAAAGTGGTGACTTTTGGAGCGGATTAAATACACTTTTCTCCACTCTACTCAACATCGGTTTACAAATGCATCACTAAACTAAATTTTTTTACGGTCAACTCATTGAACTATACTTTATTTACAAAAATTAATTTTGTCGTCTATGTCTGTTAACCATTTAACAGAAGAAGGACGTGGCAATCAATAAATCTATGTGTCAATGCAGACAAGGAGAGAGAAGGTAAGCTAAATAATTAATTATATTAAATTATACTCAATTTTATAATAAATAGTTAAACAAATTAAACCATCTATCTACCAAAATGTGATCCTTCCCGAAAATCTATCTATCGATCTATATTTGCAAAGTCAGGGGCTTTAGATCATGGGAGCTTAGATTGTGCATATTAGTAGGGGCTGGGTATGCTCTTAATGGGTCTGGGCATAGGAGCTATGATCTAAAATGGGAGTGTATGGGCTTTGTGACGGCCCCAAAATAGGTATACATCACCCATCTTGAGTCGCCAAATATATGGTACATAAATCAAATACAAACTTAATTATACAACTGTCGGGTAATATACGACAAAACATAATTGAGAGTTTAAACAAGAATATTGCTTTCTAGACAATATCCACTCCCAATGGAGTCCTCATTACAATTATTATCACATTATTTCACAGAATAGTGAGGACTACAAAAACAACCATTTGGATAATTAATCCGCTTCGACTCGGGTCCAACCTATATTCTCATTTCAAGAGAATAAAGTGAAAGAAAGGGTGAGCTCAACTAGCCCAAAGAAAAAATATTATGAATAAGATAATCTGAGAATAAATTATCCTTAGCCTTCAACAAAGATAACAACCGATAGAATATAATAGACAACAGCTTTTAGATCAACAATCGCAGTGAATAAGCAATCCATTAGAAGAGTCAAGTAGAGCATAAAATCTACTATCTTCTATGATTTAAAAAGTTTTTCATCAACTTTATCGCTGAGACTCAACTTAATAAATAAAATCGAATCATCCCTGCATCACGGCCAAGGATACTCATGTAATCATCAATGGTCATGATTATACCGAATAATCCCTGGTCATAATCATACCAACAACTGTCCATCAATTAACTACAGGCCAATGAGGACTTTCACCACATCATTCGTCACATTACGGTCATGATTATACCGAATAATTCCTGGTCATAATCATACCAAGTCAAGGATAAATTTTAAAGATTTATAATTTAATTTATCTAGGAATCAATAACGTCCAATTTGTCAACATGATACTATTTTGTGGAGTAAAATTCAAGAATAATATTGTACCCAAAAATGATTTGGATCGAAAAGAAATATATTTTTTTGGTGAATAGTACTTCCGTGAATAGTACTTCGAGAATAGTACCTTGTGAATAATACCCGACACAAAAAAGTGTCCCAAATACCCGAGTGAATAATACTAGAGTGAATAGTAATCGGGTGAATAGTAACCGTGAATAGTATAACCCATGAATAGTACTCACACACAAAAAGTGTCCAAGAATACCCGAAAGTGAACAATACTACAAGTTGAATAGTAACCAGGTGAATACTAACCCGTGAATAGTAACTCGTAAAAGAAAAATACCAAAAAAAATGATATTCCATGACAAATACAAAAGAAATGATATCTCATACGAGTATAATAGAATATACGAAACTGCAAATAGATTTTCACACCATGCAGTAATCTACGATGAGATGATCATTTCTATAATTTAATAAAGAATGAATAGAAGGGTCATTCACTACATCTTATGCAGAGTCCGCGTGAGCATGAGTTATTCCAATGAATAATAAAGAATGGAATAACAGAAGAATTCACCAATCATGTGGTAGTCCGCGTAGACAGGTTATTCCAACAGAATAGTAAAGAATGGAATAATAGAAGAATTCATCAGGCGTGCGTAGTCCGCACAGACAAGTTATTCCAACAGAATAATAAAGAATATAATAACAAAAGAATTCACCAAAGTGTAGTAGTCCATGCAGACAAAGTTATTCCAACGAATAATAAAGAATGGAATAACAACCCTTACAGTATTGAAAGAAATAACTCTCTTCATGAATCTGAAAGAAATAATACCCATTACCTTAGAAGAAGCTGGATCTTTGGAATAGTGAAGTAGTAGACTTATCTTCTTCTTTCTCTCTATAATTTCTCCCTATAATAATTGCTCTATAGCTTAGTGAATTGGTGATAATGAAAGAAGAATGAGCTTCTATTTATAGAAAAATATAGTTTCAATAATTATCGTTTTGGGGCTCAAAATATTACAAAGATAATACCTTCCTCTCTTTTCTTCATTTTTAATTGCAAGTATTATCAAACTTGCACCACCTCCCCTAATAGTAAATCATGTGAATCAATAGTAAATCATGTGACTTAAAAGTTCTAAACATGTGAAAAAAATTAATTATAGTATAGTACCTTCATCTATACCTCCATTTTTAATTTAGTCATGCAAGTATTATCAATCTTGTAAAGAACTCCCTAATAGTAAATTATGTGAATCAATAGTACACACATGTGAACACATAGTTATAAGCATGTGAGTTAATAGCAATTAATTACTCATTTATCCGGTTAATTACCCGATTGGTCAATATAACTTCCAGACATCAATTATTATCAAAATAAATGTCAATTTCCACTAACACTAATAATCTCAACACAATGGAACTATTAATTTCATCTTTAATCAACACAAACTTATTCATCAGTAGTATTATAACTCATAATATTTAACAACCAGGTCGTTCCCAGGAAAGAGGGGGCTTTCCGATAAGGATTTCTCCCTATTGGCGCACAATTAGATTATCTAACCTCTCATTGATAGAACTTCTAGACATTGTCAATATTGCAAATAATAATATGAATAACTTTGTCATCTCAATTATTGATTTAATAATATAACATATTATGCAGATGATACTGTGACAATAATTGAATCAATAATATGAGAGATATGATGCAACAATTACTGTAGCAATAATTGAGTATAACTGAGTAACTTCTTACGTAAGCATCAATAATCAATACCGTGTGCTACTATACAACCTCGCGTATTATTATACTTTTACTACTGAAAGTAGTTCAGCGGTTTTAACTTGTAACACTTTCGTACAAGTTATTTTTATAAAAAGATAATTTTGTCATTATCTTACTACGACAATACTTCCGTTGTGGGGTCCACCAATAATCGTGTCGTCGTTCGGATATTCCCCGACAAAAAGAATATTCCCCGACCAAACGAATATTATATAACAACTTGCTTACTTTGCAAAATTTATAAATATTACCCACAACTATAACATTATATCAAATCCACACCGTAATATTCAAAAAATATATTTCAAGAAATTTAAATCTTTATTCATAAAATTTGGGATCTCACAATCTTCCCTTCTTATGAAATTTCGCCCTCAAAATTTAAGTACGTACCTGGTATGCCGAAGAGATAAGGATACCTTGACTTTATTTCAGATTCTAACTCTTGAGGTATAAAATTTGAGTGTCGAATACGATCCTTCTTATCCAAGATTTTAACACGTATATCCTCATATGTTAAATCTTCTGCTATCTCGTCTAGTTCCAATTTAATAATGTGGTTCGGGTCGTCCACATATTTACGTAACATCGATACATGAAAAATGTTATGAACACGCGACATACTTGGCGGTAAAACAAGTCTATAGGCCACAGTTCCTACTCCATCGAGGATTTCAAATGGCCCAATTAAATCGAGGATTGAGATTTTCTCTCTTCATCGACTCTTGCTTCTAGAATAACGCCTTCTTGAACCTTCTTCTTCGTATTCACTAGCTCCGAGTGTGTAGTTTGAGCGGCTTTAACTTTATCGATTAAAGTCGATTTTACTCGTATATTCGTTATCTTCACGTGGGTCTCTAGAGTCATTAACTCCATCTTCATTATTTATAAGTTATACGAAATGGGTTTTTGTGTTAACAACGTCACACTTCGTAAACGCATACGATCTTCTACTTAATGTGTCAGCTACCACGTTCGCTTTTCCCACGATGGAATTTAATGGTATAGTCGTAACCTTCAACAGCTCGAGCCAACGTCATTGGCACATTATACGTTCGTTTTGGGTGAAGAAAATATTTGAGGGTTTTATAAATGAGTTTTGTATTGGGGTCAATAAAAAATTCGATTTCACGCTCTAGGGGTAGGCTAAGAAGTCTTCAAGAATACGCTAGGAAATTTATTAACAATAGAAATATCATTCAAAACTGTGACTCTCATCCCAAGACTTGGATAACACGTCACATTGATACCTATCAACTTGCCACTGTTATTCACGACGTCCCCTACAGAAAGTTCGGCTTCGATGCATTCCACACAAGGAAGTCACCAACGAAAGGCTCGGGGCTCTTTACTTATGGCTTGATATGACAGTGATTGACTTTAGTGGTTTGGTTGCTTGAATTCGCATAACAAGTTGGTTAGGAATATGAAAGCTAACAACCTTACAAAAATAATCAATTTTGGCATGATGAGTAGTTAACCAATCGATTCCTAAAATCACATCAAAGGCAAGTATTTTCAAAGAGATAAGATCGACAGGTAACGTGAAAGTGTCGATTTGAATAAAACAAGATTTATAAACAGTGGGTGTAACGAAGGTTTCTCCTAACAGAGTTTCAACCAATAAGTCAAAGTCTAATTTCTCTGGAGTCAAATTTAAACGCTGAGCGCAAGCAAGAGAAATAAAAGAATGGGTAGAATCGATATCTAATAAGGTATAGACTTCGCAAGAATTTATAATTAACTAACCCGTGTTAACTTCGTTCGGGTTACTCACTTTTTGAGAAGTCATAAAAACCGCTCTTCCTGAAACCACCGACTTTGTTTTGTCCGTATCCGCCTTTGGTGCCACTGTCCCAACTGGACTTGATTTCGCTACAAGAAAAAATCGAGCTATGTGACCATCTTTTCCACAACTAAAACATACCTTGGAAGGCTGTGAATAGTTTGGACTTATGTGTCCCTCCCCTCCGCATTTGTAACATACGACCGGCGGTCGTTCTCCTTCCTTAACAACGGGTGCTGGTGATGACGTCTTTCCATCATTATTGAACCTTCTCTTCTTGAAATTTCCGCTTCTATTAACTTGGCCATGATTACCACCGAAGTGGTTACCATTCTTGGCATAATAATTTCCCCCACGATGGTTATCATTGTTCAGATGGCCGTTGCCACCGGTATGATTATTATCGTGTTGTTGGTCGTTGCGCTTTTTGGTTGTCTTTGACTCATTATCACACTCCAATAATTGAGCCCTATTCATAACATCTGAATACAAACACAGTTTGTGAGAAATTAGATATTGACGTATCTCGGGTTTCAAACCTCTTAGAAACATCCGCGTCATTCTCTCTTCATTATCAACCAAGTGGGACGCAAACTGAGATAACTCGGCAAACTTAGCTTCGTACTGCGCCACGGTCATATTGTTTTACTCAAGCTTGATGAACTCTACCTCTTTCACATGACGAATACTTTCAGGAAAGTACTTGTTGTTGAACAGTTCTTGGAACATCTCCCAAGACATCTTGGGCAGCGGCGAAAGTGAGTCGCTTTTTCTTGATTCCCACTAGTAATCTGCCTCTCCTCGCAACATGAAGGTGGCAAAGGGAACCTTTTGCTCCTCTGAGCATTCCAAGACATCAAATATCTTGGTGATCTGTTTATCCACGTCTCCGCCTTAAGTGGTTCTGGCTCTCTCAAAAACTCTGGTGGTCCCAACTCCTTAAACTGCTTAGCGGTGACCATCCGAGAGTTGACAGTGTTTCCACCTGCATTTTGAACAAGAGTCTCTCTCGTCTGATGTTGCATGAATTGCATAAAGCCTCTGAACATCCCATCGTTCATCATCTAATCGGTGTTGTTATTTACCTGAGGATTATTATCTTCCTGTTGCACATTATCCTAGGTATTAATCGTTGGTGACTCAACGGTCTCATGTGCTTCATTGCTGATCTCAACATTTTTAGATGCTATTTTCAAACACTGTCACAAAACAAGGGTTAATTGACATATCACATATTATTCCTATACTCTGATCGACCAATTAAATACCAAATAAACTTAGGTAGGTCATATATACTAGCGAAGGAATTCCCAGTCTCTCCCCTCCTAGTTCTTGTCTCATATCTCAGCCAGAGATCATATCCCTAAGCTTTGATACCAACTTTGACACCCCAAAAACAGGTATACATCACCCATCTTGAGTCGCCAACTATATGGTACATAAATCAAATACAAACTTAATTATACAACTGTCGGGTAATATACGACAAAACATAACTGAGAGTTTAAACAAGAATATTGCCTTCTAGACAATATCCACTCCCAATGGAGTCCTCATTACAATTATTATCATATTATTTCACAGAATAGTGAGGACAACTAAAACAACCATCTGGACCGTCAATCGATGGTTCCCGAATCGTCCCCAAATTTATATTCTCATTTCTTGAGGAGAACAGTGAAAGAAAGGGTGAGCTCAACTAGCCCAAGAAGAAATATTATGACTAAGATAATGCGAGAATAAATTATCCTTAGCCTTCAATAGTATAACAACTGACAGAATATAATAGACAACAAGTTTTAGATCAACAACTGCAGCGGAATAAGCAAGCCATTAGAAGAGTCAAGTAGAGCATAAAATCTACTATCTTCTATGATTTAAAAAGTTTTTCATCAACTTTATCGCTGAGACTCAACTTAATAAATAAAATCGAATCATCCCTGCATCTCGGCCAATGATACTCATGTAATCATCAATGTTCATGATTATACCAAATAATCCCTGGTCATAATCATACCAACAACTGTCCATCAATGAACTACAGGCCAATGAGGACTTTCACCATATCATTCGTCACATTACGGTCATGATTATACCGAATAATCCCTGGTCATAATCATACCAAGTCCATCTATGCACGTAAGCCAAAGATGACTTTCATCACAATATAAGCATGAGGATGATGACAATGACATAATAATTCAATAAAAAAAGTTCAAGGATAAATTTTAAAGATTTATAATTTAATTTATCCAAGAATCAACTTTATCGCTGAGACTCAACTTAATAAATAAAATCGAATCATCCCTGCATCACGGCCAAGGATACTCATGTAATCATCAATGGTCATGATTATACCGAATAATCCACGGTCATAATCATACCAACAAATCGTCCATCAATTAACTACGGTGCCAATGAGGACTTTCACCACATCATTCGTCACATTACTACCATGATTATACTTAAGAATAATTCGGTCATAATCATACCAAGTCAAGGATAAATTTTAAAGATTTATAATTTAATTTATCTAGGAATCAATAACGTCCAATTTGTCAACATGATACTATTTTGTGGAGTAAAATTCAAGAATAATATTGTACCCAAAAATGATTTGGATCGAAAAGAAATATATTTTTTTGGTGAATAGTACTCCGTGAATAGTACTTCGAGAATAGTACCCTGTGAATAATACCCCGACACAAAAAGTGTCCCAAATACCCGAGTGAATAATACTAGAGTGAATAGTAATCGGGTGAATAGTAACCCGTGAATAGTATAACCCATGAATAGTACTCCGACACAAAAAGTGTCCCGAATACCCGAGTGAACAATACTACAGTGAATAGTAACCAGGTGAATACTAACCCGTGAATAGTAACTCGTAAAAGAAAAATACCAAAAAAAATGATATTCCATGACAAATACAAAAGAAATGATATCTCATAATGAAAGTATAATAGAATATCTGAAGCCGCAAATAGATTTTCACCGCCATACGCGGTAATCTACGACGGATCATTTCTATAATTTAATAAAGAATGAATACGAAGGGTCATTCACCATGCATGCTGAGTCCCGCGTGAGCGGAGTTATTCCAACAGAATAATAAAGAATGGAATAACAGAAGAATTCACCAATCATGTGGTAGTCCGCGTAGACAGGTTATTCCAACAGAATAGTAAAGAATGGAATAATAGAAGAATTCATCAGGCGTGCGTAGTCCGCACAGACAAGTTATTCCAACAGAATAATAAAGAATATAATAACAAAAGAATTCACCAGGCGTGTGTAGTCCGCACAGACAGGTTATTCCAACAGAATAATAAAGAATGGAATAACAACCCTTACGAGTATTGAAAGAAATAACTCTCTTCATGAATACGAAAGAAATAATACCCATTACCTTAGAAGAAACTGGATACTGGAATAGTGAAGTAGTAGACTTATCTTCTTCTTTCTCTCTATAATTTCTCCCTATAATAATTGCTCTATAGCTTAGTGAATTGGTGATAATGAAAGAAGAATGAGCTTCTATTTATAGAAAAATATAGTTTCAATAATTATACGTTTTGGGGCTCAAAATATTACAGTATAATACCTTCCTCTTTTTCTTCATTTTTAATTGCAAGTATTATCAAACTTGCACCACCTCCCCTAATAGTAAATCATGTGAATCAATAGTAAATCATGTGACTTAAAAGTTCTAAACATGTGAAAAAATTAATTATAGTATAGTACCTTCATCTATACCTCCATTTTTAATTTAGTCATGCAAGTATTATCAATCTTGTAGCAACTCCCCTAATAGTAAATTATGTGAATCAATAGTACACACATGTGAACACATAGTTATAAGCATGTGAGTTAATAGCAATTAATTACTCATTTATCCGGTTAATTACCCGATTGGTCAATATAACTTCCAGACATCAATTATTATCAAAATAAATGTCAATTTCCACTAACACTAATAATCTCAACACAATGGAACTATTAATTTCATCTTTAATCAACACAAACTTATTCATCAGTAGTATTATAACTCATAATATTTAACAACCAGGTCGTTCCCAGGAAAGAGGGGGCTTTCCGATAAGGATTTCTCCCTATTGGCGCACAATTAGATTATCTAACCTCTCATTGATAGAACTTCTAGACATTGTCAATATTGCAAATAATAATATGAATAACTTTGTCATCTCAATTATTGATTTAATAATATAACATATTATGCAGATGATACTGTGACAATAATTGAATCAATAATATGAGAGATATGATGCAACAATTACTGTAGCAATAATTGAGTATAACTGAGTAACTTCTTACGTAAGCATCAATAATCAATACCGTGTGCTACTATACAACCTCGCGTATTACTATACTTTTACTACCGAGTAGTTCAACAGTTTTAACGGTAACACTTTCGCCGTTATTTTTATAAAAAGATAATTTTGTCATTATCTTACTACGACAATACTTCCGTTGTGGGGTCCACTTTAATAATCGTGTAAATCGTTCGGATATTCCCAACAAAAAGAATATTCCAGAACCAAACGAATATTATATAACAACTTGCTTACTTTGCAAAATTTATAAATATTACCCACAACTATAACATTATATCAAATCCACACCGTAATATTCAAAAAATATATTTCAAGAAATTTAAATCTTTATTCATAAAATTTGGGATCTCACAATCTTCCCTTCTTATGAAATTTCGCCCTCAAAATTTAAGTACGTACCTGGTATGCCGAAGAGATAAGGATACCTTGACTTTATTTCTGATTCTAACTCTTGAGGTATAAAATTTGAGTGTCGAATACGATCCTTCTTATCCAAGATTTTAACACGTATATCCTCATATGTTAAATCTTCTGCTATCTCGTCTAGTTCCAATTTAATAATGTGGTTGAATTAGTCCACATATTTACGTAACATCGATACATGAAAAATGTTATGAACACGCGACATACTTGGCGGTAAAACAAGTCTATAGGCCACAGTTCCTACTCCATCGAGGATTTCAAATGGCCCAATTAAATCGAGGATTGAGATTTTCTCTTCATCGACTCTTGCTTCTAGAATAACATATTCTTGAACCTTCTTCTTCGTATTCACTAGCTCTCGGAGTGTGTAGTTTGAGCGGCTTTAACTTTATCGATTAAAGTCGATTTTACTCGTATATTCGTTATCTTCACGTGGGTCTCTAGAGTCATTAACTCCATCTTCATTATTTATAAGTTATCTGAAATGGGTTTTTGTGTTAATAACGTCACACTTAAAACGATATCGATCTTCTACTTAATGTGTCAGCTACCACGTTCGCTTTTCCCACGATGGAATTTAATGGTATAGTCGTAACCTTCAACAGCTCGAGCCAACGTCATTGGCACATTATACGTTCGTTTTGGGTGAAGAAAATATTTGAGGGTTTTATAAATGAGTTTTGTATTGGGGTCAATAAAAAATTCGATTTCACGCCTAGGGTAGGCTAAGAAGTCTTCAAGAATACGCTAGAAATTTATTAACAATAGAAATATCATTCAAAAGCGTGACTCTCATCCCAAGACTTGGATAACACGTCACATTGATACCTATCAACTTGCCACCGTTATTCACGGCGCCCCCTACGTAAAGTTGAAACGATGCATTCCACACAAGGAAGTCACCAACGAAAGGCTCGGGGCTCTTTACTTATGGCTTGATATGACAGTGATTGACTTTAGTGGTTTGGTTGCTTGAATTCGCATAACAAGTTGGTTAGGAATATGAAAGCTAACAACCTTACAAAAATAATCAATTTTGGCATGATGAGTAGTTAACCAATCGATTCCTAAAATCACATCAAAGGCAAGTATTTTCAAAGAGATAAGATCGACAGGTAACGTGAAAGTGTCGATTTGAATAAAACAAGATTTATAAACAGTGGGTGTAACGAAGGTTTCTCCTAACAGAGTTTCAACCAATAAGTCAAAGTCTAATTTCTCTGGAGTCAAATTTAAATTTGGCAAGCAAAGAGAAATAAAAGAATGGGTAGAATCGATATCTAATAAGGTATAGACTTCGCAAGAATTTATAATTAACTAACCCGTGTTAACTTCGTTCGGGTTACTCACTTTTTGAGAAGTCATAAAAACCGCTCTTCCTGAAACCACCGACTTTGTTTTGTCCAGTATCCGCCTTTGGTGCCATTGTCCCAAATTGGACTTGATTTCGCTTACAAGAAAAAAATCGAGCTATGTGACCATCTTTTCCACAACTAAAACATACCTTGGAAGGCTGTGAATAGTTTGGACTTATGTGTCCCTCCCCTCCGCATTTGTAACATACGACCGGCGGTCGTTCTCCTTCCTTAACAACTTGGTCTTTGGTGATGACGTCTTTCCATCATTATTGAACCTTCTCTTCTTGAAATTTCCGCTTCTATTAACTTGGCCATGATTACCACCGAAGTGGTTACCATTCTTGGCATAATAATTTCCCCCACGATGGTTATCATTGTTCCGATGGCCGTTGCCACCGGTATGATTATTATCGTGTTGTTGGTCGTTGCCTTTTGGTTGTGCTGACTCATTATCACACTCCAATAATTGAGCCCTATTCATAACATCTGAATACAAACACAGTTTGTGAGAAATTAGATATTGACGTATCTCGGGTTTCAAACCTCTTAGAAACATCCGCGTCATTCTCTCTTCATTATCAACCAAGTGGGACGCAAACTGAGATAACTCGGCAAACTTAGCTTCGTACTGCGCCACGGTCATATTGTTTTACTCAAGCTTGATGAACTCTACCTCTTTCACATGAGCGAATACTTTCGAGGAAAGTACTTGTTGTTGAAGCAGTTCTTGGAACATCTCCCAAGACATCTTGATGCGGGTTGGAAATTTGAGTACGCGTTTCTTGATTCCTACTAGTAATCCGCCTCTCCTCACCATGACATGAAGGTGGCAAAGGAACCTTTGCTCCTCCGAGCATTCAAGACATCAAATATCTTGGTGATCTGTTTATCCACGTCTCACTTTTAAGTGGTTACGGCTCTCTCAAAAACTCCGTGGTCCCAACTCCTTAAAGCGCTTAGCGGTGACCATCCGAGAGTTGACGAGTGTTTCCACTGCATTTTGAACAAGAGTCTCTCAAATGCGATGTTGCATGAATTGCATAAAGCCTCTGAACATCCCATCGTTCATCATCTAATCAATGTGTTATTATTTACGAGGATTATTATCTTCCTGTTGCACATTATCCTAGGTATTAATCGTTGGTGACTCAACGGTCTCATGTGCTTCATTGCTGATCTCAACATTTTTAGATGCTATTTTCAAACACTGTCACAAAACAAGGGTTAATTGACATATCACATATTATTCCTATACTCTGATCGACCAATTAAATACCAAATAAACTTAGGTAGGTCATATATACTAGCGAAGGAATTCCCAGTCTCTCCCCTCCTAGTTCTTGTCTCATATCTCAGCCAGAGATCATATCCCTAAGCTTTGATACCAACTTTGACACCCCAAAAACAGGTATACATCACCCATCTTGAGTCGCCAACTATATGGTACATAAATCAAATACAAACTTAATTATACAACTGTCGGGTAATATACGACAAAACATAACTGAGAGTTTAAACAAGAATATTGCCTTCTAGACAATATCCACTCCCAATGGAGTCCTCATTACAATTATTATCATATTATTTCACAGAATAGTGAGGACAACTAAAACAACCATCTGGACCGTCAATCCGTTCCCCGAATCGTCCCAGCTATATTCTCATTTCTTGAGGAGAACAGTGAAAGAAAGGGTGAGCTCAACTAGCCCAGTAAGAAATATTATGACTAAGATAATGCAGAATAAATTATCCTTAGCCTTCAATAGTATAACAACTGACAGAATATAATAGACAACAAGTTTTAGATCAACAACTGCAGCGGAATAAGCAAGCCATTAGAAGAGTCAAGTAGAGCATAAAATCTACTATCTTCTATGATTTAAAAAGTTTTTCATCAACTTTATCGCTGAGACTCAACTTAATAAATAAAATCGAATCATCCCTGCATCTCGGCCAATGATACTCATGTAATCATCAATGTTCATGATTATACCAAATAATCCCTGGTCATAATCATACCAACAACTGTCCATCAATGAACTACAGGCCAATGAGGACTTTCACCATATCATTCGTCACATTACGGCCATGATTATACCGAAATAATCCTCGGTCATAATCATACCAAGTCCATCTATGCACGTAAGCCAAAGATGACTTTCATCACAATATAAGCATGAGGATGATGACAATGACATAATAATTCAATAAAAAAAGTTCAAGGATAAATTTTAAAGATTTATAATTTAATTTATCCAAGAATCAATAACGTCCAATTTGTCAACATGATATTGTTTTGTGGAGTAAAATTCAAGAATAATATTGTACCCAAAAATAATTTGGACTGAAAAGAAATATATTTTTTGGGTGAATAGTATTTCATGAATAGTACTTCAGGAATAGTACTCCGTGAATAGTACCTCGAAAAAGTGTCCCAAATATCCGAGTGAATAATACTAGAGTGAATAGTAATCGGGTGAATAGTAACCCGTGAATAATACTCTGACACGAAAAGTGCCCCGAATACCTGAGTGAATAATACTAGAGTGAATAATAATCAGGTGAATAGTAATCTGTCAATAGTAACTCGTAAAAGAAAAATTCCAAAGAAAATGATATTATATGACGAGTACAAAAGAAATGATATCGCATATGAGTATAATAGAATATATGAAACTGCAAATGGATTTTTACCCGTCATGCGGTAATCTACGTAGACAGATCATTTACATAATTTAATAAAGAATGAATACGAAGGGTCATTCACCATGCATGCGGTAGTCTGCGTGAGGCGAGTTATTCCAATGGAATAATAAAGAATAGAATAAAAAAAATTCACCGTAAATGCGTAGTCCATATGAATGAGTTATTCCAACAGAATAATAAAGAATGTAATAACAAAAGAATTCACCAGGCGTGTGTAGTCCGCACAGACAGGTTATTCCAACAGAATAATAAAGAATGGAATAACAACCCTTACGAGTATTGAAAGAAATAACTCTCTTCATGAATACGAAAGAAATAATACCCCTTACCTTAGAAGAAACTGCATACTAAAATAGTGAGGTAGCAGACTTCTCTTCTTCTTTCTCTCTATAATTTCTCTCTATAATAATTGCTCTATAGCTTAGTGAATTGGTGAGAATGAAAGAAGAATGAGCTTCTATTTATAGGAAAATATAGTTTCGATAATTGCACGTTTTGGGGCTCAAAATATTACAGTATAATACCTTCCTCTTTTTCTTCATTTTTAATTTAGTCCTGCAAGTATTATCAAACTTGCACCACCTCCCCTAATAGTAAATCATGTGAATCAATAGTAAATCATGTGACTCAATAGTTCTAAACATGTGAAAAAATTAATTATAGTATAGTACATTCATCTATACCTCTATTTTTAATTTAGTCATGCAAGTATTATCAATCTTGCACCAACTCCCCTAATAGTAAATCATGTGAATCAATAGTACACACATGTGAACACATAGTTATAAGCATGTGAATTAATAGCAATTAATTGCTCATTTATCCGGTTAATTACCCGATTGGTCAATATAACTTCCAAACATCAATTATTATCGAAATAAATGTCGATTTCCACTAACACTAATAATCCCAACACAATGGAACTATCAATTTCATCTTTAATCAACACAAACTTATACATCATTAATATTATAACTCACAATATTTAACAACCAGGTAGTTTCCAAGAAAGAGGGGGCTTTCCGATAAGGATTTCTCCCTATTGGCGCGCAATTAGATTATCTAACCTCTCCTTGATAGAACTTCTAGACATTCTCAATATTGCAAATAATAATATAAATAACTTTGTCGTCTCAATTATTGATTTAATAATATAACATATTATGCAGATGATACTGTGACAATAATTGAATCAATAATATGAGAGATAGATGCAGCAATTACTATAACAATAATTAAGTATAACTGAGTGACTTCTTACGTAAGTATTAATAATCAATATCGTGTGCTACTATGCAACCACACGTATTACTGTACTTTTACTACGGAGTAGTTCAATAGTTTTAACGGTAACACTTTCGCCATTATTTTTATAAAAAGATAATTTTGTCATTTTCTTACTACGACAATACTTCCGTTGTGGGGTCCACCAATGATTGCACCATCGTACGGATATTCCCCAACAAAAAGAATATTCCCCGACCAAACGAATATTATGTAACAACTTGTTTACTTTGTAAAATTTATAAATATTACCCACAACTATAACATTATATCAAATCCACACCGTAATATTCAAAAAAAATATTTCGAGAAATTTAAATCTTTATTCATAAAATTTGGGGTCTCACAGGCTTGGCTTCAAAGGTTTTATATTTGTGGTGGTTGTTGATGTGACGCCCCCAAAATATGTATACATCACCCATCTTGGGTCGCCAGATACATGGTACAGAATACAAATACTACTTAATTATACAACTGTCGTGTAGAATACGAGAAAATATAAGCTGAGAGTTTTAACACAAATATTGTCTTCTAGACAATATCCAAACTCAATGGAGTCCTCATTACAATTATTATCACACTATTTCACAGAATAGTGAAGACTACTAAAGCCACTTATCTTGGATCATCACTCCATTCCCCGACTCGTCCCAGCTATATTCTCATTTTCTGAAGAGAATAATGAAAGAAAAGGGTGAGCTCAACTAGCCCAGTAAGAAATATTATGACTAAGATAATGCAGAATAAATTATCATTAGCCTTCAACAGTATAACAACTGCTAGAATATAATAGACAACAAGTTTTAGATCAACAACTGTAGTGGAATAAGCAATCTATTAGAAGAGTCAAGTAGAGCATGATATCTACTATCTTCTATGATTTAAAAGTTTATCATCAATTTTATCCCTATAATACCCATTAACAGTTCTTTATTATACCAAGACAAAGAGAAATTTCATCACCTGTCTTCACCTGAACCACCAAAGATTTTAGATAAATTCACAATTCATGTTTATAATAATGTGAATCAACAGTTTCTCCTTGCCACAAAGGCTTAATAGAACGTTTACTCAATATCCTTACCCCAAAGGCTAAAGACATTCAAGTGTAATAACAATGATCATACCAATCAGTTGTCTATCTTTGCACTACGGGCCAAAGATATTCAATTATAAAACCAATGGTCATGATCATACCAATCAATTGTCTGTCAGTGCACTACGGCCAAAGACATTCAACTGTTAACTAATGGTCATGATCCTGCCAATCACATCATTGAATTATCCATACACTACGGCCAAGGATATTCGTTAGTATCACCAGTGGTCATGATCATGTCATACACCTGTCCAACTTTGCACTACGAGCCAAAGCTATCAATCAACAATTCATCTTTGCACTACGACCAAAGATATCAATCAACAGTTCTTCTTTGCACTACGGGCCAAAGAAAAACAACTGTAAAACCAATAACCAATAGTCCATCTATGCACTACGGGCCAAAGATGACTTTTATCACAATATAAGCATGAGGATCATGACAATGATATAAAGAATCAATCAAACGAGATAAAGGATAAATATTAAATATTTATAATTAAATTTATCCAGAGTTTAAGAATATCTAAATTGTCAACATGATCACCAATTGTGGAGTAAAATTCAAGAATAATATTGTATCAAAAATAATTTGGACATAAAAGAAATCAATTTTTGTCATGAATAGTACCCCGGGTAAATACTAACCGAATGAATAGTGTAACGATCGAGAAATTTGTAATTTAATTTAAATATTTATTGAATTAAATAAATATTTTAAATAATTTATTTATTGAGAAAAATAAATAATTGATGAATTGTGGTGCATTAATTTAGTGACTAAATTGATTAATGTTAATTAAATTGAATAATGCTATTTTTTATTTGAAAGATTTAATTTAATGAAATAATTAAATTAAATTAAATTTTTTTTTATATTAAAGAAAATAGGTAAATTAAATAAAGTAATGTTTAAGTCAAATTTATTAATTAAATTATATATATATAATTATTTATTAATCATCAGAATAATTATAATAAAAATTATAATTATTATAATTATTATTGTAAGCTATTTAAATTGGTGGCAAGTGTGACAAATAAAAACTATATAATAAAAATAATATAAAAATAATCTAGTAGAGGAGAAATTGTGGTTAGCCAAACAAGGCCCTGTGGCCTTTGGCTTATTTCTAACTGACACAAACTTTTGGGTTTGTGACCTGACATTAGTGGGGAAAGTGGGAGTTAGTATATTTTTTTACGCGTATTATTCCTTTCCCTAAGGCTAGATATTAGTGAAGAACAGAGAGCTTGGAGAGAGAGCAAGAGAGGAAAACACAGTGAGTTTGAATTCTTTATGATTGTCAAGGAGAGGGATTTCTAAACCTAGTCACCATCTTTTTGCTAGCAAACAATCAAAGGAGTAAGGTATAACTCTAATTCTAACTTTTATGTTTGAAATTTCTATTGATAATTACGATGGATTAATACAAATACATGTATATATGGTTTATAATCTGTTAATCATTATATGTGAGTGCTATTTGATTTCCAAACATGTGAGAATTGGCTTTGTAAGGAAGAAGTTATAATAATAGTGTTTATTTTTGAAAAATGGCTTTAGAAAGTACGAAATTTCATGATCAATACTTGCTATAATCTGTAATTTGATGTTAGAATGTGTTAGTATGTTAAGAAACGAAAACAACGTAGTTTGAATTGTGTCAATTGATTAAGAAATGAATTCGTAGCAATCGAATTCGCTAAAAGCGTAAAAAAATGATGAAATTGGAAAAATTGGGGTTTTGATCTTTTAAAATTTAATATATATAATGTTTAGGTAGTGAGAATGATGAATAACATCATTATTAATGTTATCACAAAGTTTTAGATGTTGAGTTTTATGATTTCTGTGAAATTTGATTGAGTTTTGGTGTGTCTTTGGTATGTGAGTCTGCTGCTGCTAGATTCTGTCTGGTGTCTGGTAGAACAGTCTTGACGATGCGAGCTTGGAGACAGTAGCAATTGCTGCGTTATCTACGAGCCTAGGCAATGACTTCTGCTTATTTATAGGTTATGATTAATGGACTTAATCTAGTTTGGCATACATGTTAACGTGAACTACAATAACATATTTCAACGTGATGTAATATAAAGTATGAAGATTTTAAGTGATTATTTAATTAAGTTATGTAATGAATAAAAAAATAATGTTTATGAAAGTAAGAAATGAATGATAAAGTTTATGTTAGTTTATAGAGGGATTTTAGATTTGTTAAAGGTGTTAACCAACATGGTTAGATGTTAAGTTAAGGTTATGACCTAAATGGTGGTTTAAACCCTTAAAGCTAATAATAATACAACTAATTGTTATTGCGATTCCAATGATATGTGTAGGGTAATTGGCGAACATTATTACACTTGTGTAGCTTACATACAAGGCAAGTTTCTTATCCTAAACTTTTATTGAGCAAGTTTTCTAACTTCATTCTTTTATTAATGAATGCAAGTTTCATAGCTATGTTATCTTTTATGTCAAACAAGCTTTCTAATTCTAAATTTTACATTAAAGTTCAGCAAGCCTATTGATTCTATCTCGTGTATCGTACAATCTCTTGTAATCTAGTTTGTTACATTGAGCGAGTTTCACTTTCCTAAATCTTGATATTGTTATTCAAAAGAATATATTGTTCTAATACATTGATTCAAAGGAGATTATTCTAACTCTTTTGGATATAGTACTTTGCATGTATATCATGTTTACTCGAGTAGATTTGTCATGAGATAGATATCGGCGACCACAGTGATCATTGATAAGTGATCATTGATAAGCTTTTTTGTTGTAGTGCTCAACTGTATATTGTTGATATTCGATCTTTGACTTTGATAGCCTTGTTCAATTCTATTTTTGTTATATTAAATCTTCAAGTAGCAAGCAAACTCTTATTGATTGAATTAGTCTATAATTGAGTAGTGTTCTAAAATTCTAGAACCATTGATAAGTTAGTTCCGAGCTAAACTCTCTTTAGTGCAGAAATTCTAAATTCAAGCTGAGACGAACAACCCTAACATAGGGGATTTTGTACGTGTAACGTTTAGATGTTTGTGCACAATACATGGTACAAAGGGCTGATCCCCCTAAGTACGTTAAGAAGGGTTTGTATAGTCTAAATGACTGTTAAGGTTGGGTAATAATACCTAAATATCGGGGACATAGTTCGTGGTCTTAAGACCCTCAGATATTAAATTTGAACTTGTTTTCTATTTTTTATTCATAGAACAATTTCATTATTGTTCAGCATTCGTTGTTTAATCTTATGTTGTTATCATTACTACTCTCTATATCAGTGAGCAATTGTTTGCTCACTCTTGCATTTAACACTGCAGCTAAAGTTGAGAAAGTCGATGAGCCATCTACTAGCAAAGAAAAGGGAAAGATGTCCAAGTGTTGAAGATTTATGAAAGTTTATTTAAATGTTTATGTTATAAGACTTGTTTTATTTTATGATGTATTCCGCAAACTTATGTAATAATTTAAGATTAAATTATTTGGGATTGTTTTATGACGATGTAACCCTTTAATGGGAAGATTATTGTTAAGTTATTTAAATTATGTCTTTATCCTTTGTTATGGGTAGTTAGATGTAATGGTTTTGGATAGTGAGCACCAAATCCTGTGGAAAAGGAATACCCAGATTTGGGGGTGTCACATGTTGGTATCAGAGCTTTAGGTTATGAACCTTAGGTGGGGAAACCTTAGGAAGTAACCTTTAAGAAGACAGAAAATATAGAGGTGTCTAACTCTTATCGAGTTTTAATGAATGGATTAAGCTATCCATTGAAGATAAATAATAAAAGACATTATGTGCTATGTGTAATAACTTATGTGCTCGCGAGTATCGAAAAATGTTAAGTAAACTTAAAATATTTTGTTGTTAGGATGTCTAATGAAGGAGGATCCATTCCAGCTAGGGAAGTAATACCTCAGATACCTAGAGATGAGGAACCCCGGGATATTCATGTTATGCGTGAACAGTTGATCCAGGAGGATGAACCTGTGACCGATCCCGAGGAGGATAGTTCTGAAGAGATAGAGTTGGATGATGAGGAAGAGGATCCTGTGGCGTTTCCACAAAGCTCCATATCAGCTGAGATGTATGATGCTCTGTACGATCGTAACATAGAATTACAAGACAAAGTTCAGGAGCTGAAGGAGTTGGTTGAGATGCATCACGCTACGATAGAGCAGAAGGATGCGGAGATTCAAGAACTCGACTCAAGACTTGGAAACACGGAGTGGGACCTATTTCATACCAAGGGTCAGCATGAAGATTTGTTGGCAGTGAACAAGAAGATGAAGACTGATGTGGAGAAGTTAAAAGATGACTTGAAAGAGGATTCAACTAAACGTACGAGAGCAGAGGACGCTTGGATAAAGGTGACTTAACGTGCAGACCGTGCCGAGGATAAAGTTCAAGTGAAGAAGGCCAAGATGAATGGGATGGATTATGCCTTTAATTCTGCAATTGATAGGGCCCAGGATCGAGTCTTTTATTATCCACCTCAATTTGAAGATTCGTTGTAGTTCATGATGGATCGTAGAACGATGTATCGAATTATGGAGGAAGAACATAGAGAAGCCTTACGACATCTTAATATGTCTAGATAGAAAGAATGAGAATAATAATACGTGGTTAAGTAAGTGAGTATATAAACTGTGAATCCCTTATTTTGAGATAAATAAAGGGGTAGTATGAATATGTAATCCTAAAACTTGCTTAGTTCAGGAAAGTGAATGTTAATAGCGGTTATGCTATCTTTAATATGTTTTAAAACATTATGAATGAATAAAATACCAGAGTTTATTTGAAATGTTATGTGTTATAACTTTAATCTTAGAATATTTAAGTTAAACTTCAAATAATCAAGAAGTTGAGTAATGAACTAATGAGCGTATATCTTAACAGAAAATGCCTCCTAGAAGAAGAAAAACACGTCAACAACCACCTCCTGAGGGGTCTACTAAAAATAATAACGAGGCCAATGCTAACCCGGTTCAGCAGTTGGTAACCTTGTTAACAGGTGCACTTGCGAATCAACCGCAAGCTCAAGTCATGACCTTTAAGGAATTCAAAGCGGTTGGACCGCCAGAGTTTCAAGGGTCTATGAATCCAGTAGAAGCCCAAACCTAGATCATGGAAATGGAGAAAGTGTTCAACGTTTCTAGAGTCAACGAGGATCAGAAGACTGCGTTCACAACGTTCATGTCAAGTCCGAAGTTAGCCACTTGGTGTGGTGCAAATAAGGTTCGTGGGGGACAAGGAGTGATAGCGTGGGATAGATTTAAGGAGATATTTTTTGAAATGTACTTTCCAGCGAGTTCTCAGAATAAGTTGGAAATGCAATTTCTGGAACTGAAACAAGGAACTATGACGGTGCCAGAATATGCTGCGAAGTTTAATGAATTGGCAAGGTTTGCCACTTATTAAGTCAATACTGATGAACGAAAGGCGATAAGGTTCGAACATGGATTGAAACCCTGGCTGTATAGCAAGGTTTCAATATTTCAGTTAAATACATTTGCGGTTATACTGGAAAAGGCAATTATCGCAGAAGGTGGAAGCGATGCCTTGACCAAGTACAACCAAGAATATAAGAAGAGGAAGACTGAGAATGAAAATAAGGCTGGTGGAAGTAACGTTGGAAATAACAATCAGAAGAGGAAGTGGAGTGAAAATTCGACTGCGGGAGGACAACAAGGAAATCAGCAGAAGAAAAAGTTTGAAGCTTATGCGACTTATGGAAACAATCATAATGGAGTATGTTTGAAGGGAAAGCGGGTGTGTTTCAACTGTGGTCAGGAGGGACACATTACACTGAACTGTTTTAGTCCAAATAAAGGAGCATGTTTTACCTGCGGTTCGTAGGATCACATGGCTCGTGATTGCCCTAAGAAGCCAGCAGGAAGTGCAAGTGGTGGAAAAGGAAACAACAACGTTGGTGGTACATTAACTATCTCTGGATCAGCACAGTCAAGTCTGTAAGACCCCAACTTTTTGAATAAAGATGAATTTTCTATAATTATCATTTTTGAATATTATGGAATAAATTTAATATAATGTTATAGTTGTGGGTAGTATTTATAAGTTTTGTAAAGTATGCAAGTTGCTATATTATATTCGATTGGTCGGAGAATATTCGTTTTAATGGGAATATTCGTGATAACGACGTTAATCATTGGTGGAACCCACAATGTAATTATTGTTGGATTGAGAAAACGACAAAAAATATTTTTATGAAAATAACGGCGGAAGTTTTACGGTTGATCTTGTTGAACTACTTCTAAGGTAGTAAAAATACGATGTCTGGCGTGGTTGCATAGTAGCACACGATATTGATTATTGATGCTTACATGAGAAGTCATTCAGTTTTATTCAATTATTGTTATAGTAATTGTTGCATAGTATCTCACGTTATTTGATTCAATTATTGTTGATATTCTTTATATTATTAAATCAATAATTGAGACGACAATGTTATTAATGTTATTATTTGCAATATTAATGATGTCTAGAAGTTCTGTCAAGGAGAGGTTAGATAATCTAATTGCGCGCCAATAGGGAGAAATCCTTATTGGAAAATCCCCTCTATCCTGGGAACGACCTGGTCGATTAATATTGTGAATTTTAATAAAGATGATAAATGTTGTTAAAAATATTGAAGAGATTTTTATGAGGTAGTTGTTGTAAATTTGGCGTATTATTTAGACCCCCATTTACCTATTTTTCAACATTATTGATAGAAAGTTATTTAAATATAATGGGACCCTTGTGATATTGACATGTTGGGGGAGGGGAACATGTGGGGCCCACGGTATTGAAAATTGAAAGGTTGGGAGTTTTTTTCAAAGTTGTCAAATTATTTTTTTGGTTTATACGGAGGGAGTATTATTGTTTATATATATATATATATATATATAATATATTTTATTTAAAAGATTTTACTTTAAATATGGACCGTCCGATTAAAAGTAAATCAATCTGGACTGATTCATCGATTAGTTCTTATGCATTCCATTTTTCTATAAATAAGCTCATTCCTTCATTATTTTCTTATTTAATTCATTGAAACTATAGAGAGATAAACTGTAAGAGAGAAAGAAGAAAATTATTCTACTACTGAAACTACTCTTATATTAAGTTCTTTTACGGTAAGGAATATTATTCTTTTGTATTCAAAAAGAGAACTTCTGTTATTCCATTTCTTTATTATTCTGTTGGAATAACCTGTATACGCGGGCAACCCTATACTTGGTGACATTCTTCTATTTTTCTGTCTTTATTATTTTGTTTGAATATCCTGTTTGTGCTATACGCCGGACCTGGTTCCGTTTTAATTATTTAGTTATTTTTTTGGAATATCCTGTCTGTGCTATACGCTAGACCTGGTTCCGTTTTAATTATTCAGTTATTCTGTTGGAATATCCTGTCTGTGCTAAACGCCGAACCTGGTTCCGTTTTAATTATTTATTATTCTGTTGGAACATCCTGTCGGTGTGAATCTCACCTGACCTAGTTCCGTTATTATTATTCTGTTGGAATAACCTGTCTATGCGAAGTACCGCATGCGTGGTGATTTCTTTTGTTATTCCATTCGTTATTATACTCAGTTGGTTAAAATTTTGACTTTTATACTCCATGAAATTAATGGAATATCCTTGATATTTGCACTTCATCCAATATCTTTTCATGAAAATATTCTTCTGAGCATTCTTGAATAATTTACACCACAAAACAATATCTTATTGACAATTTGGACGTTATTGATTCCTGGACAAATTAATTCTTGAAAGTTATTTTATTGAATTCTTATATCATTGTCATCATCCTCATGTTATTATTTTGTTGAAAGTCATCGTGGGCTCAGAGTGCATAGATGGACTTGGTATGATTATGACCGAGGATTATTCTAAGTATAATCATGGACCGTAATGTTACAAATGATGTGGTAAAAGTCCTCATTGGCCCGTAGTGCATTGATGGACAGTTGTTGGCATGATCATGATCATTGATGAATACACAAATATCCTTGGCCCGTAGTGCATGGAATTTGTGGTCGTGACCCTAATAAATATCCTTGGCCGTAGTGCAGGGATGATGTGGATTATTTATTTAGCTGAGTCTCAGCGATAAAAGTGATGAAAAACTTTTAAAATCATAAAAGATAGTAGGTTTTATTCTCTACTTGACTCTTTTATTGGATTGCTTGTTCCGCTGCAGTTAAACTTGATGTCTATTGTATTTTATCAGTTTAACATTGTTGGAGACTAATGATAATTTATTCTGCATTATCTCAGTCATAATATTTCTTACTGGGCTAGTCGAGCTCACCCTTTCTTTCACTGTTCTCTTCAGGAATTGAGAACGTAGCGGGGATGAGTCGGGGAATGGAGTGACAGTCCAGATGATAGCATTAGTAGTCCTCACTATTCTGTTAGATAGTGTGACAATAAATGTATTGAGGACTTATTTGTGTTTGAATCATTGCTCAGATGACAATATTCGAGTTAAAACTCATTGTTTATATTTTGTCGTATCTTACACGACTGTTGTATAATTAAGTTGTATTTGTATTTTGTACCATATAAGTGGCTACCCAAGATGGGTGATGTATACCTAATATTGGGGGCGTCACAGTTGGTATCAGAGGTTAGGGATATGATCCCTGGCTAAGATGTGAGATAAGAACTAGGAGGGGAGAGACGGGGAATTCCTTCGCTAGTATGACCTACCTAAGTTTATTTGTTATTTAATTGGTTGGTTAGAGTATAGGGATAATATGTGATGTGTTAATTAACTCTTGTTTTGTGGCAGTATTTGAAAATGGCATCCGAGAACGTTGAGAACATCAATGGAGCACAGGAGACCGTTGAGTCTCCACAGATCAACAATCAGGACAATGTGCATCAGGAAGGCAAAAATCCTCATGCAAACAACAACACTGACCAAATATTGAACAACAAAATGTTTCGAGGATTCATGCAATTCATACAACATCAGGCAAGAGCGGCTCCTGTCCAAAATGCAGGTGAAAACACTAGCAACTCTCGGATGGTCACCGCCAAACAGTTCAAGGAGCTGGGACCACCGAAGTTTATTGGAGAACCAAAACCACTTAAGGCGGAGACATGGATAAAGTAGATTACCAAGATATTTGATGTCTTGGGATGCTCCGAGGAACAAAAGATTTCCTTTGCCACCTTTCATGCGAGGAGAGGCGGACATTGGTGGGAATCAGAAAGCGACTCAAACCGCCATGACCAAGATGACTTGGGAGAAGTTCAAAGAATTGTTCAACGACAAGTACTTTCCCAAAAGTATTCGTCACATGAAAGAGGTAGAGTTCATCAGGCTGGAACAAAACAACATGACAGTATCGCAGTACAAAGCCAAGTTTGCCGAGTTGTCCCAGTTTGCGTCCCATTTGGTTGATAATGAGGAGAGAATGACGCGAATGTTTTTAAGAGGTTTGAAACCTGAGATACGTCAATATCTTATCTCTCATAAACTGTGTTTGTATTCGGATGTTGTTAATAGGGCTCAGTTATTGGAGCGTGATAACGAGTTAAGCCAACCAAAAGAGAGCAGCCAATAAAATGATAATACCAGTGAGAACAGTCATCAAAGCGGTGACAACAAGCGTGGAGGAAATCAAAAGGCCAGAAATGGTAACCACTTCGGTGGTAATCATGGCCAAAACAATAAAAATGGACATTTCAAAAAGAGGAGATTCAACAATGATGGAAAGACGTCAACATCAGCACCTGTCGTTAAGGAAGGGGAACGACCACCTATCATATGTTTCAAGTGTGGAGGAGAGGGACACATCAGTCCCAACTGTGCGATGCCATCCAAAGCATGTTACAACTGTGGAAGAGAAGGTCACCTGGCTCGATTTTGTCGTGCACCGAAGACAAGTTCAGTTAGGATAGAGTCACCAAAGGCCATCCCAGAAAAGTCAAAGTCGGTAGTGCAAGGAAGAGCATTTGTTGTAACCTCCCAAAAAGTAAAGAACCCGAACGAGGTCATCACGGGTAAGCTTATCATAAACTCTAGCGAAGTTTATACTTTATTTGATACTGGTTCTACCCACTCTTTCATTTCTCCTACTTGTGCTCAACGTTTAAATTTGACTCCGGAGAAATTGGATTTTGATTTATCAGTTGAAACCCCGTTGCGAGAAACCTTCATTATATCCACTGTTTATAAGTCTTGTTTGGTTCAAATCGGTACCCTCACATTACCTGTCGATCTTATTTCATTGAAAATACTTGCATTTGATGTTATTCTAGGGATTGATTGGTTAACTACTCTTCATGCAAAAATTGATTGTTTTCATAAGGTTGTTAGCTTTCATATTCCTAACCAACCTATTATGCGAATTCAAGCAACCAAACCATTAAAATCAATAACTCGCTATCTCAAGCCATAAAGCTATTCGTTTATTAAAAATGGATGTCAAGCTTTCTTAGCTCATGTCATCGCGGATCTAAAACAAAATACGTCAATTTTGAATAATATTTCTATTGTTAATGAATTTCTGGACGTATTTCTGAAGAACTTCTGGCCTACCCAGGCGCGTGAATTGAATTTTGTATCGACCTTGAACCCAGACAAAACCCATTTCAAAGCCCCATATCGAATGGCTCTATTGAACTCGAGGAGTTAAAGACCCAACTGCAGGAATTGTTAGACATTGGCTTTATTCGGCCCTAGTATTTCTCCTTGGGGTGCTCCTGTTTCTATTCGTGAAAAAGAAAGGCGGGAGTATGCGACTTTTGTATTGATTATCGGGAGTTGAATCATGTCACCATCAAAAATAGGTACCCATTCCCACGTATTGATGACCTGTTTGACCAGTAACAAGTCGCCAAATTCTTTTCAAAGATTGATCATCGTTCCAGATATCACCAATTGAAGATTAGAACCGATGACATTCCAAAGACGACTTTCAGAACTCGGTACGGGCATTATGAATTCCTAGTCATGTCATTTGGATTGACTAATGCTCCTACTGCCTTCATGGATATGATGAACCGAGTATTCAAAGAATATTTGGATCACTTTGTGGTCGTCTTTATTGATGACATCCTTATTTATTCCAAAACCCGTGAAGATCATGAGCAACACTTGAGGCTGATACTCCAAAAGCTTCGTGAATATAAGCTTTATGCCAAGTTGAAGAAATGCGAGTTCTGGCTTGAGGAAGTAGCATTCCTTGGGCACGTGGTATCAAGTCATGGAATATCTGTTAACCCAGCAAAGATTGAAGCTATTCAAAGCTAGGAGCAACCTAAATCGATGATCAAATCGTAGCTTTCTTGGTTTAGCTGGTTATTATCGGAGATTCGTAGAAGGGTTTTCTCGAATCGCTACTCCATTAACTCAGCTGACTCGGAAAGATACAAAGTTCGGTTGGAACGAGGAATGTGAGAAGAGTTTTCAAGAACTCAAGAGGAGACTCATTTCAAAGACTGTTACGACAATACCATCTGGTTGGAGGATTTCATCATCTGGTGATGCTTCCGCAAAGGTTAGGATGTGTTCTCATGCAAGATGGGAAAGTCATAGCCTTTATGCCTCACGAATAACTCAAAGAATATGAGAGGAATTATCCTACTCATGATCTAGAGTTGGCAAACAATATCTTCGCACTAAAGATTTGGAGGCATTACTTGTATGGGGAGAAAGTGGAGATCTTTACGGATCATAAAAGCCTTAAATATTTCTTCACTCAAAAGGAACTCAACATGCGACAACGACGTTGGCTTGAACTGTTGAAAGATTATGATCATACCATCCAATACCATCCTAGAAAAACGAACGTGGTAGCTGACGCATTGAGTAGAAGATCATATGTGGGTACGAGTGCAATATTGTCAACACAAAGGCCCATTTTGTATGACTTGCAAAGGATGGAGATGGAGTTAAAGACTCCAGGGACCCATGTGATGATGGCGAACATACGAGTATAATCGACTTTAATTGATAAAGTTAAAGCTGCTCAAACTACAAACCTGGAGCTGATGCGTATGAGGAAGAAAGTGCAAGAAGGTGTTATGTCGGAAGCAAGAATCGATGAAGAAGGAATACTTCGAGTCAACTCCAGACTTTGTGTTCCTAACGACCCTGATTTAAAGTATAAAATCATGATGGAGGCGCACAATACACCGTTTGCAATCCATCCTGGGAGTACCAAAATGTATCATGATCTTCGACATACATTTTGGTGGGGCAATATGAAGAGAGAGATAGCGCTGTTTATCTCAAGGTGTCTAACTTGTTAACGAGTCAAGGCGGAGCATCAAGTACCAAAAGGTCCATTGCAACCACTTGAAATTTCAGAATGGAAGTGGGAGCACATTACCATGGATTTCGTTACTGGTCTTCCCAAGGTTTCTCAAGGCATTAATGCAATTTGGGTCATTGTTGATAGATTGACCAAGTCTGCTCACTTCTTACCAATACGAGAAACTTATACACTTGAACGTCTTGCTCGTATATACATAAACGAGATTTTAAGACTGCATGGTATGCCAGTATCCATAGTTTCTGATCGAGACCCAAGATTCACTTCATGATTTTGGGTTAGTTTGCAAAAAGCTATGGGCACAGATTTACGATTTAGTTCAGCATATCATCCTCAGACGGACGGACAATCAGAGAGGACTATTCAAACTCTAGAAGATTTATTAAGACTCTGTGTCCTTAACTTCAATGGAAGTTGGGATAAGTTCTTATCATTGGTGGAGTTTTCCTATAACAATAGTTATCAAGCAAGTATTGGCATGGCTCCATTTGAGGCGTTGTATGGGAGAAAGTGTTGTTCTCCAGTATGCTGGGATGAGGTGGGTGAAGCAACGTTGTTGGGACCGGAGTTGGTACGTATGACTACGGAAAAGATTCAAACGATTCGACAACGTATAAAAACCTCACAAGATCGACAAAAGAGTTATGCTGATCTTCATCGAAAGGACGTGGAATTCGATATTGGAGATCATGTGTTGTTACATGTTGCTCCATGGAAAGGTGTTACGAGATTTGGAAAGATAAGAAAGCTCAATCCTCGATTCATTGGCCCATTTTTAATCCTCAATCGAGTAGGAACTGTGGCCTATAGACTCGCTTTACCGCCTAGTATGTCTGGTGTTCATAACATTTTTCACATATCCATGTTACGTAAATATGTGGAAGACCCGAACCACATTATTGAGCTAGAACCAGACGAAATAGCGGAAGATTTAACGTATAAAGAGGTTCCTGTTCAAATCTTGGATAACAAGGAACATATTTTACGCTCCAAGGTTATACCTCAAGTCAAAGTTTTGTGGAGAAACCACGATGTTGAGGAAATGACCTGGGAGTTAGAATCTAAAATGAAATCAAGGTATCCTTACCTCTTCGATATACCAGTATCGTACCCTAAATTTCGAGGGAAAATTCTTAAGAAGGGGGTTGTAAGACCCCAACTTTTTGAATAAAGATAAATTTTCTATAATTATCATTTTTGAATATTATGCAATAAATTTAATATAATGTTATAGTTGAAGGTAGTATTTATAAGTTTTGCAAAGTATGCAAGTTGCTATATTATATTCGATTGGTTGGGGAATATTCGTTTTAGCAGGAAATATTAAATAAACAACAAGCAATGATCATTAGTGGACCCCACAATGTAATTATTGTCGGATTGAGAAAGCGACAAAAATATTTTTTATGAAAATAACGACGGAAGTTTTACTGTTGATCTTTGTTGAACTACTCAAGAGTAAAAGTACGATGTCTGGCGTGGTTGCATAGTAAGCATACGGTATTGATTATTTATGCTTACGTGAGAAGTCATTCAGTTTTATTCAATTATTGTTATAGTAATTGTTGCATAGTATCTCACGTTATTTGATTCAATTATTGTTGATATTCTTTATATTATTAAATCAATAATTGAGACGACAAAGTTATTAATGTTATTATTTGCAATATTAACGATGTCAGAAGTTACATCGAGGAGAGGTTAGATAATCTAATTCATGCCAATAGGAGAAATCCTTATTGGAAAGCCCCCTCTATCCTGGGAACGACCTGGTCGATTAATATTGTGAATTGTAATAAAGATGATAAATATTGTTAAAAATATTGAAGGGATTTTTATGAGGTAGTTGTTGTAAATTTGGCGTATTATTTAGACCCCCATTTACCTATTTTTCAATATTATTGATAGAAAGTTATTTACATATAATGAGACCCTTGTGATATTGACATGTTGGGGGGAGGGGAACATGTGGGGCCCACGGTATTGAAAATTGAAAGGTTGGGAGTTTTTTTCAAAGTTGTCAAATTATTTTTTTGGTTTATACGGAGGGAGTATTATTGTTATTATATATATATATATTATATATATATAATATATTTTATGGACCGTCCGATTAAAAGTAAATCAATCTGGACCGTTCATGAATTAGTTACTATGCATTCCATTTTTCTATAAATAGAAGCTCATTCCTTCATTATTTTCTTACAAATTCATTGAAACTCTAGAGAGATAAATTGTAAGAGAGAAAGAAGAAAAGTATTCTGCTACTGAAACTACTCTTATATTAAGTTCTTTTCTGGTAAGGAATATTATTCTTTTGTATTCAAGAAGAGAACTTCTGTTATTCCATTTCTTTATTATTCATTGGAATAACTTTTGTATCTGTGGCAACCCTATACTTGGTGACATTCTTCTATTATTCTGTCTTTATTATTCTGTTGGAATATCCTGTCTGTGCTATACGTCGGACCTGGTTCCGTTTTAATTATTCAGTTATTTTGTTGGAATATCTGCATGCGTGATATCGCTTGGGACTGGTTCCGTTTTAATTATTCGGTTATTCGTTAGAATATCACATTCGTCTTCTACCGGACACGGTTCCGATTTTAATTATTCATTTATTACATTTGGAATATCCCATTCATCTATTATCTGTGGGACTGGTTCCGCTTTTAATTATTTATTATTCATTTGGAACATCCACGCTTGTGAATCTCACCGACTTCGGTTCCGTTATTATTATTCATTGGAATAAACTGTCTGTCATGCAAGTACCACATGCATGGTGATTTCTTTTGTTATTCCATTCGTTATTATACTCAGTTGGTTAAAATTTTGACTTTTATACTCCATGAAATTAGTGGAATATCCTTGATATTTGCGCTTCATCCAATATCTTTTCATGGAAATATTCTTCTGAGCATTCTTGAATTTTACACCACAAAACAATATCTTGTTGACAATTTGGACGTTATTGGTTCCTGGACAAATTAATTCTTGAAAGTTATTTTATTGAATTCTTATATCATTGTCATCATCCTCATGTTATTATTTTGTTGAAAGTCATCTGTGGCCTGTAGTGCATAGATGGACTTGGTATGATTATGACCAGGGATTATTCGGTATAATCATGACCGTAATGTTACAAATGATGTGGTAAAAGTCCTCATTGGCCCGTAGTGCATTGATGGACAGTTGTTGGCATGATCATGACCATTGATGAATACACAAATATCCTTGGCCCGTAGTGCATGGAATTTGTGGTCGTGACCTAATAAATATCCTTGGTAGTAAGTGCGGGGATGATGTGGATTATTTATTTAATTGAGTCTCGTGATAAAAGTGATGAAAACTTTTTAAATCATAAAAAATAGTAGGTTTTATTCTCTACTGACTCTTTTAATGGATTGCTTTGTTCACTTGATTAAACTTGATGTCTATTGTATTTTATCGGTTTAACATTGTTGGAGACTAATGATAATTTATTACGCATTATCTTAGTCATAATATTTCTTGTTGGGCTAGTTGAGCTCACCCTTTCTTTTCTTTATTCTCTTGAGAATTGAGAACGCGTGAGGGACGAGTCGGGAAGCGGAGTGAATGATCCAGATGATAGCATTAGTAGTCCTCACTATTTTGTTAAATAGTGTGACAATAAATGTATTGAGTTCTTATTTGTGTTTGAATAATGTCTAGATGACAATATTCGAGTTAAAACTCATTGTTTATATTTTGTCGTAGCTTACACGACTGTTGTATAATTAAGTTGTATTTGTATTTTGTACCATGTAAGTGGCGACCCAAGATGGGTGATGTATACCTAATTTTGGGGGCGTCACAAAGTCGACCTACTGCGAGGACTTTTAATATGACCGTGCAGGATGTTATATAGTCTAAGGATGTGGTCTCAGGTATCATTTAGATTAATGGTATTAATGCTTATGTACTATTTGATTCGGGTGCTACTTATTCATTTATATCCAATGAATTTGCTCAAAATTTAGATTTGCCTCAGGAAGAATTAGAATTTCCCTTAAGCATAGAGATTGCGAATAAGGAAGTGATTCCTGTTAGATTTATATATAGGAATTGTAGGGTGGTTATAAAAGGTCACGAGATGATGGTAGATTTGATACCAATTAGACTTTGTGAGTTTGATGTTATACTGGGAATGGATTGGTTATTCAATTACGGAGCAGTAATTGATTGCGAAAGGAAATGTGTTAACCTTATGACTCCATCAAAGGTTGTGTTCTACGGCAGCAAGTCACCTCGACAAGCAAGTTGTCTAACGGTGATGCAAGCCAAGAAGTTGTTGAGACAAGAATGTGTAGGATACTTAGCCTACATAGTCGATACACAAAAGAAGAGTGCGAAGTTAGAAGAGATACCAATCATAAGAGATTTTGCAGACGTATTTCCAGACGATTTGCCGAGTCTTCCGCCGGATCTACAAATCGAGTTCGTAATTGACTTATTACCAGGAACGACCCCGATATCTAATGCACCATATAGAATGGCCCCAGTAGAGATGAAGGAGTTGATGGTATAATTGCAAGAATTACTCGACAAAAAGTATATTCAACTGAGTGTGTCGCCATGGGGAGCGCCGATGTTGTTTGTTAAGAAGAAAGATGGATCGATACGGCTCTGCATTGACTATCGAGAATTGAATAAGATCACGATTAAAGATAAGTATCCATTACCTAGAATCGATGACATGTTCGATCAACTGAAGGGAACAAGCTATTTCTCAAAGATAGACTTGAGGAGTGGTTATCATCAGTTAAAGGTGAGGCCAGAGGATGTACCAAAAATAGCGTTCAGAACTCGGTATGGTCATTATGAGTTTCTGGTTATGTCTTTTGGTTTAACCAATGCACCTGCAGCGTTCATGGATTTGATGAACAAGGTGTTTAAACCATTCTTAGACAAATGATATAAACACCCTGTTCATACCAATATATCATGGATTTGATTCGATGATATATTGGTATATTCCAAGACCAAAGAGGAACATGTTGAACACTTGAGATTGACGTTAGAGACGTTGAAAAAAGAAAAGTTGTACGCAAAATTTTCAAAATGTGAGTTTTGGTTGGAACGTGTACAGTTTCTCGGACACGTTATTGATAAGGACGAAATTTCGGTAGATCCATCAAAGGTTGAAGCTGTAATAAACTGGGATCAGCCGAAGATACCGTCAGAAGTAAGGAGTTTCTTAGGATTGGCGGGTTACTATAGGCGTTTCATTCAAGACTTTTTCAAGATCGCAACTCCGTTGACGAATTTAACTAGAAAACGGTTAAGTTTGTTTGGACAGAGAAGTGGGAGGAAAGTTTTCAAGAATTAATGAAAAGGTTGAGTTCAACACCTGTGTTGTCATTGCCTGATGATACAGGGAATTTTGTGGTATACAATGATGCATCGCATAAAGGACAAGGCTGTGTGCTTTTGCAGAACGGCAGAGTTATCGCGTATGTAATGACTCAAAAAATCCTATGTAATATTTAATTATTATAATGTCAATTTGTGAGTATATTTTTTATTTTATTTTAATTATGTTATTTCTCATTGTGACAAAACTATTATTTATTTAATAGGTTATTAAACATCTTAAATTATGAAGGATAAAGAAATATTGTACCACCATGAATTATTTAAGATTACATGGAATAGACATTTTAATGATATATGTGTTAACTATTGTTGCTAGAGAAAATAATATATAAAAGTCCATGTGTTAATTTAACAAGAGTCCATATTAAAATATTAGGCCATAATAAATTTTTGCAATTGTATGTTTGCAAGTCTCCTTTAATTAATGTAGGAATAAGGGTTATGGTATTGGGTCTAATATAAAGCCAATTCTAACTCATTTTCTAGCCCAATTTCGGCAGCCACCATTGAGGATTGGTTTAAGCCCAAATTAAGTATTTATCAAACTCCTACCTAAACCAATCCTGTAAACCCAGTGGTGTATAACAAGCTAACTGTTTCAGACTAAATAAGAAAAGCAGTGGCATAACGTGAGTACATAGTCAGGCTGTAAGCATATGGTTTCTAAGTTGGTTCTAGTTAACAGGTAGGTTAGTTTGTATAACAGACAAAGAATATGTTAGATAAGCTTGCAGAAGATAAGGCTTAGCAGGTAAGTAGAGTCTGCTAGGGTGGCTGTGAAGCTAGGTTAGGAATGATGACTGTGTAGGGGCCAACTAGGAGGTGATGCAGTTAACAGTAGAAGGAACCAAGCTCAGCCATAAAAAAGGGGCCAAGCTTATTAACTAGTTTAGCTTCATCACTTAGTAGAGACAAAATAGCTATAGCAATTCGGTCATATAGAGAGAGGGTGGAAGAGTTCGGCTAAGAGTAGGTGGAGAAGCTGGGCAGTATAACTTCTTTGTTTCCTTCGAATCAATAAGGTAAGATTTCCAATCCTTTTCCACTTTAGTTTCTTGCTGCTAGTAATCTACAGTGGCCGAATGGCCTGAAAAGAAAAAAGAAGGGGCTGCTATATTGTTAGTATTATTAATGTTGTAATGTAGATGTGTTAGTAAATTATACTTGTCATGGGTAATTGTAATCTTCTGTAAAAGTTGTGATATCAAACTTTTAAGGAAAAGTTATCAAGTAATAAACTATCTTGTTTAACACTATTTCGTGCAAGTTGTGATGGACTGTTATGGCCGAATGGCCTGGTAAAGTCACATAGCATTTATTTTACTTTTTTATTGTTGTAAAGGTTATTCACTAGCATGCTAGATGTATGTAATTTAGGCACAAGGAGATAGGTGGCTGTGGAGTAATAAGGAGGCTAACATGAGATTATAACACAAGTAAATGGCTATGGAAAGAGTAAATTAAAACTGTGCACACCATATATTTGTTAAAAGTCCCAAGTGGACTGTTTTGGCTAAAAAGAGAATTCTAGAGGGAATTAAAGTTGGGGTTATATATGGACGTCTTATATAAGATTAGGAAATATGTTTTGACATATTAATGGAAAGAAAAACAAATTTTAAGAAAAAAAAATGTTTGAGCTTGGGCAAAGCTAGCTGAGGCTACTGCAGGCATTGGCAGTAAACGCCCAGCGTTGTGCTGCACTGCTCTGCAGAGCCGAGCAGGAAGGTTAGCACACCATTTTGATTTACATATAGTACATTTGGGCCACAGTTGCTAAGTTAGCTTAGAAGGCAGGTGTACCATTTATTGATCAATGAAAGTGGGTTGTGAATAGGCTAATTGATGTGAAGCCAAAAATGGCCTGAAGTAAGGGGCGCAGCTGCCCATTGGCAGCAGCAATTAGCTGCAAGCAGCAGCAAAAAGCATGTCGCAGCAGCAGAAATATTAACCTTTAGTGGCACTAGCAAGCTTTTCTCCTAGTCTAGTTGGTAGCTAAAAATAATCAGAATTTGAATCACCTATAACATGCCAAGATTTCATATCAATCTAAGAGGTAAAAGCTTTTAGTGGCATAAGACTTGGGACGGCTGCCTACTGGTTATAGAAACAAGCAGCGACAGTCGACAAGTGAATGACTGCTAAAGCAGTTTTGGGCAGTCTGTTTAACAAATTAATATAACTTTATAAGAGCTAACTAGGATGTATGGTTGAAGTTAGTGTATAAACATTCCTCTGGGGTTTGCAAGTATAAGAATTAAAGAAGAGTGGCAGGGCTGTTATTCCTTGATGGCAGCAGTTGCCAAGATAGCAGCTGCTATAACAACTTTGGATTTGACTTAGGGACCGTGAGGCCAAGCAGGGCCACACCAAGCTTAGGTGATCAGCCTTACAGGGCCAAGCCAAGCTTGGTTGCTGGCATAGAAAAACAAAAGAAGACTGTAGACCATTGTTCTGGACTCGCTAGGGTCAGTTTAGCTAACATGTTGGATCATATAGATTATAATTTCACTATTGATTTAAAGTTTCCCTATTAGTTGAAAATGTTAGTTATATAACTTTCAAATAAAGTGCAAGTAAACCAAAATTAGGGAGAGTTCAAGGCATGAAACAAAATCAAATGTAGCTGCTACCTAGGAGCAGCAACAGTTGGCTTAAAACTGTAGCTATGAGCCATTACTAAAATGGTTTTGGGCAGTCTAGGTTAATCTAAAATTGTGATTTGGGAAATTTTACAAAATAGGGGGGGTTGTTGCTATAAGGCAATAATAAACATCCTCAATAAACTGCTATAGGCAACGTAGTTTGGATTTGAAATGCAAACTGCAGAATTAAATAGAGTGTAATTGTTACTTATTTAAGCAAGTATTCAAAGGTGCACATAGTGCAATAGAAATTTTCTAGACAAAAGTTATTAAAGAAGAAACATGGTAAGTTTGAAGACTGTCAATCTATTACTGAAAAATAACAACTAATAGCAACAGTAGCTGAGCTGGGTAATGAACTTGTCCTTTAGACCTTCAGACAATACAACTATATTGCTTAAGATAATTAACCAATATGCTCTATTATTAGGGAGTTGTGTCCCCTAGCTGCTGACCCAAAAGTTTAGTGGGAGATTAAAAGCTAGTAAATTTAGTATCTAAAGTAGAGAGCTGCTACTAGTGAGTAGTTAGCTACAAACGGAAAGAAAACAAAATCAAGTAAGTAGCAAACATGTAGCAGTTCAAAGAAATCCTCACCTATAAATAACAGAATCAAATGGTGATATAGGTGAGAGTAAACCTTAATAGAAGAGGGTATTAATAAAATCATGCCATAGATAGAGGCCAATTGGGACTGCAAGGCCAATCTAGGCTACCCCAAGCCTGACTAAGCCCAAATGGTCAAGAGAAGCTAGCTTGATTGCCCCAAATAGATCATGTTAGGACTATTTTGGGAAAGAGAGGAAAATCAAGAATGATACACTTTTGTATACAAGAATAAAGCTAAAAAGTGTTATAAGAACTATAAATTACTCAACCAAGTTGTGAATATTTTCAAAGGCATAAAATAAGTTACAAAAGCACCTTGTATGCTAGAAGTCTCTAAGCAAAGCATGAAAACTTCATGTAACTAAGTTCTTAATATGGTGTAACTATACATATGTATGGTTGCATGTTATTATCATACTACACCCCATCAAAGAGAAAAATGGTGATGATAAAAGCATGGATGAGATATTTGAAAAATGTATTACATATAAGAAATCTATTCATTACCATTGAAACTACGACTTGACTATGTGACTAACATGCTTGATTAATGCAAATAATGACTGTAAAATGATTTCTATTACTTGTTGTAAGCATGTCAAACGCCATCAAAGTGAAAGATGTCTATTGTAAAAGCATGGATGAAATATTTGAAAAATGTCAAAAATAAGAATTTAACTACTGTAAGACCCCAACTTTTATGAATAAAAATGAATTTTCAATAAATATCATTTTTGAATATTATGGAATAATTTGATATAATATTATAATTGTGGGTAATATTTATAAATTTTGCAAAGTATGCAAGTTGTCATATTATATTCGATTGGTCGGGAAATATTCTTTTTGTCGGGGAATATCCAAATGCGACGGAGACAATCATCATTGTGGACCTATAATGTAATTATTGTCGGATCGAGAAAGCGACAAAAAATATTTTATTGAAAATGTGGCGGAAGTTTTTTACAATTAATCTTGTTGAACTACTCAGTTTTGTTCAATTATTGTTATAGTAATTGTTGTGAATTTTGACGTATTTTATGGATCCCTATTTATCCAGTTTTCAAAATAATCGATAGAAGTTATTTTAGGAGGGCCACAGGTGGGGCCCATTTGTGGAGAAAGTCTTGGGTGAAATGTTATGTTTTGTCACGGGTTGGTTGAAGGAAAAGTTAGTGGGAGTATTATATATATATATATATATATATATATATATATATATATATATATATGTTTTATATTATATATGTGATGAAAAGTCTTGGGTGGGGGGTATGGATGAAATGGGACGGAGGAGTATTATTATGTATATTATATTATATTATATTATATATATGTAAGTTTGAAAAAAATGGGAGAGAGGAGTAAGATGAATTCACGGGTCTTCCACCCGTGATTTTTTTTCTCGCACATGTTATATATATAATATATTATATTTTATTTAAAAAACTTTGCTTTAATTATGGATCGTTCGATTAAAAGTAAATCAATCTGGACCGTTCATGAATTAATTCTTATGCAGATCCATTCTTATATAAATAAGTTCATTCCTTCATTATTTCTTACGAATTCAATCTTTGAAACTTTAAAAGAGAAAATTATAGAGAGAAAGAAGAAGAGAAGTCTGCTAACTTTATTTTCCTATATCCAGTTTCTTTTACGGTAATGGATATTATTTGTTGTAACTGTAAGGGGTATTATTTCTTTTGTATTCATGAAGAGAACTTACATTATTCCATTCTTTATTATTACATTGGAATAACTCATATAATGAGCTACCCTATATTTGATGAAATTCTTACATTATTTTCTTCTTTATTATTACATTGGAATATATCACATGCATGCGTTTTACCTTGGGACTGGTTAAAATATTTATTATTCATTGGAATATCATGTACAGGATTTTTTCTGGGACTGGTTCGCCTTTTTTTATTATTGTGTTGGAATATCCATGCATGCGTTTCTGGGGACTGGTTCTCGTTATTTAGTATTACATTGGAATAACTTCATCATCTGAAATCTGTATGCATGGTGATTTCATTGTTATTCCATTCTTTATTATTCGGTTGGAACATCCTATCGGTGTTAATTTTACTAACTTTCAGTTCCGTTATTTATTATTACATTGGAATAACGATTCATCTTGAAAGTACCACGTGCGTGGTGATTTCTTTTGTTATTTCATTCTTTATTATACTCGGTTGGTTAAAGTTTTGACTTTATACTCCATGAAATTAGTGGAATATCCTTGATATTCAAGGCTTCATCCAATATCTTTTTATGAAAATATTCTTACGAGCATTCTTGAATTTTATCCCACAAAACAATTATCTTGTTGACAATTTGGACGTTATTGGTTCTGGACAAATAAATTCTTGAACTTGTTTTATTGAATTCATATATCATTGTCATCGTCCTCATGTTTATATTACATTGAAAGTCATCATGGCTGTAGTGTATAGATGGACTTGGTATGATTATAACCGAGGATTATTGGTATAATTACTGATAGTAATGTTACAAATGATGTGGTAAAGTCCTCATTGATGTAGTAGTGTATTGTTGGATGCTTTTTGGCATGATCATGACCATTAATGAATACACGAATGTCCTCGGCTGCGTAGTGCATGGATATTTATGGTTGTAATACTAAAGAATATCCTGGTAGTAGTAGTGCGGTGGGTGATTCGATGATGTGGATTATTTATTAAAGCTGAGTCTCAAATGATAAAAGTGATGAAAATCCTTTTAAATCATAAAAGATAGTAGATTTTATTCTCTCTTGACTCTTTTAATGGATTACTTATTTCACGCAGATTATTGTATTTTATCGGTTTAACATTGTTGAAGACTAATGATAATTTATTCTCGCATTATCTTAGTCATAATATTTCTTATCGGGCTAGATTGAGCTCACCTTTCTTTTCATCATTTCTCTCTTGAAATGAAAATATACCGGGACGAGTCTGGGGAATGGAGTAATGGTCCAGAGGATAGCATTAGTAGTCCTCACTATTACGTGAAAAATAGTGTGTTAATAAATGTATTGATGACTTATTTTGAGTTTTAATCATGCCTAGAAGACAATGTTTGTATTAAAACTCACAACTTATGTTGTATATTTAAGATTGTATTTGTATTTTATATCATGTATTTGGCGACTCAGAATAGGTGATGTATACTTATTTTGGGGGCGTCACAGTTGGTATCAAAGCTTAGGGATATGATCCATGACTAAAATGTAAGATAAGAACTAGGTGGGGAGAGACGGGGAACTAGTATGACCTACCTAAGTTTATTTGGTATTTAATTGGTCGGTCAGAGTATAGAGATAATATGTGATGTTATTTAACCCTTGTTTTGTGGCAGTATTTGAAAATGACAACCGAGAATGTTGAGAATATCAATGGAGCACAGGAGACTGTTGAATAACTTCGCTATTTTGGGTGGCCATTTGCATAACAGTCATTTCTAGTCCAATTTCTACCTTCATTCGTTCGTTATTACTCAATTCTCAAAGAATGAAAGTTGTAGATCTCGTCGATATCTTTGATTTGATAGGTGGCAGGCCCCGTAACTCCTCCCGGATCAAAAGTTATGGCCATTTTACCTGAGGACACTGCAGCAGAAAAAACTATTAGCAGCTTGCACCCAAGTCGGGGCTTGCTCTTTTAAGCTTTATACCCAAGCCGGGGCTTGGGGTCCTGAGTTCAAAATCGAAGCATATGGCGGGAACTTACTTATTTACAAAGCAATACCAATTTGGGGCTTGGATGCAGTGAGAAAAGGTAATTTTAACTAGAATTTGAGTCCAAGAAGGATTGTTTCGAGCTGATTGATTCAAGGACTTCCAAGAGGAGGTGGTGCAAGTTTGATAATACTTGCAGGACTAAATTAAAAATGAAGAAAAAGAAGAAGATATTATACTGTAATTTTTTGAGCCCCAAAATGTGCAATTGTTGAAACTATATTTTTCTATAAATAGAAGCTCATTCCTTCATTATTGTTCACCAATTCACTAAAGCTATAGAGAAATTATTATAGAGAGAAATTATAGAGAGAAAGAAGAAGAGAAGTCTGCTACCTCACTATTCTAGTTTTCTTCTAAGGTAAGGGGTATTATTTCTTTCGTATTTATTAAGAGAGTTATTTCTTTCAATACTTGTCAGGGTTGTTATTCCATTCTTTATTATTCTGTTGGAATAACATGTATACGCGGATTACCGTATGTGTGGTGAAATTCTTCTGTTATTCTATTCTTTATTATTACATTGGAATAACTTTGTATACGGATTCAGTATCGTGGCAAAATTCTTCTATTATTCCATTCTTTATTATTACGGTTGAATAACACATGCATGCAGATTCACGCACGCTGGAGAATTCTTACATTATTCCATTCTTTATTATTCATTGGAATAACTTATTCATGCGGATTAAGCACGCTTTAGTAAATTCTTACATTATTCTATTCTTTATTATTCTGCTTTGGAATAACACATGTCATGCGTGACTACGCGCTTTTGGTGAATTCTTTTAGTATTTCATTCTTTATTATTACATTGGAATAACTTTTCCATGCGTGGTGGTCTATCGCATGCATGGTGAATTCTTCTGTTATTCCATACTTTGTTATTCTATTGGAATAACATGTCTATGTGGATTATCGCATGCATGGTGAATGATCCTTCGTATTCATTCCTTATTAAAATGTGGAAATGATGCATCATACATGGATTCTGTACGTGTAGTGGCGAAAATCCATTTACTGACTTCATATATTCTATTATACTCGGTTGGTTAAAGTTTTGGCTTCTATACTCCATAAAATTAGTAGAATATCCTAGATATTTGCACTTCATCCAGTATCTTTTCATAGAAATATTCTTCTGAGCATTCTTGAATTTTACTCCACAAAGCAGTATCATGTTGACAAATTAGACGTTATTGATTCCTGGATAAATTAAATTATAAATCTTTAAAATTTATCCTTGAACTTGTTTTATTGAATTATTATGTCATTGTTATCATCTTCATGCTTATATTGTGATGATAGTCATCTTTGACTTACGTGCATAGATGGACTTGGTATGATTATGACCAGGGATTATTCGGTATAATCATGACTGTAATGTGACGAATGATGTGGTAAAAGTCATCATTGGCATGTAATTCATTGGTGGACAGTTGTTGGTATGATTATGACTAGGGATTATTCGGTATAGTCATGACCATTGATGATTACATGAATAAACTTCGCTGTGGTGCAGGGATGATTCAATTTTATTTATTAAGTTGAGTCTCAGCGATAAAAATGATGAAAAACTTTTTAAATCATAGAAGATAGTAGATTTTATGCTCTACTTGACTCTTCTAATGGATTGCTTATTCCGCTGCAGTTTTTGATCTAAAACTTGTTGTCTATTATATTCTATCAGTTGTTATACTATTGAAGGCTAATGATAATTTATTTTGCATTATCTTAGTCATAATATTTCTTACTGGGCTAGTTGAGCTCACCCTTTCTTTCACCGTTCTCTTGAGAAAATGAGAATATATTTGGACGAGTCTGGGAACAGAGTGGCGGGTCGGATGTTAGCATTAGTAGTCCTCACTATACATTAAATAGTGTGACGATAAATGTAATGAGGACTCCATTGAGTGTGGATATTATACAGATGACAATATTCTTATTAAAACTCTTAAATTATGTTTTGTAAGTATTTTACACATTGTTGTATAATTAAGTTGTATTTAAATTTTGTCTATGTATTTGGCACTCAAGATGGGTGATGAATACCATTTTGGGCGTCGTCGCGGTTGGTATCAAAGCTTAGGGATATGATCCTGGTGAGATGTGAGACAAGAACTAGGAGGGGAGAGACGGGGAATTCCTTTGCTAGTATGACCTACCTAAGTTTATTTGGTATTTAATTGGTCGGTCATAGTATATTGATAATATGTGATATGTTAATTCACCCTTGTTTTATGACAGTATTTAAAAATGGCGGCTAAAAATATTAACAATGCAGTGAATGAGATCGTTGAGACACCTTTAATCACTAACCAGGTTAATGTGATGTCAAACGAAGAAGAAATTAGAGATATCTACATGGTGAGTGAAGAACTAATAGTTGCACTCGAGCTAGTTGCAGAGGTAGCAGCTGAGAGTGAGGAAGAAGAGGAACCTGAGGTGAATTTATTAGAAGAATTTTATGATCGAAATTTAGAATTACAAAATTGTATTCATGAGCTAGAAGAAAGAAATTTGAAAGAACGACGGTGATGCGTGGAGCAAAGAGATGTAGCAATTCAAAATTGTGTTACCCGATGTACGATGCTCGAACAGAAGCACTCTTTGGCAGAGTATAAGATATTAGAGCTGGAATTTAAGAATGCTATGATCAAAGTTCTGATGAAAGAAAAAACAACTGAACGAATGAGAATAGATGATGCATGGGTAAAAGTCGCACGACGTGTAGATATTGTAGAAAAAAGGCGCCGGATCAATAAGGCTAAAATAGATGAAATGGATTTTGCTTTTTGGACAACAATTGGGAGAATCAACATCGAATTGAAATTTACTGCAATGCGAGAAGCGGTTAACCCCAATTCGATATGGATCGAGAGAGTAATGATTGAATCATGGATCGAGGAATGTGATGAAGCAATTAAGGGTGGAATGTACTTTCTACAAAGAAAGTTAAGTCAACCTGGGATGTCCTGACAAGTCAAAATCGATGAGTTTTAAGAGAGAGGCGTTTTCGTGACGAGAAACCTGAATAAAGTTATCACGGGTAAGTTAATCATAAACTCTTGCGAAGTCTATACCTTGTTAGATACCGGTTCTACTCACTCTTTTATTTCACCTAGTTGTGTTCAATGTTTGAACTTAACTCCGGAGAAATTAGACTTTGACTTATCGGTTGAAACTATGTTAGGAGAAACCTTCGTTAATTACATCCACTGTTTATAAATCTTGTTTAATTCAAATCGACACTTTCACGTTACCTGTCGATCTTATCTCTTTGAAATTACTTGCCTTTGATGTGATTTTAGGAGTCGATTGGTTAACTACTCATCATGCTTTTCGTAAGGTTGTTAGCTTTCATATTCCTAACCAACCTGTTATGCGAATTCAAGCAACCAAACCACTAAAGCCAATCATTGTCATATCAAGCCATAAGTAAAGAGACCTAAGCCTTTCGCTGATGACTTCCAAGTCTTGGAATACACCGAAGCCAGACTATCCGTAGGGGACGCCGTGAATAACGGTGGCAAGTTGATAGGTATCAATATGACGGGCTATCCAAGTCTTGGGATGAGAGTCACAGTTTTGAATGATATTTCTATCGTTAATAAGTTTCTGACGTATTCACGAAGACTTCTTAGCTTTACCCCCTAGGCGTGAAATCAAATTTTGTATTGACCCCGAAGACAAAACCCATTTTAAAACCCTCAAATATTTCTTCACTTAAAAGCGAACGTAACACGCGCTAAAGACGTTGGCTCAAAGCTATTCAAGATTACGACTATACCATTCAATATCATCGTAGAAAAGCGAACGTAGTAGCTGACGCCTTGAGTAGAAGATCGTATGTGTTTACAAGTGCGATGTTGTTAACACAAATACCCATTTCGTATAACTTACAAATGATGAAGATAGAGTTAAAGACTCTAAGGACCCAGCGTGAAGATAATTGAATATCTGACGAATCGACTTTAATCGATAAAGTTAAAGCCATTTCAAGCTACTTTTAGAATCGATGAATGTGAAGAATGTGACAACCCGATATTTTCTATATAAATAAATCATAAATTTTGCGTATAAATTTTTTTTTTATTATTTATTAAAATAAATATGGGTGATATGTGCTAAGTAATATGTGTATAATTATATGTGTGATAAATAAAATTTATTACATTAATTATTACAAATTGATTTATTTTAGAAATATTAATTATTATAAATTATATTCTTATAATGATTAATTTTATATTAGAAATGTTTTATTAATTATTTTTCTTGAAAATATAAGTAATATATGAAATGATGTTAGAATAATTATAATAATTATTTTATTATATGAATTTTGTTCAGATTATTAAGTTAATTATTTTAACTTAATTAATAAGGTTATTTATGGCAGATAAATCAGATACGGAATCCAAACTCTAATTTTGGGTTTTGATCAAGGCATGAGAATAATATATAATATTATAATATTTTAATTTCTCAGTGCCATAAATATGTACTGTATGTACGTACTGTTGATGGTTGGTCAATTATGGTGTATATTGACCAAACCCTAGCATTAATTGGTTTGACCCTGTTTTTCAATTTAAATGGGAAATTTGAGACTGTTATATAACTGTGTTATATGTTGTGTTACATAATGATATGCCAATTAGGGAACCCTAATTATAAATGTCAAACCCTAATTAGATTTGAATTTCTGATATTAGAAACCCTAAATCAAAACTTAAACTGAAGAATTTTATCTGTCAAAAATTATGTTACTGTGATTAATAACACGTACAATAGACTTTAATTGCTAATTATGGTAAACATAATTATTAAATTAAAACCCTAATGTTCAGAACCCTAATTGGATAATTAGAAAATCCTAATTGAGTTTTAGAAATCCTAATTATTAAAATCTTAAACCCTAATTGCTATTTTGGCAAGGTTAATTATGATTAGTGGTACTAAACCCTAATGTTCATGTATAATATAATTACTAACTTAATCTAATTAACAAATCTTGATTTTCAAATTTTAGAAGCTAAAATAATTTTATTTTATTCAAACCCTAAGTTGCTAAAAATCATTTGTGTTATGTGCTAAACCCTAAGGGTTAAACCCTAAGGGTTTGACAAGTTATAAAAATGCCCTTAAAATTGCTAGCCAAAAGACTTTTGTGCCCTATTGTATTATTGAAGCTTGCTTGTAGAAATAGGTCTAGATGGAGTGGTTGGCTAACCCTAGAGTAGCCATGTGACACTAAATTGACAACAACAAGTTCTAGCTCAGCCATTCATGTATCTAATTTGTCTATAAATAGATTTAAGGATAGAGAAAATGCATTTGTTCACTAAAAATTGCACAACACTCAACCAAGAGCTTCTCTCACTAGAACCAACGAAAATCTATAGCATTTTTGTCCCATTTTCAAGCCCCACGAAATCCCATAACAAATCAGTAACATAAAATCAAGAAATTGAGCAAGAAGGTATAACACTAAACCTAAAAATCTGACCTTTGATATGTTGTTAAATGTTATGTTTGGGTGTTAGAATATGTTGTTTTTAGTCTATAGTGATGATCTGGGTTGCTAGGTGTTGTAGACACTCGAAATTTTCTGCACTCCTATTACTAACATTGCAGGAGGGTAGATTCGTCTTTTGGAGATAACCCTGAAAGACAGCTCACAACAAGTCCAGATACTACCGGAAGTTTCGCTCCAAACCGGAACACAAACCGGGAGCATCGGTTCCAAACCCGGAACACACACCGGGCACGTCATTTCCAATCTCGGAGATAACCCCGAGATGTGCAGATCAAAAGAGCCAAGACAACTTAGGAGAGAGGGCGATCCTGTCTCGGTGATGACCGATGACGTTGATTCAGATCCGAGAGACAACATTGGGAGTAGTAGTCCCATCCTTGGTGATAACCCCAAGTGATGCCATCGCAGTTCCGGCGATAACTCCAGAATTGCTTGTTGCAAACACATGCAATCAGCTTCAATCACAGATGACAGTGAGGCATACAAATAGGCGGTCCAATCTTAGCTGTAACCCTGATCAACGTCTGCTTTCCGCTTAAACCGGCGATAAACCCGGTGAGGAGTCACCAACGTCATCTCGTAACAAGATGATATAGCAGCATACCAACAAGTAGTCCAATCTCAGATGTAACCTGAGCAACGGTTACTTTCAGCTCAACCAGGCGATAACTCCGGCAAAGATTCAAACATCATCTTGTTCGTCCAACAAATGGCACGTCGTCTCAACCTTTCAGACATACATACATACAACAATGTCCCAAATAACCGAGGAATGACAATCCCGAGTGACTATTACCTGTGACAATACTTTGGATAGAATTTGAAGCCTGAAGACCATGGGCGTATATACCGCTTCCTCGACTTCGTCTGACAACCTCTAATCCATGTCATTCGTAACTCTCGACACGGTGATCCAGAAGAAGTCTGACACGCTTCGCGTTTGGATGCTAGGATTGAAGTTCGAAAGTTCGATTGGACATTACTGCATATGAGTGCACGTCTTACTGAGACGACGAGACCATGATGCGGGGCATTTACGACCGGTAGTGGTAGACCTGCGGCCATCAAATCTATAAATATAGAGGGGTTGACCATTTGAGAGAAGGAAGAGAGGAAAAAGCGAGGAAGCCCCGTCCGGTTTTAGCTCTGCATACACATCTTTTTGAGTGTTTCCTTTTCTTTAAAACACTAGTTAGCTCAGTATATAGCTACTTTTAGTCCCATGAGAGGCAGTGTTCATCCATTTACTGATCAAGAAGTCTACTTTGGCGGGTCCTTTGTAAGTCTACATCCAGTGCGTTTATTGCTTTTATATATATATATATATATATATATATATTGTAAGTCTCAAATGATAAAAATTTTGAAAAACTTTTTAAATCATAGAAGATAGTAGATTTTATGCTCTACTTGACTCTTCTAATGGATTGCTTATTTCGCTGCAGTTTTTGATCTAAAACTTGTTGTCTATTATATTCTATCAGTTGTTATACTGTTGAAGGCTAAGGATAATTTATTTTGCATTATCTTAGTCATAATATTTCTTACTGGGCTAGTTGAGCTCACCCTTTTCTTTCATGGTTCTCTTCAGGAAATGAGAACGTAGCTGGGTCTAGTCGGGGAACAGAGTGACGGTCCAGATGTTTGTATTAGTAGTCCTCACTATTCTGTGAAATAGTGTGATTATAAATGTAATGAGGACTCCATTGATTGTGGATATTGTTTAGATGACAATATTCTTATTAAAACTCTTAGATTATGTTTTGTCGTATTTACACGACTGTTGTATAATTAAGTTGTATTTGAATTTTGTACCATGTATCTGGCGACTCAAAATGGGTGATGTATACCTATTTTGGGGGCATCAAAGAACTGAATCGCAAATCCGTGCCCATAGCTTTCTGCAAACTGACCCAAAATCGTGAAGTAATCTTAGGTCTCGATCAGAAACTATGGATACTGGTATACCATGCAGTCTTACAATCTCGTTTATGTATATACGAGCAAGACGTTCAAGTGTATAGGTTTCTCGTATAGGTAAGTAATGAGCAGACTTGGTCAATCTATCAACAATGACCCAAATTGCAACTATGCCTTGAGAAACCTTGGGAAGACCAATAACAAAATCTATGGTAATGTGCTCCCTCTTCCATTCTAGAATTTCAAGTGGTTGCAATGGACCTTTTGTCTCTTGATGCTCCGCCGACACGTTGACAAGTTAAACATCTTGAGATAAACTCTGTTATCTCTCTCTTTATATTACTTCACCAAAATATATGTCGAAGATCACGATACATTTTGGTACTCCCAGGATGGATTGCAAACGGTGTGTTGTGCGCCTCCATCATGATTTTATACTTTAAATTAGGGTCGTTAGGAACACAAAGTCTAGAGTTGACTCATAGTATTCCTTCTTCATCGATTCTTGCTTCCAGGATAGCACCTTGTACTTTCTTCCTACTACGCATCAGCTCCAGGTCCGTAAGTTGAGCAGCTTTAACTTTATCGATTAAAGTCGGTTCTAATCGTATATTTGCCATCATCACTTGGGTCCCTAGAGTCTTTAACTCTATTTCCATCCTTTGTAAGTCATACAAAATGGGTCTTTGCGTTAACAATATCGCACTCGTACCCGCATATGATCTTCTACTCAATGCGTCAGCTACTACGTTCGCTTTTCCAAGATGGTATTAAATGGTATGATCGTAGTCTTTCAATAGCTCAAGCCAACGTCGTTGTCGCATGTTGAGCTCCTTTTGAGTGAAGAAATATTTGAGGCTTTTATGATCCGTATAGATCTCCACATTCTCTCCATACAGGTAATGCCTCCGAATCTTAAGCGCCAAGAAGCGCGGTTTGCTTAACTCTAGATCATGAGTAGGATAATTCCTCTCATATTCTTTGAGTTGTCATGATGCATAGGCTATGACTTTCCCATGTTGCATGAGAACACATCCTAACCCTTTGCCTGAAGCATCATTGTAGATGATAATCCTCCTACGAGCGGATGGTATTATCGAGCAGTCTTTGAAATGAGTCTTCTCTTGAGTTCTTGAAAACTTTTCTCACATTCCTCGCTCCAACCGAATTTTGTATCTTTTCGAGTCAGCTGAGTTAATAGAGTAGCAATTCGAGAAAATCCATCCATGAATCTCCGATAATAACCAAATTAAGCCGAAAGCTACGTCTTGATTCAACGACTTAGGTTGCTCCGGCTACGAATTGCTTTAATCTTCAATGGGTCAACAGATATTCCGTGAATTGATATCACGTTCCCAAGGAATGCCACTTCCTTAAGCCAGAACTCGCATTTCTTCAACTTGGCATAAAGCTTGTTTTCACGAAACTTTTGAAGTATAAACCTCAAGTGTTGCTCATGATCTTCACGGATTTTGGAGTATATGAGGATGTCATCAATAAAAATGACCACAAAATGATCCAAATATTCCTTGAATACTCGGTTCATCATATCCATGAAAGCAGCAGGAGCATTAGTCAATCCAACGGACATGCATGACTAGGAATTCATATATAATGCCTGTACCGAGTTCTGAAAGCAGTCTTTCGGATGTCATCAGTTTTAATCTTTAACTGGTGATATCCAGAACGAAGATCGATCTTTGAAAAGAATTTGGCTCCTTACAACTGGTCAAACAGGTAATCAATGCGAGGCAACGAGTACCTATTTTTGATAGTGACATGATTTAACTCCCGATAGTCAATACAAAGTCGCATACTCCCATCTTTCTTGCTGCGAATGAGCAGGGAGAACCCCAAGGAGACGTACTAGGAAAAATGAAACAGATGTCTAACAACTCCTGCAGTTGGGTTTTTAACTCCTGAAGTTCAATAGGAGCCATTCGATATGGGGCTTTGGAAATGGGTCTTTTACCGAGTTCGAGGTCAATACAAACTCAATTTTACGCTCTGGGGGTAGGCCAGGAAGTTCTTCAGGGAATACATCTGGAAATTTATTAACAATAGAAATATCATTCAAATATGACGTATTTTTGTTTAAATTTGTGACATGGGCTAAGAAAGCTTGACATCTATTTTTCAATAAATGAATAGCTTTATGGCTTGATATGACAGTGATTGACTTTAGTGGTGTGGTTGCTTGAATTCGCATAATAGGTTGGTTATGAATATGAAAGCTAACAACCTTACGAAAACAATCAATTTTTGCATGATGAGTAGTTAACCAATCAATCCCTAAAATCACATCAAATGCAAGTATTTTTAAAGAAATAAGATCGACAGGTAATGTGAGGGTACCGATTTGAACTAAACAAGACTTATAAACAGTGGATGTAATGAAGGTTTCTCCCAACGGAGTTTTAACAGATAAGTCAAAGTCTAATTTCTCCAGAGTTAAATTTAAACGTTGAGTGCCAATAGTAAAATAAAAGAATGGGTAGAATCGTTATCAAATAAGGTATATACTTCGCTAGAGTTTATGATTAGCTTACCCATGATAACCTCGTTCAGGTTCCTTGCTTTCTGGGAGGTCACGAAAAACGCTCTCCCTTGAACTACTGGTTTTGACTTTTCTGGGATGACCTTTGGTGCCTCCATCCCAGCTTGACTTGGCTTCCTTGCAAGACAAAATCGAGCTAGGTGACCTTCTCTTCCATAATTATAATACATTTTGGACATATCGTATACAGTTTGGGTGATGTATCCTCCCTCCGCGATTTTGTAGCATACGATCATTTGGTCGATTCTCCTTCCTTACCAATGGGTTAACGTCTTGACGTCTTTCCATCATTGTTGATTCTCCTCTTCTTGAAATTTCCATTTTTATTATCTTCGCCATGATTACTACCGAAGTGGTTACCATTTCTAGCATGTTGATTCCCTCCACGTTTGTTGACACCGCTTCGATGTCGCTACCACCTTTGGTATTATCATTTTGTCAATTATTCTCTCTCTTGGTTGGGTTGACTCATTATCGTGACTCCAATAATCGAGCCATATTTGACGCCCCAAATTTAGGTACTGAAAACCCGAACTCGGTGCTTCACGATACCATTTTTTGAAAGAGAATAATAATAATAATAATAATAACAATAATATAAAAATCAAACTTAATTTACAAATATCATAGTCTAATCCCAAGTACGCAACATTTACTATAATTCTTTACATGATAGATAATACATATCATTATCTTAATACAATTTAACTATTACAAAAGATACCGTTAAACATATTCTGTTTGCTTTCCTTTTCACTTATTATTGTCTAAACCTTCAGATTGATCACGCTTAGCTGAAAACATTTAAATTAAGCAAGGATGAGCATTTGAGTGCCCAGCAAGTAATAACAATTATAAATATAATTATCTGAAAGAATTAAATGTTTTCTTTGTACATTACTTCTACAACGATTCAATAGTTGTGAAGTAAACTAAACCGATAATAATAACATAACAACTCTATCTCACATTTTTGAAACTACGTATTGACTATATATAGGGTTAGGGTGACATATTATGAACATTATTTTCTATTTTCAAAAAGGTAAAGTAGAACTTCATTTGCAAACCGTCATAACTTATGGGCACGAGGGTGTACATCCCAAGGACCCTGTATTGATCAATATTGCATGCAAGAACGATATTATCATTCACTCTGTCCGTCTTAGGTGCATAAAAGTTTTCCCATGTTCTGGATGTTCATACTTAGTCTGGAATCCGAACCAAAACAATTTGATTGGATACAAAAAAGTTTTATCATATTCAATGATATATCTAAATCTGTGTCTAGCTAGTTGAATAGCTTAGGCGACTTTTACTTAATGTATACATCTTGGGGTTCAATAGGTATATATATATATATATATATATATATATATATATATATATATATATATATATATATATATATCATGTGATTAAATCATTTTTAGAAATTAACGAACAGAATATATATCTGAATTATATAATATAATATCATGTTTGTAAGACCCCAACTTTTTATAAATGAAATTGAATTTCCTCTAATTATTATTATTGTGAATAATAAGGTGTTAATTTGATATAATATTTTGGTTATGGATGAGATAAGCAAATTTTGCAAAATAAGCAAGTGGTTATAAAATATTCATTGTTGTCGGGGAATATTCGTTTCGTCGTGGAATATTCTTCTTCGTCGGGGAATATTAAATGCATGACCAAGCAGCGACCATTTATGGGCCCCTATAATGAAAAATGGTTGGATGAAGGAAAACGACAAGTATGTGTTTTTATAAATAACTTGGTAGTGATTATTACCAATTAATAATCGTTGGATTACTCCGGTGGTTAAAATACGATGTACGCCAGCGTGTTACAAAGAAAGCATTACCAGTATTACAAAGTATAGTTGAATTATTGATTCTTACGTGAAAGCCTTTACTCAATAATTGTTATGATGATTATTTATTTAATATTTTATTTTATTGATTCAATAATTCTTTGCGTTGATATTTTATATTATTATTATTTCAATTATTGTTACTGCACAGTATTTCCCATTATCAGATCAATAATTCATATTGCTTTAATAATATTATTAGATAGCATTATTGGCAATGTCTAGAAAGTTACATTAAGGAGAGGTTAGTCATCTAATCATTGGCGCAGTGAAGGAGAAATCCTTATTGGAAAGCCCTAACTTTCCGGAAGCGGCTTGGTTGTCATGGTGTGATTCATAATATTATTTGTGAATAATTAATTATTGATTTATATGATAAGGAAATATTTATTTTATATAAATGATGGATTTGTTTATTTTATGTGATTATAATTGAAGGAGTTAATGTTGAGGTGTTTTATCTATATTTTTGTCGGAATGGAGGTATTAAAAATCAAATCAGTATTTTTACGATATATTGCGTGAGTTATAATTTTTACTACTCGACTAGTTGGATTGTTGTGATTTTTGGTTATGTTATACATATATAAGTTGGGTATATGTCCACAAATTTTGAACCGAATTAAAATGAAGCGAATGATTTGTTATGAATTTTAAGAGGTGATCGCCTTAAATTAGGGTTATAAATGATTTTGGTGGAAAATTCTAGAATTGAATGGGCCCCACTTGTGGTTGGTGAGAAATGTGCTCAAATTGAATTTTAAATGTGGTGGGTGGCAATAAGTAGTAATGTAAAGCCATCGGTGCTTGGTCAAGTCCTAACTTGGTACGGGTTAACATTTTTACATAAATAGATGGCTAAGTTAGAATTGAAAATCACACAAGAAACATAAGCTTTCTCTCTTTCTCTCTATATTATCGAGCGTATTTTGTGAGTATTTAGATACTTTGAGAGTTGTTGTTCAGTACAAGTTTCATTCAGCATCACTTCCGACCTTTCATTCCGAAGTACTGCTTCTTTGAGGTAAGGAATATTATTTTCTTCATGAATGATATTATTTTCGTCAATATCATTACGTCGAAATATTGATCTGATCTTTTTATCAAATTTGGAACTTTTGTGTGGGGAGTTCTTATTCACGATATCAAGCCTTTATTCACGATGACAAAGACTATTCACGAATACGACATTATTCACCGAAAAATAAAAAATTTCCTTTTTATCCAAAATGTCCATTATGATACTAGCTTTGATTATATCCATGTTTTGATCTTCATTCTTAAAATTTGTCCCATAATTGTTTATTATGGAGTATTTTTGAATTTGGACAAACTAAAGTACGAATTCTTAATCCTTGTCCTTTTGTTTCACTGGATTCGTTTCTTTAAAAAAAAATATTTTTCATCATCCTCAGTCCTAAATGATGATACTAGTGAATATCTTTGGCCTGTAGTGCAAGATGAATGATTAATCGATGAATATCTTTGGCCCGTAAAAAGTGCAAAGATGAGCAGTGTTGAGATGAACATGGCCGATTGGTGATTTAAATGAATATCTTTTTGGCTGTGTAGTGCAAAGATGAATATTGATTGTTATTACTGAGGATAAAATATTGATGATGGACTTTTAAATCTTAGAAGATAGTAGAACTCATTCTCTACGTGACTCTTACAATGGATTGTTGTTTCATTGCATTTCTTGATCTAAAACTTGTTATCATTATATTACATCAGATTTTTCCTGTTGAGGACTAATGATAATTTGTTGTATATTATCTTAGTCATAATATTCTTTTCTGGGCTAGTTGAACTCACCCTTTTTCTTGTTGTTCCATTTTTCTTCTCAGGAGGTGAGAATATAGCAGGGACTAGCCGGGGTATGGAGTGATGATTCAAGATAGTTATTTTAGCAGTCCTCACTATTTTTGTAAAATAATGTATTAATAAATGTATTGAGGACTTATTTGATTGTGGATATTGTCTAGAAGACAATATTTGTATTTAAACTCACAGTATGTGTTGTCGTATTTTGCATGACAATTGTAATAGTGAAGTTGTAGTTTTCTTTCTGTACCATGTATTATGGCGACTCAGAATGGGTGTTGTATAACTATTTTGGGGTCGTCACAATGTTGATAAACAATAATCGGATATAACATATATAACAATAGGGTTAATAATCTGATACAGTAGTAATACAGTTCTAAACTTCTTACTCATGTCCATTGCATAATGAAAATGCAAAGATAGGATACTTGTCTGGTCTGCTACTTACAATACACAACTTAGTTTTATCTTTAATACCAAAACCTATCATTAATAAAATCATTTGTTCGATTAGAATAACATACTATAACACATAGCACTTCTTATTGCAGTTAGGACATAACCTAATCACATTGTCACACATATTCAACAATCATTAAATCACAAACAAACATTAATACAGTCAAATATCTAAGTCTAGATCAATTTTTAAAATATGTCGGTCTACCGACGGCTTTATTGGGTAAATATCGAGTCTAAGACTCTATATTGTATCTCAATATCTACAAGTATCAATCATATTATTTTTAAATGACTTATAATAATTTTTAAACATTTATTATAATTTATTATGAAATTTCAAACACTGGAATCATAATTAAATGATTTAAATAGTACATAATCATATTATCATTAATATTTAATTAATATTAAATTATTAATATAATCATTACTAAAATATTAAAGTTATTGATAATAACTCAAAATATTTTTAAAGTACTAATACTACCCTTAAATGATTTTTAAAACATTTAAAATCATTTTAAATAATTACCATTAATATTAAAATATTAATTTACTATTTATCCAAATATTAAACGTCATTAATTCCAACTTAAAATATTTTTAATTCAATTATATCCTTTTAAATGATTTTTTAAACTAATAAAACCATTTTAAAAATATTTATTTAATATAATTATTAAATAAATTTAATATCAATAAATCTTAAATTAATATCATTAATATTAAATTATTAATGAAATTATCCTTTAAATATTAAAAGTTATATTTTATAACTTAAAATATCTTTAAACACTTTATTTTCATTTAAAATGATTTTTATAATAATAAAATTATTTTTAAACTAAATTATTTAATATAATCATTAAATAAATCTAATATTATTAATATTAAATTATTAATATTTTTCATGACAAAATATCAAAAGTTATATTTTATAACTTTAAATATTTTTTTTATAATCTTTAAATCACTTTTATATGATTTTTAAATCACAAATTCTATTTTCATAATTTATTTAATACATTTATTAAATTACTTAATTATCACTAATATTAATTAATTAATGAAATTCATCACAAAAATATTAAAAGTTACATATATAACTCAAAAATATTTTTAAACACTTTATTCTTATTTCAATTGATTTTTATAACATTAAAATCATTTTTCTCTAGTTTATTTAATACACTAATTAAATAAATTAAATATTATTAATATTAAAAATATATAAATATTAATGAAAATATCCCAAATAATTAAAAGTTATTTTTCATAATTGAAAATAATTTTTAAAACCATTTTTGTAATTTTTATAATTTATTTTCTATTTTTAAGTATTTTTCGAAAAATCAGAAATTAAAAGTATTAGAAACCGTCGTTATTGGCTTTTAGCGACAGTAAGCGTCGCTGTTGGTGTTCTTGAGCTCAAGAACACTTATAGCTTTGTGTTTGAGGGGTCAACTTTGACCACTAATAATTCTCTGTCTAATTCGTTTCTGGGCAAACTTAAGCATCAATATTGAAGTCATTATACAACACTATAACTAGCAATCAATATCTAGGTCATACAACAAACTTTGAGGAGATCTAGGCTTGCAAATATGTTGTCGAGAGCATTCACGGGTTTCGAAACCCGGTGGTCGCATCACCACTTTCATCCTCGATTTAATCTAGGTTCCGTTCATGATTCAAGTGATCTAATGCCTCAAAGATGTAGTCCTTATGTCCAGGAACAATAATATAACAACAAATCAGTTTAACATCAACAGATCTACAAGATATAACTTGGTCAAACCCTGTCAGAGGGCTGTTCTTCCGATTTTCTGGAAATTCCCAGAAATGAAATCGTGACCGAGGGGCCAAGTTTGACCATCCACTAAGTTTGATCAATTGTTTGTTTAAAGGATCTAAAGCCACAAATATAAAGTACATATGACAGGCTATAAACTGTATATTATAACATCATCAAATCATTTACACACTGACAGATCTAAGCCTTCCAAAACATTGTCAGACGCTGAAAAAGCTTTCTGGGTTGCCCAGATTTACACTCGGTCATGGTTGGTCAACGACTTTTGACCATCAATAACTTTCGATCTAGACATCCAATAACAGTGATTCCACTTTCATATGAAAGACCTCATACCAAACTACCACTTCAAACCTTTAAATCATCAAAACAATAAACAAGCACAGATCTACAAGGCCTGACATTCGCTGTCAGACAACAAAAACAAAAAATTCCAGATTTTGAAAAACTTAGATTTCGAGCACTTTGATGTTATGGATCTAACATGTGCCAACCCAGATCACCTATTAACACCTTATTCTACATGATTAAACATAAAAACCATAAATCCAATATAGCATACAAGATCAAAACTTTAACTTAGGATTTTATACCTTTAAACATCAATTCTTGATTCTGGCTGCTGATTTGGTTAAGTGTGTTAGTGGGGCTTTAATATGGGACTGATCTACTACAACATTTCGTGGGTTTTGGGAGAGAGAGAGTTGGTAAGGAGTTTTTTGTACAAATGTGGCTAATAAATGAAATTTCTCTTTCCTGATCTCTCTATATATAACATGAAATCAAGTTGGCTAATTGCTGGCATTTTAGTCAAATGGGGCTGGTAAGAGTTGTTGAGCAACTCAAAATTGGTTAGTCTTACAAGTTATGTCCAATAATGCAAGAGGGGTATTTTTGTCATTTGGCTAACCAATTTAAGGGCAAACTAGTAACTTATCAAACACTTAGGGTTTGACCCTTAGGGTTTGACCATAAGGTTTAGCACAAAGTGTTGTAGGATTTCTAATTTAAACAAAAATTGAAATTTTTAGTTTCTAAAAATACAAATTAAGGTTTCGTAATTAATTTGGTTTCCTCATTACATAGACTTGAAAATTAGGTTTAGATTTTACTAATTATCATTAAGCGTGCTAAATTAACAATTAGGATTTTATTTTAGTAAATTAGGGTTACTAATTTAGAAATTAGGTTTACTAATTTAGAAATTAGGGTTTCTGGAAATTAGGATTTCTAAATGTTAATTCGGGTTTCTCTAATTAATATAAAATTCTATAATACTTAACCTTAAACATAATAACACAGTTACATAATAGTCTCAAACTCATAGTTGAGTTTTAAATTAGGGTTTCCACTTAGCGGATAGCTAATTACTGTTTAGGGTTTCTAATATAAGAAAAATAGAGTTTTAAATTACTAATTAGGGTTTTATATAATTAACATTAATACTTATAATACAAATCATATACCACATATCACAATGACTTAACAGATTTTACAGTCGTAATTGACTTTCAAATTAGGGTTTTATCAGGTCATAAGGAAATTGCTCCCCAGATTAACCTTACAAACATAACATACATATTTATAGCACTGAAGAATAAAAATATAATTAATATTATATTATTATTCTCATTCGTTGTTCAAAATCCAAAATTAGGATTTGGATTCCATATCTGATTTATCTTGCATACATAACAATAATAATTAAGTTAAAATAATTAACTTAAATAATCTGAACTAAAATTCATATAATAAAGCAGAATAATCATTATAATAAGTCTTTAATCATTTCATATAATTTTAAATAATATATAAACACATTTTCATAGAATAGAATTAATAAAAACATTTCTACTATAAAACTAATTATTATTATAATATAATTTATAATGAGCAATAATTCTAAAATAAAACTATTGGTAATTATTCATGCAATAAATATATTTTATTTATCACATATATACATATACACATTACCCGCACATATTTCCAACTTTAATAAATAAATAAATAAATAAATTCATACACAAAATTTCTGATTTAATTATATAGAAAATATCGGGTTATTACATTCACCCTCCCTTATAAAGATTTCGTCCCCGGAATCACCGTTTTAAAACCTATACATATAAGGGTACATAACCTATACAATCATTGCAAGTAGATCTCGATCATAATTGATCTAACTGATCTTTAACTATTCAGCAAAAAGCTTATCTATCTTCATAAACAGAAATTTGATTTCTAAAAGAACTCAAATTCCTCCTTCAAAATAATTTATAAAATAATTTACTATATATATAAGAAAATCATATATAAGAAAATAAAATTGGTTCGAGTAATACTTGGAGTTGCATCCCCGGCTGCTACCGAATCCTAAACAGTCATGTTGATGACTCTTGCGGTTGATTCCGTCAGTTTGTTTGTTGAAGTTGGTCTCGTTGTCGTCAATGTCCTGCTGCCTCTCCTCGTATTCGCATTCCTTGCCTCCCTTCTCTTTCTTAAACAGTCTTTCACCTTATGCTCCCTTAACTCACAAATAAAACACCCACTATACACTTTTGGATTGGGAGAGTTAGGAGAGATATATCCCTCCTGTCCACATTTGCAACACACAAACTTTCCTTTCCATCACACTCTTGGCTTATTTCAGGTATTATCAAAACTATCTCCTTTCATCGTATAGGTGGCAAAAGCTGTCTTTTTGCCCCTATGTTACCCTAACTATCACAAACGCGTCAACAGGATCAGTTGATCTTCTAAATCTTGGCAGTACGATTGCCTTGAAGTCTCTAAAGTTTGTCGATCGATTATCTGGCCGATTTCCCGCGGCTGGGATTCCGTTCTGCATAGCTTGAGCGTCCACATTCGCAAAATTATATGGCGGGTCTGGTTATCTTCTAGCTTTATTGACAGGTTCTTCTTCTCGATGGCATTATCATAAATTATTCTTATTAACTTACATTCTAAGCCTTATCGTACATGCATCTCAAATAACGCAAAACTTTCTATTCAAATAATCATGTACTCAAAATTTTAGATTTTGAAAATTCGGTTTACTGTATTAACCAGTGTTCAGATAAATAATTACTATCTTTATATCAACTTATTTCGTTAATCCAACATAGACTCATATTCATATCACTTGACATACCATAGCACATACTGCTTTAAACATCCGCTATTCCTTTATAACACACAAGTCAGGAATCGCAGCCATAACTTATACAAAAGTTGAGAATATTTCCTTACACAGACATACTTATCATTTACACCACATAGAATCATACCTATTCAAGTAATACTAACACTATCTATTTCTTACGTCTTTACTAATGATCAATTGCTTAGCATTCTATATATTCTATTATCCTCAATAATCCATTAACACATAACTATACTAGTCCTCCTTGTAGACATTTGGTACTCGTTTGATTATTGAGTTTCTAGAGGTCAAGGGTTCAAGAGCTGGTGAGGAGATGAAGTAGTAATTCGAGAATGATATGAGGTATTCTAAAATACTTCCCTTTTTCTTACTACACATTATGAGTTTAAGAACTTACCACAAATAAATGAGTTTAAGAACTCAAGCTTCACCATATATTCTTTAACTACACTCAACCTATCTGTTATACTATCGTCTCTGGATCTGGTATTATACTTTCCAAAATAACCTCCTCTTTGAGGTAGTTTTCAATGTGTGCCTCTATTTCAGCTATTAGCTTTAATATTGGCTCGGTCATGGAGATTTGCTCTTTCTTTATGATCTGAGGGTATTCTAATTCTTTTTCTATCTGACATCTATACAAATAAATTATCCGGATTAACACTAAGTATAAACACATAGCAAATAATAGTTTTATTAGTTATCTTTTATTTTGTTTCACGATGAATTTATTAAATTCATCTCCTTATAAACTCTATATGAGTTATTTGTATTTTCAACGTTCCCCTCTGTTCTAAGGTTATAGCCTAAGGTCTAACCCACCTAAGGTTTCTAACCTATAGCTCTAATACCATACTGTGACGCCCCCAAATTTAGGTACTTGAAACCCGAACTCGGTGCTTCACGATACCATTTTTATGAGCAGAATAATAATAATAATAATAATAACAATAATATAAAAATCAAACTTAATTTACAAATATCATAGTCTAATCCCAAGTACGCAACATTTACTATAATTCTTTACATGATAGATAATACATATCATTATCTTAATACAGTTTAACTATTACAAAAGATACCGTTAAACATATTCTGTTTGCTTTCCTTTTCACTTATTATTGTCTAAACCTTCAGGTTGATCACGCTTAGCTGAAAACATTTAAATTAAGCAAGGATGAGCATTTGAGTGCCCAGCAAGTAATAACAATTATAAATATAATTATCTGAAAGAATTAAATGTTTTCTTTGTACATTACTTCTACAACGATTCAATAGTTGTGAAGTAAACTAAACTGATAATAATAACATATCAACTCTATCTCACATTTTTGAAACTATGTATTGACTATATATAGGGTTAGGGTGACATACACATTGTTTTCTATTTTCAAAAAGGTTAAACAGAACTTCATCTGCAAACCGTCATAACTTACGGGCACGAGGGTATACATCCCATGGACCCTGTATTGATCAATACTGCATGAAAGAAAGATATTATCGTTTACTACATCATCGCCTTGAGCATAAAGTTTTCTCATGTTCGGGATGTTCATACTTAGTCTGGAATCCGAACCAAAATAATTTGATTGGATACAAAAAAGTTTTGTCATATTAAACGATATAACTAAATTTGTGTCTAGCTGGTCGAATAGCTTAGACGACTTTTACTTAATGTATACATACTGGGGTTCAATAGGTATATATATATATATATATATATATATATATATATATATATATCAACATGTGATTAAATACAATGATTATCCAGGTGGAGACACTTGTATAATCATTTTTAGAAATTAATGAACAGAATATATATCTGAATTATATAGTATAATATTATGTTGATAAACAATAATCGGATATAATATATATAACAATAGGGTTAATGTGACGCCACCAAAATAGGTATACATCAGCCATCTTGAGTCGCCAGATACATGGTACAAAATTCAAATACAACTTAATTGTACAACAGTCGTGTAAAATACGACAAAACATAATCTAAGAGTTTTAATAAGAATATTGTCATCTAGACAATATCCACACTCAATGGAGTCCTCATTACATTTATTATCACACTATTTCACAGAATAGTGAGGACTACTAATCCAAACATCTGGACCGTCACTCTGTTCCCCGACTAGTCCCAGCTACGTTCTCATTTCTTGAAGAGAACCATGAAAGAAAAGGGTGAGCTCAACAAGCCCAGTAAGAAATATTATTACTAAGATAATGCAAAATAAATTATCCTTAGCCTTCAACAGTATAACAACTGAAAGAATATAATAGACAATAAGTTTTAGATAAAAAACTACAGCGGAATAAGCAATCCATTAGAAGAGTCAATTATAGAGTATAAAATCTACTATCTTCTATGACTTAAAAAGTTTTTCATCAACTTTATCGCTGAGACTCAGCTTAATAAATAAAATCGAATCATCCCTGCATTATGGCCAAGGATACTCGTGTAATCATCAATGGTCATAATTATACCGAATAATCCATGGTCATAATCATACCAACAACTGTCCATCAATGAACTACAGGCCAATGAGGACTTTCACCACATCATTCGTCACATTACAGTCATGATTATACCGAATAATTCCTGGTCATAATTATACCAAATCCATCTATGCACGTAAGCCAAAGATGACTTTCATCACAATATAAGCATGAGGATGATGACAATGACATAATAATTCAATAAAACAAGTTCAAGGATAAATATTAAAGATTTATAATTTAATTTATCCAGAAATTAATAACATCCAATTTGTCAACATAATACTGCTTTGTGGAGTAAAATTCAAGAATGCTCAGAAGAATATGTCCATGAAAAGATATTGGATGAAGCGCAAATATCCAGGATATTCTACTAATTTCATGGAGTATAGAAGCCAAAACTTTAAGCAACTGAGTATAATAGAATATATAAAATTGCAAATGGATTTTCACCCGCCATGCGGTAATCCACGTAGACATATCATTTCCACAATTTAATAAGGAATGAATACGAATGATCATTCACCATGCATGCGGTAATCCACATAGATAGGTTATTCCAACAGAATAATAAAGAATGGAATAACAGAAGAATTCACCATGCATGCGATAGACCGCACAGACAGGTTATTCCAACAAAATAATAAAGAATGGAATAACAAAAGAATTCACTCAGCATGCGATGTAATCGCATGAGATAAAGTTATTCCAACAGAATAATAAAAATGGAATAATGAAGAATTCACCAGCGTGCGTGAGTCGCATGCATAAAAGTTATTAAAACAAAATAATAAAGAATGGAATAACAGAAGAATTCACGGCGTGCATAATCTGCATGCATAAAAGTTATTCTAACATAATAATAAAGAATGGAATAATGTAAGAATTTCACATCGCATTCGGTAGAATCCACTATACAAAGTTATTCCAAATGTAATAATAAAGAATGGAATAACAACCCTTACGAGTATTGAAAGAAATAACTCTCTTCATGAATACGAAAGAAATAATACCCCTTACCTTAGAAGAAAACTGGATACTGGAGTAGTGAGGTAGCATACTTCTCTTCTTCTTTCTCTCTATAATTTCTCTCTATAATAATTGTTCTATAGCTTTAGTGAATTGGTAAGAAATGAAGGAAGAATGAGCTTCTATTTATAGGAAAATATAGTTTCAATAATTGCACATTTTGGGGCTCAAAATATTACAGTATAATACCTTCCTCTTTTTTTTTATTTTTAATTTAGTCCTGCAAGTATTATCAAACTTGCACCACCTCCCCTAATAGTAATTCATGTGAATCAATAGTAAATCTTGTGACTCAATAGTTCTAAACATGTGAAAAAATTAAGTATAGTATAGTACCTTCATCTATACCTCAATTTTTAATTTAGTCATGCAAGTATTATCAATCTTGCACCAACTCCCCTAACAGTACATGCATGTGAATCAATAGTACACACATGTGAACACATAGTTATAAGCATGTGAATAAATAGCAATTAATTGCTCATTTATCCAGGTTAATTATCATTGATCGGGTCAATAAAACCTCCAGACATCAATTATTATCGAAATAAATGTCGATTTTCAACTAACACTAATAATTTCCATACAATGGAACTATTAATTTCATCTTTGATCAACACAAACTTATTCATCATTAATATTATAACTCATAATATTTAACAACCAGGTAGTTTCCAGGAAAGAGGGGGCTTTCCGATGAGGATTTCTCCCTATTGGCGCGCAATTAGATTATCTAACCTCTCCTTGACAGAACTTCAAGACATTGTCAATATTGTAATTTAATAATATTAATAACTTTGTCGTCTCAATTATTGATTTGATAATATAACATATTATGCAGATGATACTGTGACAATAATTGAATCAATAATATGAGAGATATGATGCAACAATTACTATAGTAATAATTGAGTATAACTGAGTGACTTCTCACGTAAACATCAATAATCAATACTGTGTACTACTATGCAACCACGCGTATTACTGTACTTTTATTACCGGTTAGTTCAACAGTTTTAACGGCAACACTTTCGCCATTATTTTTATAAAAAGATAATTCTGTCGTTTTTTAACTACAACAATACTTTCTTTGTGGGGTCCACCAATGATTGTACCGTCGTACGAATATTCCCTGTTAAAACGAATATTCCCCGACCAATCGAATATTATATAACCACTTGCTTACTTTGCAAAATTTGTAAATAATACCCACAACTATAACATTATATCAAATCCACACCATAATATTCAAAAATATATTTTGAGAAAATTATTCTTTATTCATAAAAGTTGGGGTCTTACTACCTCCCCTTCTTATGAAATTTCATCCTCGAAACTAGGGTACGTACCTGGTATATCGAAGAGACGAGGATATCTTGACTTCATCTCAGATTCTAACTCCCAGGTCATTTCCTCCACATCGTGGTTTCTCTTATAAAACTTTGACTTGAGGTATAACCTTGGAGCGTAGAATATGATCCTTCTTATCCAAGATTTTAATAGGTAACTCTTCATATGTTAAATCTTCCTCTATCTTGTCTGGTTCTAATTCAATAATGTGGTTCGGGTCTTTCACATATTTATGTAACATAGATATGTGAAAAACGTTATGAACACGAGACATACTTTGCGGTAAGGCGAGTCTATAGGCCATAGTTCCTACTCGCTCGAGGATTAAAAATGGGTCAATGAATCGAGGATTGAGCTTCTCTCTTTCCAAATCTCGTAACTCCTTTCCATGGAGCAACACGTAACAACACATGATCTCCAATATTAAATTCCACGTCCTTTCGATCACTACTAAAAAAATGGTCATTTGTGATGGCAAAAATCCATCACAAAAACTAAAAAAACCATCACGAAAGGTTTACGTGATGATTTTAAGCATCACGATGGCCGTTTTGTATACGTCCATCATGAAAGGTTTTACGTGATGGTTTTGGCAATCACCAAAACATTCGATCCTTTTGTGATGACTAAATCAGTCACATTAGCGCACATGTATTTTGTGATTAGTTTGACCATCACGAAATCACACAAGTTATTTGTGATGGCGAAAGTAATCTCGATAGCATAGTAGTTATTTGTGATGGTCAAAGCAATCACATCTTTTGTGATGGTCAAAACAATCACCAATTATTTGTGATGGCCGAAGCAATCACATCTTTTTGTGATGGTAAAAACAATCACCAATTATTTGTGATGGCTAAAGCAATCACATCTTTGTGTGATGGTCAAAACAATCACCAATTATTTGTGATGGCCAAAGCAATCACATCTTTTTGTGATGGCCAAAACAATCACCAATTATTTGTGATGGCCAAAACAATCACATTCTTTTGTGATGGCATAAGTCTCTTGTGATGGCTAAAGCAATCACAATTATTCCTATTTTTGTAACCTTTTTATACGTTTTGGTGATAGTAAAGCCATCACCAAATTCCTATATTAAAATATATTTAATTGCCAATTTTATATTTCAAATTTATAAATGACATAAATTACAATAAATTTGAAACGTAAAATCATACAAATTTATTAAAATGAAGAAATCTGATCCATTTAATTAAAAATAAATTCATTACCAACTACTTAAATAGGTAACTACATGTCATAGGTTCATCAAACAATTAACAAACCCAACATCTATCAAAGAACCCTAAACTAATAAAATTGATAAGTAAAGCAGAGCTAAATCATCCTGAATTCTCCATGAAGTTTTCTTGAGAGTCGTCATCATCTCCGTTGTCATTCTCAGCATGCGTGGTTGAGTTATTCGTTGGAATATCAGCTGATGCATTTGATGAAGCAAACAAATCACAAAAGTCTATAGGAGGATCAAGTGCAAGTGTTTCGGCCATATTTTTTGTGTATTGATGAATATAAGTCATGTAGCTTTCCATTTTCTTTAATTTAATATAGTTCTCATCTGCAACCAAAGATGGACAATACGAACCACGACGAGAACTCCATTTTTCCCCTGGTCGACCAACAAGTCTACCCTTTTTGACGCCTCCAACAGTTTTCTGCCATGTCTCCAAATTTGGATCATCTAACTCATTCACGGGCTTATCTGTATCACCATGTTTGGCTAAGAGTCTTCTCTCATAATCATCCTATACAATGCATAAAATATGTATATATAATTAACAATACTCATAACTAATTATGAAAAGAACGAACAACAATCTTCACTTTCGCATGAGTAAACAAAGTTTATAATTTTACAAGAGAAAATCATACCAAATTCCTCTTTGCTTCATCACAAACCCACGTTTTTTCCTCGCTACCCTTCTCCTTCCTCATATGAGTTTGTTTATATATAACTATCATATGCGTCAAGTGAGACGATGCGATCTTTGTTTCTAAGACAAAACAAGCAAAATAATAATTATTTTAATTATAAACATTAATATTAAAAATAAGCAATACATACCACATGAACACTTAAAAACTCCAAACAGAGCATCATGATATGAATCTTTTACCATTATCATGTGCATTTATCGACTACGCATATTATTAATTTGATTTTATCAACTTATAATTTACCTCTTGTTCCCTCCTAACGGCGTACGATATGGAGCCTGATGTGTGAGGAACATACGTAGTTATGTTTCTGTTCTTTTTTTGTAGCTCACTAGAGTCTAAAAAGTCTTTACTCAGTCAATAATCACACATCTCCTGCCACACATCAAGAGTTGTCCAATTAGGCTTTTTATCCCTTGCTTCCTCAATGGAGCCAAACTTCTTAATGGCATCATCTTTCCATCTCCATAAATAGTTTGGGTAGCTTTTTCGTGCATTTTCCTCCCATATGATTCGACCCCTTCCCTCCTCCTTCGATGAAGAGAAACGAAAATATTTCTATAACACCATCCACAAGTAAAAATAATAATTAATATATAATGAATAATACACTTTTTGATAAACTTTTTTCTACAATTAAAATGTGTGTTCATTAAAACATACCAAATATTCTCCCCAAAGAAGTTCAATTTCATGTTTTGGCCATTGCTCGAATTTGGTTCGAGCTTCTTTAAAACGTTTTTGAAATAATATGTGAGTCTTGCTTCGAGCTTCAGGTTCAAGGAAGCTAATTACAAGATATGGTAACATAGCATGATATGATTAGTACAACAATAATGAAAAGTAGAAACAAAGTTGTCACAATAGGATTAATCAAATCTTGTTAAATGGAACCCCTATTAATTGCTTTTTATAGTAACATGATATGATTAGTTGCTTTTATGTTCTTTGGATTACATTGTGCTACATAGATTACCCTGTTATAGTTAAAACGGACGTTATATTATGTGTCAGAAAATGAATCTTTAACGTATCCAGAATTGATTGTATGTAACTTGCATATTGACAAGCACGAGTAGATTAGTAAAAACTTACTTTTGTCCAATGATATTAACAAGCATCTTTGTTTGGCCTGTTTTAGGCTTTATTATCCCTAGAGTTGGCCCCCTTTTCTTACGAGATAACCTTTCGGCTTGTGTAGTATTCGGTGTAGCCCTATCAATACTCTCACCACTATCATGAGATACAATAGGCTCATCTCTCATTCTGTTCATGTTAACAGTCTCGCCACTATTATGAGGAAGAGTTGATCTCCTACCGGAAAGACTACTCCCACCTCTAGTTCTCACCATAGCTGGAGAAGAAAAAAAACTTATAATTAAATATAGGATAAATAAAAGAAATTATTCAAGATGATGTTGTAATACAATTTCAAAATTATTCACTACTCTACTAGCTCCAAAATCAATTAGCATCTTACCTGTCAAGACAATAACATTCAACCGTACAAAGAACAATTTATATACCCAACATATTAATCAGCAATAATTAATCATGACTCATTGGAAAACTAGTTTGAAATTATACCACAAGCATGTACATTTTTTTATCAAAAAATAAATAAATTAGCACTATCACTTGACACAACATTTAATTGAACCTATTACTATATGCACAACACAAAGTACAACACATGCAAATTAATTCATGTAATTGTAGAACACATGCATGTTCAAAATGTGTTAGGCATTTTCAAAATGTGTTGTAGATCACAAATTGACACATGCATGTTCAAAATGTATTCTCATCTCTTGTATAACACATGTAATAGTTGTAGCTGCAAATTCAAAATGTGTTTGGCATTTTCTTTGTAATTGTAGAAAGAGTTGCCATTTATTTTGCAATAATATACAACTTCATGCATGTTTCTGTTGTACAATTCCACTTTCTCTAATTGTTTCTCACATGAGCTGATGATTTTTTTGCAACAGAAACAGAACAAACAATGGGGAACACACAGCTAAAAACAAGAGGTGAGTTTGGCGAAAACAGAAGAGGATAAATCAGGTGAAGAAGAGAGTTCAACTTTCACTTGTGAGATATGCATTGAATGTTTTCAAGAAGAATGATGAATGTTTTCATCCTTTTTGTGTGGATTGCTTCACCAAGTACATCGAAGTAAAAGTTGAAGACAATGTAGCCAGCATTAAATGTCGTCCACTTTGGACTGTAATCACTTGTTAGATCCTCTAATATGCCAAACAATCATTTCAATGGAACAATCATTTCTAATATGTCTGAACTGTAAAAAGCTTTTTTGCTACACATGTCAGGTTCCGTGGCATGCTGGTTACATCAAGATTAAATGTTCTTTTGATGGATACTATGAGGGCATCAATTAAATCATAGTACTGCTGAATAGAACAATATTGACATGCTCCTTTGATGGATTAGTACAATTAAAGACGACAATTGTGGGCATCAATTAAGTGCAAGTATATCAAAGTGACCATTTTTAATTTTCTTACTATAGATTTCACAGCGATATCAGATTTTCTTGCACACAATAAGCAAAGCTTGACCCATTTACAAAAACCCAAGTGAGAACTTAAAAAAGCATGGTAACTTTGAATAGAATCACTAATCATTAATGGTAAAGAATGTACAGCTCCAACTAAAACTAAAACTCTATGGTTAAGTCTTCAAACTAGATTCTAGAGCTAGAATGATATACCCAAAACTGTTATAGCAGTTCCTTACTGCCCACTGCTGCTTTTCTTGTCCCTCATAAATGGAACCAATTTCAATGTAGCTATTGCAAGTGCTTTTTTGCAATTAACCACTCTCATTCAAAATGTATAAAGAATGGGTTACCATCATTCAAGAACATGCCAACGTCCCTCCTTCATCCAGCACTTTTGCCCTCTTCCATTCGCCTCCCCTGCAACTCCACCCCTGCCCTCCTACAGACCCACCCCAACAGCAACCCAATGTTTTGAATATTAAATAATAGGGTGTGTGCACTAACTTTGGTTTTGTACATGAATCATCTGTCCAGTAGAATCAGTGTTTTACCTAAAACATCATGTGCTCTTAATGACTTGGAATAGAATAAAATAAATGAAAAACATAACCAACCAAAACATAATTAAACAAAATAATACAAAATTAATGTCAAATTAATGAAGTAATGAGTAACCCTTCCATTCAACCAAAAGAAGAATTCCAATTTAAGTCTTTTCCTAATCAGTTTCATATTAGATTTGTTTACAAACTACAATCCATTCTCAACCAAAGTAATTAACTAACAAAGTTTCATATATATTCATGCATACATATACGTACCTAATTAACAAACATATATAAATCGAGGGATATATATATATATATATATATATATATATATTAAATCTCCACAAACACATGAACAATCAAATTGTCAATAACAGTTCGTAAAACATCTCTATAAAAACAGGAATTGGGGCCAAATTCGAAAAGAGAAAGCATAATCACAATTCTAAAATAAGAATTGGGGACAAATTAGAACAGAGAAAGGAAAGATGGAGAGAATAAACACCCAAAGAGAGGACTTACCTTTGAAATCACAACCTTAACTGGGATCACAATTTTGGTAGAAGATGGATGTAGGGTTTCAGTTTGCTGCCTATGGAAAAGATGGGGAAGTTTATACAATGGTACTTGAAATTAAAGATAGAAACAGAGATCCCGCCATTTCTTCAAAATGAGTGGAATATGCCACTAAATTAGTCTATTTTTGTTTGTTTAAATTTTAATTATCTTTTAATTAAATTTAATTAGCTTAAATTTCTTTTGATTTAATTATCTTTTGATATACCCTTTGTTCTACAAAAAAAAGAGTATCATTTAATTATTATTTTTAGTAAATTTGTGAGATATGAATTAATTGATCCACTAGTAATTAAGTACAAATTTGTTATTCAAAAAAGTAAAATAAATTAAAATAATATTAAAAATTTATATACTTTCTTTAGATTAAGCTACAAATTAAGTCTCCTCTCTTTATTATTTTAAAATAATATTATTAATAAAAATGATGTTTTAATATCAATTATTACTCTTACAAAAAGTATTGAAGCTTAATACAATAACTTATATTCTTCTTTGTGAGGCCTGAAATTTTTTTATAACATTACTATCATCTGCACCCACTATATTTAATATCATTATGAGTAATGATATATTTAATATCCCCCAAATAGTCTTCAAACATTAAATAATTTATCCACCAAAATTGACAATAACTAATAATAATAAAAATATATGCCCACGAAAAAATAAATGTCAATGGTACAAAGTCAAATATAAAATTTGGAACGTACAAATAGTGTATTAAACCCTTAAAAGTTAATTTACGCCCGAGTCTACTAGTTGTTGTTTTTTTCAATTTGTTAATTTTATTTTATTTTTAATTTCATGTACTTGAGATTACTTAATCTGGTCCAACTAAAACTAAAACTCATTTTATAATCTTTTTAAATTTTCGTAATGTATTTCTATCAGATTTGGTTCACAAATTTTATCAAGTATATTATAAGGTTTGATTGAGGATCATTTAAGCTATCGAGTCGAGTACGATTCAGAATCGAGCCTGAACAGTTTGAACTTTTCGAACGAATATGATCCGAGTATCAATAGAAAATTATAATTTGAGGAGGTTCGAGTAATTTATAGAACTTTAAAATTTGCTCATATTTGACTCATTTATATTTAGAGTCGAGCTCGAATTGAACTTTTAGTCGAGCGAGTACGAATCGACCCCGAACTGTTTGCTCATTTTACAGCCTTATGTGTCGATGCCGATATTTGATTCAAAATACCAAGTTATTAGTAGGAGTGATCATTCGGTTATAACCGAACCGAATAAGCTATTCGGTTATAACCGAAAACCGAATTAATGACAATTCCACTATCCAAAATTCTAATCGAAATGTGAAAATAACCGAATTACCGAATACCGAATTGTAATTTCGGATATTCGGGTAATAACCGAAATATCATACAACATAAATTCCCTGTTAACTATTTAGCAAATTAACTGCCCAGCAGGCAGCAACTGTTAACTTACTTGTCCAGCAGCAACAACAAGCCAACATGAAATTTATGACTTAATAATGCAAGCCTAATTAACTGTCCAAAATACAGCAAGTCAGCAACAACAAGCCAACAAAAATTAAATGTCCAGTGACTAGGAGTGAGCAAAAAACGAATAAAACCGAATTACCGAACCGAATCGAAATTTTTTAACCGAATTATTTCGGTTTTTCGGTTTTTTTACAATTTCAGTTATATCCGAATTATTATTTAGTATTCGATTACAGATTCGGTGTTCAAAAACTGGTTATTTGGATACCCGAATAACCGAACCGTAATTCTTAAAAAAAACAATTTTATAATATTATTATATCTCACTCCTATCTATAATCCTAAGTGACCGAGTCGGCGGTCCATTTCTGATTTCACTTTCACATTTGACATTTGCCCTAGCCCTTATCTTCAGTTCTCCTTCTTCACTCTTTGTTTGATTGCTTCAGTTGCTACTTGCTTGCCTCTTTCTTGACAAAGTCGACAGTCGACTACTCCCTCTCAGTCGACGGCCTCTGCCCAGTGCTCTCTGCGGCTCTAAACAACTCTTCCCATCTTCTCCATAGACGGTAACTAAAACCATCTCCCTTTCTTCTACGTACCAAAGTTGTGATCCAAGTTAAGCTTTGTGATTTTGAAGGTAAATCCTCTCTTCCTTGGGTGTTTATTGTCTCCCTCTTTACTTTCTCTGTTCCAATTTGGCCCCAATTATTTTAGAATTTTGATTATGCTTTCTCTGTTCGAATTTGGCCCCAATTCCTGTGTAGCATGTAAAAAATCTAATATAAAACTAATTAGGAACATTAATTAGAAAATCTAATATGCTTTCTCTGATTACGCTTTCTCTGTTTGATTTACTACCTCATAACCAATATTATCTTGAATTCAGGTAGTATATGTTGTTTTCTTTAATTATAAGTTGTGACCATGTTAAGAACAGTGTGCTAGAAAATAAGTTGTAAAGTCAGTACAGTTTTTTTTTTCTTTTCTATTTCATAAAAGGGTTAATTATCACCATAAATGAACATTTTTCAATTATTTGAATTACAAATGGTAGATGGATGATCGAAGTTGGATGTATAGGCATGTTGGGAAAAAGTCTAAACATATACATGAATTTATGAGTGGGGTCAATACATTTCTTGATTTTGCATTTTCTAATCCTGAGTGCGTAGATGATGGCATGATTCGGTGTCCTTGTGCCAAGTGTGATTTCATAAACTATAAATCACGTGAAGATGTAGAAATGTGTCTTTATAAGCATGGATTTGTACCAAACTACACTACATGGACGGAGCATGGGGAGTCACTTAAGAAAGTAGGGAATTAAGATGACGATATTGATGAGGGAATTGCAAATTGGCCTAAAGACATGTTAAGGGATATTACAAGCTGCATTAGCCCTAAATTTGATGAGGATCCTAATAGCGAATCAAAGAAGTTCTATGACCTTCTAAAGGCTGCAGACGAGCCCTTGTGGGATGGTTGTCAAAATCACACCAAGTTATTAGCCGTAACTTTGTTGTTGCACCTAAAATCCAAGTATTGTTTGTCTAATGCTGGATTTGATGCTTTTCTTTCAGCTTTCAAGGAAATGTTGCCTAAAAAGAATAAATTACCCGAGTCATTTTATCACTGCAAGGCCTTAATGAAGGACCTTGGGCAACCTCTACAAAAAATACATGCATGTAATAATGATTGTATCTTGTTTCGAGGAGAATATGCAGATTTAGATGCTTGCCCAATTTGTAATCTAATCTAGGTATAAAAACCATGGCAAAGTGTTAAAGGGAAAAGAATAAACCACTAGCAAGGAAGGTCTTAAGTTTTTTACCAATTATACCAAGGCTTCAAAGGCTTTATTTGTCATCAAAAACGGCCGAGCCTATGAGGTGGCACAAAGAAAAACGATGTGATATTCCAGGTGAGCTAAGGCACCCTGCTGATAGCGAGGCTTGGAAATATTTTGACCTCAATTACCCATCTTTTGCTGAAGATGCTCGTAGTATAAGACTTGGCTTAGCTACTGATGGATTTAATCCTTTTGGGCATTCTAGCAAACCTCATTCGACATGGCCAGTTTTCCTTGTTCCATACAATCTCCCCCCTTGGATGTGTATGAAAGAGGAGTACATGTTTATGTCACTGCTTATTCCAGGTCCACATGGACCTGGAAGAGAGATTGATGTGTATTTGCGACCTCTTATAGAAGAACTAAAGACTTTGTGGGATGTTGGAGTTGATACATATGATGCTTTCTCAAAGCAAAATTTTTATATGAAAGCAGCTGTAATATGGACAATCAGTGACTTTCCTGCGCTAGGCATATTGAAGGGTTGGAGTACACATGGGGCCTTGTCATGTCCTTGTATGGATCCAAGTGTAGCTTTTAACCTTAAACATGGGAGGAAGCCGAGTTATTTTGGATGCCATCGTCGTTGGTTGAAGCGTAATCATAAATATCGAGCTGAGAAGAGTAAGTTCAATAATAAAACCGAACGGAGAAATCCCCCGCCTCGACTAACAGGTGTTGAGGAGTTAAATTTTGTATCTCAATTTAGTTCGGTCATCTTTGGAAAGGATAAAAACAATAGTACCGATAAGACTCCTGGGTTTGGAATCGAGCATAACTAGACAAAGAAAAGTATCTTCTTTGAATTGCCTTATTGGAGTTTGCTTCTAATAAGACATTTCTTAGACGTGATGCATATTGAGAAAAATATTTTTGATAATTTATTTTACACTGTGATGAACATTACTAGAAAATCAAAAGACCACCTTAAAGCTCGTTTAGATTTGCAAGAGCTTGGTATAAGATTTGAATTACATCCTGAAGAGAGTGGTAATGGGAAATTTAAATTGCCAAAAGCTAAATATTCTTTAAAAAGCGAAGAAGTCAAGCAAGTTTGCAAGTGGCTTAAATCGTTGAAAGTTCCAGACGGTTATGCTTCAAATATCTCTCATTGTATTAACCTTGACAATTGCAAAATAATTGGGCTAAAGAGCCATGATTGCCATGTTCTCATGCAGAGATTCTTGCCATTGGCCTTTCGTGATTTCTTACCAAACTCTATATGGGAACCAATAAATGCTTTGTGCAAATTCTTTGAGACATATGCTCTCTAAGGTGTATAAGTTAATGAGTTAGAAGCTTGAGCTATTTATTCTTTGAAATATTATGCAATCTTGAGATGATTTTTCCACCATCTTTCTTTGATTCAATGGAGCATCTACTTGTTCATTTGGCATATAAAGCCAAGGTCGGAGGGCCAGTACAATATCGTTGGATGTACCCTTTCGAGAGGTGATGTTTTAATAAATTATATCTCTTTTCTTGCCAAGGCTTTTTTATAGTTAAAGTGATTACCTAACTTCAATATAATTATAGGTGCATGTGTTCTTTGAAGAAAAGGGTGCGTAACAAGGCTTGCCCCGAGGGTTCAATAGCTGAGGCATACATAATAGACGAACTAGTTTACTTTTCTTCTCGATATTTTGATCTTAGGGTGCAAACCAAGTTCAATCGAGCTGATCGAAATGACGATGGCGGTCAAGCTGAAACTAATGGAAAGTTATCAATATTTAGCCACCCTAGGCCTGGTCGTCCAATTGGAGGAAAACGAAAACGTGAAGATCTATCTGATAAAGAACTCGAGGCAGCAACCTTATACATCTTGTCTAATTATGAGGAAGTCTTTGATTTCATCGAGTATGACATTTTAATTCTTATAAAGTTTATTACTTTTAGATATGTAAATCATTACTCTATATCTACTAATTTATTTCATTACTTCTAGGGAGCACAAGCATTTATTGAAAGAATTACGTCCAAACATGTCGGATAAAGTGCTATAAAAGGAACATAATTCGACATTTATAAAATGGTTTGAAAAGAGAGTCAAGAATGATGATGTCGTTGATACGCGTCTAAAAGCGCTCGCTATGGGTCCGTCTAGAGAGGTAACATGTTATGATGGATTCATTGTCAATGGCTTTAGGTTCCATACAAAAGAATTGGAGTCAAGAAAGGTAACTCAAAATAGTGGTGTTTTAGTCTAGGGATGTACTTTTGAAGGCCAAGAACGAGACTATTATGGACAATTAATTAAAGTAGTTGAACTAGAATACTATGGAGAAGAGAATTCAGTATTTTTGTTCCAATGTGAATGGTATGATTCTGAAAAAAGGGTAGTTATTAACAAGTACGGGATAACTACAATTGATACAAATTCAAGGCACAAGCCGTATGAGCCATTTGTTATTGCATCACAAGTTGTACAAGTGTTCTATGCTAATCCAGTGTCGACTAAAGCTAAAGGTTGGTCTACTGTAATCACAACAAAAGCAAGAAACACATATGATGTTGCCGAAAATAGTAATGAAGAGACATATCAAGAGGAAGAGTTTCATGATTTTGACTTATATAATATTGAGGAGCAAACTCAGAATTTGATATTGCTTGATGATTCTCAATTTGCTGAATGTAGGGGCTGTTCTTATTTTACCGAGGGTTTTGAATTAGCTCCTGTTGATCGGATTTCTCCCGAGATGAAAGAAAGGATAGGCAATCTTTCTTTTGAGCTATCGCCCCACTCAAAAAAAAAAAAATATTCTTGTGATAGGCCCTGTTCTGGTCAAAATATAGTGAAATCACCTTTCCTATTCTTTCCCGGACCCCGCTTACTAAGAAAAATGTTCACTTCTTAAAATATCCTATATCGTAGGCGAAACAGGGAAGGGTCAGATTTATCCCGACGGGAGCAAGAGTAACAATACGGTTTATAATGCTACAACAGCAGTATAGTAGGCAAAATAATACGAAAAAGAAAAGGGGGTTTCTGAAATAACCATAACGGATGCATCGGATGGACGTCAAGTGGTTGATATTATCCCTCCGGGGCGAACTTCTTGTTTCGAAAGGCTTAATCTATCAAATTTGATCAACCATTGACGAGTAATCCTAATGTGGGCGGAAGTGGATCCATCATTAGCGGAAGCAGAAAATGAAGATAGAGAATGTAGTGATGAAGATGAAGATGATAATGAATATTTTAATGATGATGAATATTTCGAAGAAGAAGAAGAAGATGATGATATTTAGGCCTACGTAGCTGAGTTTTTTAGTTATGTTTTCCTATATATATAGTAGTTGGCATGTTCCAGATAATTATCAGTCGATTATTATTTCCTTTCATTATCGAAATAAGAATCCTTTCAATTGTTGCTTTATTTTTCTACAGTAATAGAGTTCCTGCCAAGTCTGTCATTCACTTTCTTTTATCACTAACTTGGCCTATATTCATTTTCCCGTGTTTCTTTATAAACTGCATTAAAGAAGACAATGATTTTTTTAATATTTTATTTAATAAAATAAAAGGACAATAATTTATTTTAATATATGTTCGAAACAATTTTCGAATATTTTCATTTTCTATAAAACACTATCACTCTTCATATTATCACCTGATTGATTCTACATATAATGCTAATAAGTTTTTAACTTGTACAGATTCGTGGCTGGAAGGTCTGGGAGCAGGAAACTGCCTCTCAGGACCGAGTTTTCCATTGTTATGTCGCTGCACGATCAAGAAATGACTATTTATCATTCTGTAGTTTGAATTTAGTATTCATTTTAATATTTGTGTACATGAGGCTATCTCTTTATGTTAAATTTCTCCTACAATGAACATGCAGATCCGTCAAGATTCAGGCTTACTCATGAGACATCTTTCGTGAGAGCGCGCACAAGTTTCTGGACTAGGATTCCCTTTTTCTTTGTTATTGTAAGATATATTTCTCCAATTCACCCATATTTTTAAATTTTTTCCCTGTTATTAATTATTAGAAAAAGAGGAAGTCGTTTGAGTTATGTTGATTACATATAAGACTATAAGTTGATAACATGAACTTGGACATGAAATTCAGTTTTAGAGAAGCTCTGTTACCAGTGTTTTAGAGAATGTGTTTTTTTTTTGAAACATATTTGAAAGACATGCGACTCTATCTTTAGTTCTTTTTTTTTTTTAAACTTATTTGCTTGGTTTTGTGATTTCTATACTTTAGGAAGCTTTAGCTCCTCGAGCTGCAAGAAATAGTAAGAGCTATGCAGAGGCTAACCCACCTGAAAGACTTGATAAAATGTGGTTCTCATAGCTTCCATTTAAATTTTCTGTCAATATAAGCTATATAAGAACAAGCATATACAAATAAAATGATTACCATGAATAAATAGAATGATTGCCATGATTAAATGGCATGAACAAATAGAACGTCCTTTCAATGCTTCCACCTACATTAATGTTGCTGCTCATGCTCTGCTGCTGTTGCAGCTGGTGCTCCCTATATTGAACTTCTTGATTTATGAATCTAGTATATAAAAGCTTCCTCCGGATATAATCGCAAATAAAAATGGCAGATGTTTAATTACTGAAACCAAGGACAAATCCAAAACATCTCTACCCACAACAAATTTCTACTTCTCCTATTTCCTCCCTCAAATAGGCTTTTCCAGGAAAAAGAAATGTAGAAAAAAAAAACTCAATGCGTTGTAAAGCAATGATCATTCCAAGGAACCATAGCTCTGCAGTTTACAGAAAGACTGCCCTATTTCTAGTGCCGTATACAATATTCTAGTCTAGCAGTCTCTTTCTCAGCACTCCCAGAAGAAATCATAGGCCTACTGTCAGAAAAGGAAGGAGAAATGGTACCAGCACATGGAAGACATGCTTCTGTGTTACACCAACATGATCATCTGAGATGGCATATTCATATATGTAACTATTATATCTCACTGTGCTCGAAAATGGTTTCAGCATCTCCTCATCTTTGTAGTGACTACAGCTCGAGAGCTTCCATCAAGCACTGAAGAAAGAAAACCTTCACTGGCATCATTGCCCATGCCAAACAACTTATTTTACCCATAATGGACATATATGTAAAATACTAAAATGACAATAAATACTACACAACCTTGAAAACAAGCAGGAAAATAGACCTATTTGCTGCTCTGTTTGTTGCTTATGCTGCATTGTTTGCGTGTTTTGGTCTGCAGTATTGTGACTATTTCTATGTCTTGATGCTGCAGATTTGGGGGGTGGTGCTGTACTTATGGCTGCTATCGTTTACTGCTGTTTTATTTGATGTCGGCTGCAGCTGCTGCACTTCTATGGCTGCCATTGGGCTCTTGGGGTTTGTTGCTCTTGCTTTCCATGTCCTGTCTGCTGTTTTGCTTTGCTAAACTGTTGTTGGCTTCTCTTGTTGGGCCTTGTGCTCTATTGTGCTGCTAGTCTGCAGTAGGCTCTTTCGGTTCTGTTATGGATGATGCCTCTTGGTCTTTGGACTGATTTTTCTTTTGCTGCTATTGTGGGCTGCTGCTACTTTGGATGAGGTTTTTCTTGGTTTTGTGTCTGATTTCTATGCATTGTATTCTCATGAATGTTGAGATTGTTTCTCTTTTGTTTGGGCATCTGGCCTTATTTTCTTTTTTAGTCATGACATCATATGGCATGTCCTATGATGTCTATGTTATATTCTGATTGAGGTGATGTATATACTATATTCTGATTGGGTTTTCCCATGATTTTTGTACATTCTTTCTCCTTTAATACAATTTAAATTTAGTAAAAAAAAAAATCCTGCTTACTGCTCCTTCCATTTCAGATTTCTTCCCACCAATTTGAAGGTTACATCAATTAGTCCATCTGCTCTTCCCCAACAGCAAGAATTTTGCTCCATCATTTGCACTGTTTCTTTTTTGGGTGGAGATTTGGACTCTAGACTTCTTGCATAGAAAGAAGTAGATATATACCAACCGAGACAAAGAGAACAAACGTAAATAGTTAGTTATATAAAAACGAGATAAACTCTAAATCCTTTGAATTCACAATAAAAACAATGAGTTTACAAAGAGAACAAAGCAAAATAAAGATTAATGGGGACTTAAAAAAGAGATGTACAATTTACGCGAAAAATTTAGTGATTGTAATGATTGTCTTAAATATTTAATAATAATGGCACAATTAGACATTGAGTAACATCTACCATATATACTACTATTTTGTGATTGCTAGTAAATTCCTCGCCTAATATATTTGTTGTTCATATATGCTTGTTTTTTAGTGATTGTCTTGTCCGTCACAAATAGTTTATGGTGATGGAAAAAATAACCACTACTAGGAGCCGTCATGTATATTATTATTTTGTGATTGTTGAAAAAGTCCATCATATAATACCATTTGTTGAGATTACTTTAAATGTAATCATAAAGGTCCATCACATGTGGTTTTCTTTTCGTGATGGTCTTGGCTGTCACCAAAGATTATTTTAAACTTTTTTCTTTGTTATGGCTTAAATGCAATCACATTAAGGAGAAATATATATGTGATGGTTACATGCCATCTCAAAAACTAAAAATTAATTTTGGACAATATATATATATATATATATATATATATATATATATATATACCCACGATGGCAAAATTAAACATCACTAGAGCCATCATATATATACTATTTTTTGTGATGACTCAAATAATCCATCACGAAATATTATCAATTGTGATTGCTTTAGAAAATCGTCACCAGGATCCATCACGTATGCTTGATTTTCTATTATTTTGTGATTGCTTAAAAAGTCCATCACAAATGACTATCTTTTGTGACTGTTTTAAAAAACTGTCACAAAGTTCCATCACGTATTCTTATTTTTCTAGTAGTGGATGAAGATCAGCATAACTCTTTTGTCGATCTTGTGAGGATTTTATACGTTGTCGGATCGTTTGAATCTTTTTCGTAGTCATACGCATTCAACTCCAGATCCCCAACAACGTTGCTTCACCCACCTCATCCCAAAGATATCTTTGGAGAAGCGACACTTTCTTCCATACAACGCTTCAAATGGAGTCATGCCAATACTTGCTTGATAACTATTGTTGTAGGAAAACTCCACCAATGGTAAGAACTTGTCCCAACTTCCCTTGAAGTCAAGGACACATAATCTTAATAAATCCTCAAGAGTTTGAATAGTCCTTTCCGACTGCCCATCCGTTTGAGGATGATATGCCGAACTAAATCGTAAATCCGTGCCCATAGCTTTTTGCAAACTAACTGTGAGACCCCGAATTTTATGAAATAAAAGTATTCAATTTTTCTATTTTGGTAAATGATTAAATTGATAAAAGTTTAAAGTTAAGGGTGACATTTGAAAAATTTTCAAAGTAAGCGATGATGAAGTTTTGTTTTATTCGTATTATTAACGTAATAAAACAGAAAAACTTTTTATATAAAACAGAATACTTTTATAAAGTTATTCATTTTATTAGACTAATAGTAAAATCTTTTTATATAAAACATAATACTTTTCTAAAGTTATTCGTTTTATTAGACAATAATTAGATTATATTATATTTTATTATGCATAGTATTTGCATAGTGCCTGCATAGTATTTACATAAAGTTATTTATTTTATTAGATTATAAATAGAATATATTATATTTTATTTAAAAAGATTTTGCTTTAAATATGGACCGTCGATTAAAGTAAATCAATTTGGACCGAATTCATGAGTTAATTCATTATGCAATCCATTCTTCTATAAATAAGCTCATTCCTTCATTATTTTTTATTTAATTCAATTGAAACTCTAGAGAGAGAAATTATAGAAAGAAAGAAGAAGACTATTCTGCTACTTCACTACCTCTATTTTCAGTTTTTTTACGGTAAGGGATAGTATTATTATAGTAAGGGGTGTTATTCTTTCTTATTCATGAAGAGAACTTCTGTTATTCCATTCTTTATTATTCTGTTGGAATAACCTGTATATGAGGCATACCCTATACATAAACTGTATAAGCGTCATACCCTTTACTTGGTGAAATCCTTATGTATTACATTATTTATTATTATGTTGGAATAACCTGTTTATGCGAAGTACCGCATACATGGTGAAATTCTTCTATTATTTTATTCTTTATTATTCTGTCGGAATATCCTGTCGGTGAGAATTTCTCCTGACCTGGTTCCATTTATTATTCTCATTGGAATAACTCAGATATCTGTGAATTACCGAGTATATACTGGTGATGTCTGTTGTTATTCCATTCTTTATTATTCATTTGAATAACTCAGATCACGCTGGATTACTATATATACCTGGTGAAGTCTGTTGTTATTCAATTCTTTATTATTCTGTTGGAATAACCTGTATACGCGGATTACCGTATACCTGGTGAAGTCTGTTGTTATTCAATTCTTTATTATTCTGTTGGAATAACCTGTATACGCGGATTACCGTATACTTGGTGAAGTCTGTTGTTATTCAATTCTTTATTATTCTGTTGGAATATCCTGTCTGTGCATTTACGCATGACCTGGTTCCATTCTTTATTATTATGTTGGAATAACCTTTCTGTGCGGATTACGCACGCATGGTGAAATTCTTTTATTATTCCATTCTTTATTATATTGTTGGTTATTGGTTTTACAGTAGTATGTCTTTGACCTGTAGTGCAAAGACGATATGTTGTTGAATATTTTTGGCCTGTAGTACAAAGATGATCTGTTATTTGATAGCTTTGACCCGTAGTGTGAAGATGGACAGGTGTATGACATGATCATGACCACTAGTGATACTAACGAATATCCTTGGCCGTAGTGCATGGATAATTCAATGATGTGATTGGTATGATCATGACCATTGGTTCTATAGTTGAATATCTTTGGCCCGTAATGCAAAGATAGACAACTGATTGGTATGATCATTGTTATTACATTTGAATACCTTCAGCCTTTGGGGTAAAGATATTGAGTAAACATTCTATTAAGTCTTGGTGGAAAGAAGGAACTGTTAATTCACATTATTATAAATATGAATTGTGAATTTAACTAACATCTTTGGTGGTTCAGGTGAAGACAAGTGTTGAAAGTTTTATTTGTCTTAAGTATAACAAAGAACTGTTGATGAGTATTACAGGAATAAAATATCAACGATGGACTTTTAATCTAGAGGAGATAGTAGACATTATGTTCTACTTGACTCATCTAATGGATTACTCGTTCCGCTGCAACTATGGTTGAAACGTTTTATTATCTACCATATGTTCTAAATCTCTGATTTATTCTGATAAAGGCTGTTGATAAATTAATTATCTTAGCCATGATATTCCTTACTGGGCTAATTGTGCTCACCCTTTTGCTTCACAATTCCTTTTAGGTAATAAGAGTGTAGCTGGGTCGAGCGGGGATAACAGGAAAATAGTGTGATGGTCCGAGACTGTCGAAATTTCTCAATACATTATAAAACGGCATGATATGCAACCGATAATTGTATTAAAGACCTAAGATGTGTGTGTTGTATTTTATACGTCACTTAATAATTGATGTTGGTGAACAACAATAGGGGTGATGAGAACCCGACTTTGAAAGCGTCAAAAGTGCACCTCATTAGAATGAATATGATAGTAATCTTCTCGTTCTTCTTTGGGGTCTTAAAATATTTGCTGCTGTATTTTATATGGCATTGTAACAATTTGAGTTTGGATACTGTCTACGATGACAATATTTGTATTAAAACTCACAAGTTAATCGTTGTCGTATCGCATTTACAGTTCAATATTGTATAAATAAAGTTTGTATTTGATTTTTATAGTGTGATATCTGGCGACTCAGAATGGTTCGTGTGGACCTATTTTGGGGGCGTCACACTAACCCAAAATCTTGAAGTGAATCTTGGGTCTCGATCAGAAACTATGGATACTGGCATGCCATGCAATCTTACAATCTCATTTATGTACATACTAGCAAGACGTTCAAGTGTATAAGTTTCTCGTATCGGTAAGAAATGAGTAGACTTGGTCAATCTATCAACAATGACCGAAATCGCATCTACGCCTTGGGAAACCTTGGGAAGACCAGTAACGAAATCCATGGTAATGTGCTCCCACTTCCATTCTGGAATTTCAAGTGGTTGCAATGGACCTTTTGGCACTTGATGCTCCGCCTTGACTCGTTGAAAAGTTAGACACCTTGAGATAAACCCCGCTATCTCTCTCTTCATATTGCTCCACCAAAATGTATGTCGAAGATCACGATACATTTTGGTACTCCCGTGATGGATTGCAAACGGTGTGTTGTTTGCCTCCATCATGATTTTATACTTCAAGTCAAAATCGTTAGGAACACAAAGTCTGGAGTTGACTCGAAGTATTCTTTCTTCATCGATTCTTGCTTCTGGAATAGCACCTTCTTGCACTTTCTTCCTCATATGCATCAGCTCCAGGTCTGTAGCTTGAGCAGCTTTAACTTTATTGATTAAAGTCGGTTCTACTCGTATATCCGTCATTATCACATGGGTCCCTGGAGTTTTTAACTCTATCTCCATCCTTCGTTAGTCATACAAAATGGGTCTTAGCGTTGACAATATTGCACTCGTACCCGCATATGATCTTCTACTCAATGCGTCAGCTACTACGTTCGCTTTTCCAGGATGGTATTGGATGGTATGATCATAATCTTTTAACAGCTCAAGCCATCGTCATTGCCGCATGTTGAGTTCCTTTTGAGTGAAGAAATATTTGAGGCTTTTATGATCCGTATAGATCTCCACCTTCTCTCCATACAGGTTATGCCTCCAAATCTTAAGCGCAAAAACGACTGCTGCCAACTTTAGATCATGAGTAGGATAATTCCTCTCATATTCTTTGAGTTGTCGTGAGGCATAGGCTATGACTTTTCCATGTTGCATGAGAACACATCCTAACCCTTTTGCCTGAAGCATCACTGTAGATGACAAATCCCTCCGAGCCAGATGGTATTGTCAGAACATGTGCTGAAATGAGTCTTCTCTTGAGTTCTTGAAAACTCTTCTCACATTTCTCGCTCCAACTGAACTTTGTATCTTTTCGAGTCAGCTGAGTTAATGGAGTAGCGATTCGAGAAAATCCTTCCACGAATCTCCGATAATAACCAACTAAGCCAAGAAAGCTACGTATTTCAGTCACTGACTTTGGTTGCTCCTAGCTTTGGATTCCTTCAATCTTTGCTGGTTCAACAGATATTCCATGATTTGATATCACGTGCCCAAGGAATGCAACTTCCTCAAGCCAGAACTCACATTTCTTTAACTAGGCATAAAGCTTGTTCTCACGAAGTTTTTGAAGTATCAGCCTCAAGTGTTGATCATGGTCTTCACGGCTTTTGGAGTATATGAGGATGTCATCAATAAAGACGACCACAAAGTGATCCAAATATTCCTTGAATACTCGGTTCATCATGTCCATGAAGGCAGCAGGAGCATTAGTCAATCCAAAAGACATGACTAGAAATTCATAATGCCCTTACCGAGTTCTGAAATCAGTCTTTGGAATGTCATCAGTTTTAATCTTCAACTGATGATATCCGGAACGAAGATCAATCTTTGAAAAGAATTTAGCTCTCGCAATCGGGTCAAACAGGTCATTAATGCGAGGCAACGGGTACCTATTTTTGATGGTGACATGATTCAACTCCCGATAATCAATACAAAGTTGCATACTTCCATCTTTCTTCTTCACGAATAGAACAGGAGCACCCCAAGGAGATGTACTAGGACGAATGAAACTGATGTCTAATAATTCCTGTAGTTAGGTTTTTAACTCCTGAAGTTCAATAGGAGCCATTCGATATGGGGCTTTGGAAATGGGTTTTGTACCACATTCAAGGTCGATACAAAATTCAATTTCACACTCTAGGGGTAGGCCAGGAATTTCTTCAAGGAATACGTCAGGAAATTTATGAACAATAGAAATATCATTCAAATCTGACGTATTTTTATTTAAATCCGTGACATGGGCTAAGAAAGCTTGACATCCATTTTTTAATAAATGAATAGCTTTATGGCTTGATATGATAGTGATTGATTTTAGTTGTTTGGTTGCTTGAATTCGCATAATAGGTTGGTTAGGAATATGAAAGCTAACAACCTTACGAAAACAATCGATTTTAGCATGATGAGTAGTTAACCAATTAATCTCTAAAATCACATCAAATGCAAGTATTTTCAAAGAAAAAAGATCGACAGGTAATGTACGGTTACCGATTTGAATCAAACAAGACTTATAAATAGTGGATGTAATGAAGGTTTCTCCCAATGGAGTTTTAACCGATAAGTCAAAGTCTAACTTCTTCGGAGTCAAATTTAAACGTTGAGCGCAAATAGGAGAAATAAAAGAATGGGTAGAGCCGGTATCAAATAAGGTATAGACTTTGCTAGAGTTTATGATTAGCTTACCCGTGATCACCTCATTCGGATTCCTCACTTTTTGGGAGGTTACGACAAACGCTCTCCGTTGAACTACCGGTTTTGTCTTGTCTGGGACGGCCTTTGATGCCTCCATCCCAGCTGGACTTGACTTTGGTGCACGAAAAAATCAGCCTAGGTGACCTTCTCTTCCACAATTGTAACATGCTTTTGATCGCATCACATGAGTTTGATCGATATGTCCTCCCTCCGCATTTATAATATACGTTGGCGATTGTTCTCCTTCCTTAACAACTTTGGTCTTTGGACGACGCCTTTCCATCATTGTTGAATCTCGTCTTCTTGAAATGTCCACTCTTATTGTCATGGCCATGATTACCACCAAAGTGATTACCATTTTTGGCATGTTGATTCCTCCACGTTGTTGTCACCGCTTCGATGATGATCGCTACCATCGGTATTATCGACTTGTTTACCGCTTCTCTTGGTTGGGTTGATTCATTATCGCGCTCCAATAATCGAGCCCTATTCACAACATCTCGAATACAAACACGGTTTGTGAGAAATTAGGTATTGACGTATCTCGGGTTTCAAACCTCTTTGAAAACATCCGCGTCATTCTCTCCTTATTATCAATCAAGTGGGACGCAAACCGAGATAACTCGACAAACTTAGCTTTGTACTGCGCCACAGTCATATTTTTTTGCTCAAGCTTGATGAACTCTACCTCTTTCATTTGACGAATACTTTCGGGAAAGTACTTTTCGTTGAACAGTTCTTGGAACTTCTCCCAAGACATTTTCAGTGCGGCAAGTTGAGTACGCTTTACGGATTCCCACCAAGAATGTCCGCCTCTGCGTCATGCAACATGAAGGTGACAAAAGGAACCTTTTGTTCCTCGGAGCATCCCAAGACATCAAATATCTTGTTGATCTTCTTTATCCACGTCTCTGTCTTAAGTGGTTTTGGCTCTCCAAAAAACTCCGGTGGTCCCAGCTCCTTGAACTTAGCGGTGGACCGGGTCGAGAGTTGTCGTTGTTTCCACCGCATTTTGGACAGAGCCGCTTCGCTACGATGTTGCATGAATTGCATAAAGCCTCTGAACATCCCATCGTTCCCCATTTCATCGGTGTTATTGTTTACCTGAGGATTATTTTCTTCCTGTTACACATTATCCTGGGTATTAATCTATGGTGACTCAACGGTCTCCTGTGCTCCATTGCTATTCTCAACATTTTCGGATGCCATTTTCAAATACTGTCACAAAACAAGGGTTAATTGACATGTCACATATTATCCATATATTGTGACCGACCAATTAAATACCAAATAAACTTAGGTAGGTTATACTAACAAAGGAATTCCCCGTCTCTCCCCTCCTAGTTCTTATCTCACATCTCAACCAGGGATCATATCCCTAAGCTTTGATACCAACTATGATGCCCTCAAAATAGGTATACATCACCCATCTTGAGTCGCCGGATATATGGTACAAAATTCAAATACAACTTAATTATACAACAGTCGTGTAAAATACGACAAAACATAATCTAAGAGTTTTAAGAAGAATATTGTCATCTAGACAATATCCACACTCAATGGAGTCCTCATTACATTTATTATCACACTATTTCACAGAATAGTGAGGACAATTAATGCAAACATCTGGGCCGTCACTCTGTTCCCTGACTAGTCTCAGCTACGTTCTCATTTCCTGAAGAGAACCATGAAAGAAAAGGGTGAGCTCAACAAGCCCAGTAAGAAATATTATGACTAAGTTAATGCAGAATAAATTATCCTTAGCCTTCAACAGTATAACAACTGATAGAATATAATAAACAACAAGTTTTAGATCAAAAACTGCAGCGAAAATAAGCAATCCATTAAAAGAGTCAAATAGAGCATAAAATCTATTATCTTCTATGATTTAAAAAGGTTTTTCATCATTTTCATCGCTGAGACTCAGGTTAATAAATAATCAACATCATCCCTGCACTACGACCAAGGATATTCGTGTATTCATCAATGGTCATGATCATACCAACAATTGTCCAACAATGCACTACGGCCAATGAGGACTTTTACCATATTATTTGTAATATTACAGTCATGATTATACCGAATAATCCCTGGTCATAATCATACCAAGTCCATCTATGCACTACAGGCCACAGATGACTCTCAACAGAATATAAACATGAGGATGATGATAATGATATAAGAATTCAATAAAACAAGTTCAAGAATTAATTTATCCAGGAACCAATAACGTCCAAAATGTCAACATGATACTGCTTTGTGATGTAAAATTCAAGAATGCTCAGAAGAATATTTCCATGAAAAGATATTGGATGAAGCGCAAATATCAAGGATATTCCACTAATTTCATAGAGTATAAAAGCCAAAACTTTAACCAACTGAGTATAATAAAGAATGTAATAACAACAAAATTCACCAGGTATACGGTAATCCGCGTATACATGTTATTCAAACTGAATAATAAATAATGGAACCAGGTCATGCGTAAAGCACAGACAAGATATTCTGACAGAATAATATATAATGGAACCAGGTCTTGCGTAAAACGCACAAACAAGATATTTCAACAGAATATTAAAGAATGGAATAATAGAAGAATTTCACCATGTATGCGGTACTTCGCATAGACATGTTATTCCAACATAATAATAAGGAATGGAATAACGAGTATTGAAAAAAAATAACTCTCTTCATGAATACGAAAGAATAATACCCCTTACCTCAAAGAAGATTGGATACTGGAGTAGTGAAGTGTAGACTTTTCTTCTTCTTTCTCTCTATAATTTCTCTCTATAATAAATGCTCTATAGCTTTAGTGAATTAGTGAAAAATAATGAAGGAATGAGCTTCTATTTATAGGAAAATATAGTTTTGATAATTGCACGTTTTGGGGCTCAAAATATTACAGTATAATACCTTCCTCTTTTTCTTTATCTTTAATTTAGTCCTGCAAGTATTATCAATCTTGCACCAACTCCCCTAATAGTAAATCATGTGAATTAATAGTAAATCATGTGACTCAATAGTTCTAGATATGTGAAAATACGAATTACAGTATAGTACATCCATCTATACCTCAATTTTTAACTTAGTCATGCAAGTATTATCAATCTTGCACCAACTCCCCTAATAGTACCAGAATGTGAATCAATAGTACACACATGTGAACAAATAGTTATATAAACATGTGAATTAGTAGCAATTAATTGCTCATTTATCCGATAAATTACCCGATTTATCAATATAACCCCCAGACATCAACTATCATCAAAATAAATGTCGATTTCCACTAACGCTAATAATCCCAACACAATGGAACTATCAATTTCATCTTTAATCAACAAAACTTATTCATCATTAATATTATAACTCATAATATTTAACAACAAGATCGTTCGAGTGAAGAGGGCCTTAGGTGAGATTTCTTTCTCCTCGTTGGTAGCATGATTACCTAACCTCTCCTCGATGTAACTTCTAGACATTGTCAATATTGCAATTTAATAATATTAATAACTTTGTCGTCTTAATTATTGATTTAATAATATAACATATTATGCAGATAATACTGTGACAATAAATGAATCAATAATATGAGAGATATGATGCAACAATTACTATAGCAATAATTGAGTATAACTGAGTGACTTCTCACGTAAGTATTAATAATCAATATCGTGTGCTACTATGCAACCACACGTATTACTGTACTTTTACTACCGAGTAGTTCAACAGTTTTAACGGTAAAACTTTAGCCGTTATTTTTATAAAAAGATAATTCTGTCGTTTTCTTACTACGACAATACTTCCGTTGTGGGGGTCCACCAATGATTGTGTCGTCGTACGGATATTCCCGACAAAAAGAATATTTTCCGACCAAACGAATATTATATAACAACTTGCGTACTTTTCAAAATTTATAAATATTACCCACAACTATAACATTATATCAAATTTACTCCATAATATTCAAAAATGATATTTATAGAAAATTCATTTTTTATTCATAAAAGTTGGGGTCTTACACCAAGAATGGTAACCACTTCGGTGGTAATCATGACCAAGATAATAGGAGTGGAAATTTCAAGAAGAGAAGGTTCAACAAAGATGCAAAGACAGCAGCACCAACACCCGTTTTCAAGGAAGGAGAACGACCACCAATTGTATGCTTCAAATGCGGAGGGGAGGGACATATCAGTCCAAACTGCGTGATGCAGTCCAAAACATGTTATAATTATGGAAAAGGACACTTAGCCCGATTTTGTCGTGCACCAAAGTCAAGTCCAGCTGGGACGGTGGCACCAAAGGCGGATATGGACAAAACAAAGTCGGTGGTTTCAGAAGAAGCGTTTTTCACGACTTCTCAAAAGCGAAGTAACCCGAACGAAGTTAGCACGGGTTAGTTAATTATAAATTTTTTAAGTCTATACCTTATTAGATACCGGTTCTACCCATTCTTTTATCTCTTGCTTATACTCAACATTTAAATTTGACCCTGCAGAAGTTAGACTTTGACTTATTGGTTGAAACTTCGTTAGTAGAAACCTTCATTTCATGTGTTGTCCAAGTCTTGGATGAGAGTCACAGTTTTTAAATGATATTTCTATTGTTAATAAATATTCTGACGTATTCTCGAAGAACTTCCTTGCCTACCCCAGAGCGTGAAATCATATTTTGTATTGACCCAAGTACAAAACTCATTTCTAAAACCCTCAAATATTTCTTTACCTAAAATAATCGTATAATGTGCCAAAGACGTTGGCTTGAGCTGTAGAAGATTACGATCGTACCATTCAATATCATCATGAAAGAGCGAACGTGGTAGCTGACGAATTGAGTAGCACACGGTATTGATTATTAATGCTTACGTAAGAAGTCACTCAGTTATACTCAATTATTGCTACAGTAATTATTACATCATATCTCTCATATTATTGATTCAATTATTGTCACAGTATCATCTGCATAATATGTTATATTATTAAATAAATAATTAAGATGGTAAACTTATTAATATTATTAAATTGCAATATTGACAATGTCTAGAAGTTCTGTCAAGGAGAGGTTAGGTAATTGCACTGCGCGGTGAGAGAAATCTTACTTAGGAAGGCCCCTCTTTCCTGGGAACGATCTTGTTGTTAAATATTATGAGTTATAATATTAATGATGAATAAATTTGTGTTGATTAAAGATGAAATTGATAGTTCCATTGTGTTGGAATTATTAGTGTTAGTGGGAATCGACATTTATTTCGATGATAATTGATGTCTGGAGGTTATATTGACCAATCGGGTAATTATCCGGATAAATGAGCTTTTAATTGCTATTAATTCATATGATTATAACTATTTGTTCACATGTGTGTACTATTGATTCACATTATGGTACTATTAGGGGAGTTGGTGCAAGATTGATAATACTTGCATGACTAAGTTAAAAATAGAGGTATAGATGGAGGTACTATACTGTAATTCGTATTTTCACATGTCTAGAACTATTGATTCACATGATTTACTATTAATTCACATGATTTACTATTAGAGGAGGTGGTGCAAGTTTGATAATACTTGCAGGGCTAAATTAAAAATAAAGAAAAAGAGGAAGGTATTATAATGTAATATTTCGAGCCCCAAAATGTGCAATTATTGAAACTATGTTTTCCTATAAACAGAAGCTCATTCTTCCTTCATTTCTCACCAATTCACTAAAGCTATAGAGCAATTATTATAGAGAGAAATTATAGAGAGAAAGAAGAAGAAGCTCTCGCTACCTTTATTCCAAAGATCCAGATTTCTTCTAAGGTAAGGGGTATTATTATTTCTTTCGTATTCATGAAGAGAGCTGTTGTTATTCCATTCTTTATTATTATGTTGGAATAACCTGTTTATGCGAAGTATCGCATACATGGTGAAATTCTTTTGTTATTTCATTCTTTATTATTATATTGGAGTAACCTGTCTATGCGAAGTACCGCATACGTGGTGAAAATTTTCTATTATTCCATTCTTTATTATTCTGTTGGAATAACCTGTATACGCGGATTATCGTATGCCTGGTGAATTCTATTGTTATTCCATTCTTTATTATTCTGTTAGAATTACCTGTATACGCGGATTACCGTATGCTTGGTGAATTTCTGTTGTTATTCCATTCTTTATTATTCTGTTGGAATATCCTGTCTATGCGGATTACGCATGACCTGGTTCCATTATTTATTATTCTATTGGAATAACTTTTGATACGTGATTCTGGTATGCCGGTGAATTTCGTTGTTATTCTATTTTTATTATTACATTGGAATAACTCCATGCGTGCGGTCTATCGCATGCATGGTGAATTCTTTCGTTATTCCATTCTTTATTATACGTTGGAATAACTTTTGTCTATGTGGATTACCGCATGCATGGTGAATGATCCTTTGTATTCATTCCTTATTAAATTGTGGAAATGATCCGCTCACACGGATTACCGAATGACGGGTGAAAATCTATTTGCAGTTTCGTAATTTTTCTGACCCTCAAAAATTTTGGAAACATTTGAAATGATAGTTTGTTGAGATTTCTAGATTGTGTCCAAAAATGGCAATTTTTGGATGTATAGATTAGGAGTTATGAATTTTATGGGAAAAAACTATTTTAAAAGTAAACCCTTATAACTCCTTGTGGTTAACTCCAAAATTGGTTAAATTTTTATTGGGAGTACACGTATATAATAGGAGTATACCTTGTAAATTTCGGAATTTTTGGACAAAAGTACAATTTATGATAAATGTCTAAATATTCGGCAGTTTTGGCCATATGAAAAATAGTAAATGAATTTTAAAAATTATGAGAAAAATATATGTTCAATATGGGACTATATTCTGCTAAATCCCAAAAAAGAATAATTTTTTGGACTGATTTGGTATTTTTCATGAAAATAGTTTAGTTACGAACATATGAATTAAATATGTTATGTGAAGTTGAAAAATTGGTAAAATGGATTTTATGGCTTGGAAATCCTATATAAGGTATATGCAGATTTTTGATAAGGGATTTGATCATTGGTGATGAAATCTTATGAGTATGGTATTTTTGAATGATTAAAATGTATTATTTGGGAAAGTGTAAACAATTAGAATAAATTGTTTATAAGTTCAAGAAGTGATTAAAATATTGTTATAATATTAATAATATTAGATTATGAGTTTATTAAGTGATTGATAAACATTTGGATAAATTTAAAGTCTTTAAAATTTATCATTATTTTCGTTTGATTAATGCTTATATTATTGTCATCATCCTCATGCTTATATTGTGATGAAAGTCATCTTTGGCTTACGTGCATAGATGGACTTGGTATGATTATGACCAGGGATGATTCGGTATAATAATGACCGTAATGTGACGAATGATGTGGTAAAAGTCCTCATTGGCCTGTAGTTCATCCTATGTAATATTTAATTATTGTAATGTCAATTTTTGAGTATAAATTTTTTTTTATGATATGTTAATTCTCATTGTGATAAAAATATTATTTATTTAATAGTTCGTTTAGCATCTTGAGTTATAAAGGGCAAAGAAATTATGTGCCATCATGAATTATTTAAGATTACATAGAATAGTCATTTTAATGATATATGTTATAACTATTGTTGCTAGAGAAAATAATAGTCCATGTGTTTTAATGTAACAAGAGTCCATATTAAAATATTGGGCCTTAATAATTTTGCCATGATCGTTGCATGTAGTCTATTTGCTAGCCCAATTCGGCAGCTCCAAGTGTTAAAGAGTGAAATGGATGTCCAAAACCCAATCCTGTAAACCCATTGGAGTATAGCAAATTAACAAGTAAAACTTTGGGTTAAAGGGACTAGGCCCAAAATGAAACCACTGCCCAGCCTTGCCTTAGGATTTTTTCCAACAGCCCACAGGGGTAAACTTAGGAGCTGAGGCTGTTCTGTTGTTAGCAGTAGTTAGTCTATAAGTTAGTCAGTTATTAGTTAGTAGACAGGTTAGCAACAGATAAGGCATGGCAGAGAGACTAGGGTCTTGTAGGGTGGCTGCAGAGCAGTCTAACTGCTAGAGGTAATAGATTATATGTTAGGGGGCAAGTAGAAGGTGATGCGATCAACTGTAAGGAAGCTAAGCTCAGCCATAAAAAGGCCAGGTTATTACCCAAAATCAATTAGCCTCATCACTTAACTGAGTCCAAAAGAATTAGCAGCAACGGTCATATAGAGTAAGAGTGAAGAGTTCGGCTAGAGGGGAAAAGGAATTAAGCAGCTCAACCACTTGATACCTTCGAATCAGCAAGGTAAGCCAATTCTGGCCTTTCTAATCTTTCCATTCATTCCGGGTAACAACTGAATTGATAAATGATTAGGATGGCTATTAAATTAATTAGTAAAATGAATTGTCAATGACCAAAAACGTGTATGGCTGTTATGATAACTGACTGCTTTCATGTTATTTGAACTGCTGGGTTTGGTACTGATAAGTGTGGTCTTATGCTTGATATTGTTTAAGCCATACGGCTGGGGGCAGAGGGCTAGAAATTATGTATTAAGTGCAAGTATATAGACTGCACTCTAGGTGTTTGATAATTTGTCAAGCTAAGGAGCTGCTAAAAAGTTAATGATATTATGATTTCGGTTAGCATGATCTGTGTTACCATATGAATTGCTATGATGTTAAATGGACTGTTATGCTATGATTATTAATAAAGGACTGCTTATATGTTATATGTGGCATGATGTATTGGGTATAACTATTGTATACTAGCATATATGTAATCTAAGCAATTAACCAAGACTTGGCCACTATTCTGAGAAACTGGTATGCTAGATTTGAGGCTTAATAAGGACTGATATATATGGGGTAAGGCATTCTATGACATCCAAATATATTTTTGCATCTTAAATACCATATAAAGAAGATAGTCTAAACTTCTATGTTGCACATCCATGTTATCCTTGTAAACATAAGGGTAAACCATGGTTATTTTTGGAAAGTGGGTCCTAAAGAGGGCTGTGTTGGCTTAAAGCAAAGAGATTTTGCCTTTAGATGTTTTAAATCATGAATATATGATAAATAAAAGGTGCCTGTGTTAGAAAGGAAAACATGTCAGTGCTTGCTACCATTTTGTTGTAATAGACCATGCCTAAAATATTGCTCTAATTGGACTGTTATGGTATCAAGGTATGCTAGCTGTAAATAGAGCCTAATAGCATGTCTACTTGATTATATAGAAAGAAAAAGAATACCTCGAGTATATGTTTATGTTTAAACATGTTATTTTGATAACTAAATTTTTCAGATCATGCTTCCGTGTATTAAATTGAAGCCTATAAGGGATTGTTATGAACTAACAGCAAGAAACCTTGTATATAGGCTCTTAAAACATGAACATATATTCTATAGCATGTACATGAGGTAATAATCTTTGTATTGCACACTAATGACCGCTTTGATAACTTATTACTAAAACCTTGCCAAAATGGCCTAAAAGAGACTTGAATAGCTGTAGCATCATCCTTGTGATATACCAACTGTTATTGTAATAACTGGACTGATACGCTATGCTATGTTGCTACTGTTTTGCTGTGATGAACTGTGCCTAAGGTGCTAGTCTAAAACTGCTATAATGGCAAAACAGTGTGGCTGGAAAGGAGTCCAAGATGGTTGGTTATTTATGATTGTAAAATATATTACCATGCCCAGAACTAGTATACAGAATGGACTAAGACAGTATACTTGTTGTGGTGACTAGAATAAGCATAAATGACTGTTAGAAGGACTTTAGTTGCTATATAAATTATTATTGCCTTATATGAACTGTTATTGCATTATGTGGACTGTTATTAGAAGTTTATTATGATGATCATGCCTTACTTCTAATATATTCATAGTAGGCAGTCCTTGTTTTCATGTTGCCCAAGCATGCTATCTTATATTACTTTAAAAGCCTATGAGAGGCTGTTTTGATTTTAAACTTAAGGACCTTGCCTCTAGATGCTTTAAACCATGAAAATATGGTAGGTAAAATGTTTTAGTGTTAGAAAGGCATACATATCAGTGCTTGCTATTGGTTTGGTGTGATAAACCATGACCAAATTGCTAGTCTAAAGCTGTTATAGTGTCAAGACAGGATGGTTGGTATTGGGGTCTTTAAACCATAAAACATAGTATGTACATGTTATATTAATCCTTGTGTTAAAAACTTAAGGACTGTTTTGATCATTTAGCCTAAAAGGCCTAGTATGGATTTGAGGACTGCTATGTGGGTGTTAAGCTGCTATATATAAACTGTTGTAACATTTCATTGATTGTTATGCCATTATGATATTGTTATAATTTAAGCACAAGGAGATAAGTGGGCTGTGGAGTAATAAGGGGAAAATATGAGTTGGAATATAAACAAATGGCTATGGAACTAGTAGCTTATAACCATGCCCACCAACTGTTTGATAAAAGACCTAAGAGGACTGTTTTAGTAAAAAGAAACTGAATAGTAGAACTAGTACACTATTTACCTGATTTACCCAACATATGTGATGACTGTAATGTTTTGGCATAGAAATTTTTAGCATAGTTCAGTTTTTAGGCTAAGTAATTCTAGCTTGACAAACTCCTTTGCCTACTCTGTTGAAACAGTCACTAAACCAAGGAGCCAAAGCTTAATAGGCCAACTGGGATAACCTTATAACTCTAAAAGATTATAGCCATGAGGCCTATTCCTAGAAATATAGCAAAACTGAGGTTAGAGGATTGTTGGGAATGGGTTAAGGAGCAAGGGAGGCTGCTAATGACAGTAGCAAAAAGCTTCGGATAGCTGTTGTCCTTGGCAACTTCAAGTAGATGACTGCACTGTCATTTTGACAGCTGAGTTTGTTTTTCTTGGGCTGCAGTTAGTAAGTTAAGTTCATGCATTTTTGTTTACTCTAGTTGATGGAGCATGATGACATGTGACTGCAGCACTTGAAACAGACCAAACAGCTTATGGTAAGAAAATAATAGTCGCTGCCCATTGGCAGCAACAGCAACACCAGCAGTAGCAGTTGGCAGTGCATTCATACATAGAAAATGTTAATGGAATAGCAAGTTATAAGATAAGACTAATAACTGAAATGTGTTACAGAGATTATTGAGCTGTAAGGCTCAATTAAGGGCTGCAAAGCCTGCAAAGCCAGCTGAAAAGGTTAATTTAGAAGCATTTTTGGGCATGAGTGATGTGACTTACTGCCTAATAGTGGCAGCATATAGCTGATACCAATAGCCACAACAAGTAGAATGGGAAACAACAGTTGTGGTATAGCAGCTACAATAATGACTGTTTTGTAAAATTCATGTTTGAATCCAAATTTAGTTTTAGTAACCAGATTATCTATAAAGGATAGATTATGTTTCTCTAAATGAGTAGAGTTATGATGCAAGCAAGTGTAGGAGAAAAATTCTAAATGAAATCTAATATAAACAGTAAACCTAAATTGGGATCATTAAGTCATGTTTAAAAAAATTAAAGCCTCAAAGGGCTGTTTTAGCATCATAGGTGAAAACAGTGATAATTGATACACTGGTGTGTCAAAATGAATCTATAAACTATGAGGAAGACTATAGGTTAACCATACATATAAGAAATACCTTCAAAACCGACAATAAGCTATGAAAACACCTTATATGCTAGAAATTAAGTAAAGGAAACATAAAATGATTATATACTATGTTACTAAGGAAATGGAGATGGTAGTTGTAAAGTATTGCATATTGAACACTAATAAAGTGAAAAATGTCTCTTGAAAGCATGGATGAGGTATTTGAAAAATGTATCAAATATAGGAAATCTAACCATGACCATTAAAACTACATGATATATGACTTAGCTATGTGGCTAACATACTTGGTTAATGCAAATGATGACTGTAATATGATTTCTATTACTTGTTGAAAGCTTGTTGAAACCCATCAAAGTGAAAAATGTCTCTTGAAAGCATGGATGAGATATTTGAAAAATGTATCAAAAATAATAATTTAACTACAACCATAATCACTGAAATTATGTGATATGTGAGCTTACAAACTATATAACATAGCTATGTGATTAACATGCTTGTTAATACAAATAACTGTGTAGGACTTTGAGAAATACTTCAATTAAGCTGAAATCCTAAACGATAGACTACAAACAAGGCAAGTTTCTAATCCTTACTCTTTATTGAGCAAATATTCTGCAGTGGACAGGTTCTTTAATTTCTGAACTGTTTGTCCTTATTTATGAATAATATAAGGTTAAATAGCCTTTTTATTCCAATCAGCTTCAAAAGAATAGTATATCAACTTTTCTATCTTGAATAAAAGTTATATTGAAAGTATGTCAATACCATTACTTCGCTTGGACAAAGGTTGAGATATATTGATATTGTTTATGAATTTATCAGTTAATTCTTTCCAAACCATTTTGTTATTGTGGTATGGATTCTTATATAATGCTGTGAACGAACAACCCTTTTTTAGGGGCGTATTGTACCGTATATATGATTCTGAAGGACATGTAAAGTTTTATTAGACTGTTATGTTGTGCACAATATAGGTACTTAAGCCGATCCTCAAGCACGAAGTTCAGGATATAAAACGACTTTATAACCATTTGTATTCATAGATTGCAGTATTATTACTGTAAATTCTAGTATAGTGTTCACTGGTCATTTGACCTTACAGCATGATAAATCCTGACTTTTGACTCAACACTCTTAAGAATTACTTTGTTCTATACCTTCTGTATGATATCCCCATTACTGTAATATTTTTGTTCTCTTATATTTAGCTGCTTATTTCCTTGCTGGGCAAACTTGTTGCCCACCCTTGCGTTAAATATAATGTTTTCAGTTAAAATTGAGGTTGCCGGTCCATCTGGAAAAGACAAAGGAAAGGGCAAGGTTGTTGAGTAGTCAATTATTAAGCGCATGTGCTTAAATGAACCTAAGTAGTGCATGTAATAAATACTGTAGCACTATGATGTAATAATATTTGGCTTGTATGTAAAGGTCTCTAGAACCTGGGATTTAAGTTCAATGTTTATGTAATATAAGACAGTTTTATTTTTAGTATGAATGGGTATTCTAGAATCGTAAGCACCAAACCCGAGTTAAAGATAACCCGGATTTGGGGGCGTCACATAAACAAAATGCAAATATATGATACTTGCCTGGTCTGCTGCTTACAATACGCAACTTAGTTTTATCTTTAATACCAAAATCTATCATTAATAAGATCATTCGTTCGATTAGAATAACATAGCACTGCTTATTGCAGTCAGCATATAACCTAATCACATTGTCACACATATTCAACAGTCAATGAATCACAAACAAATATTAATACAGCCAAAATATCTAAGTTCAGATCAATTTTTGAAATATGTCATCACTGACGACTCGCTTTATCAGGTAAATATCGAGTCTAAGACTCTATCCTGTATCTCAATATCTACAAATATCAGTCATATTATTTTTAAATGACTTATAATAATTTTTAAACATTTATTATAATTTATTATGAATTTTCAAACACTAGAATCATAATTAAATGATTTAAATAGTAAATAATCATATTATCATTAATATTTAATTAATATTAAACTATTAATGAAACCATTGCTAAAATATTAAAGTTATTAATAATAACTCAAAATATTTTTAAAGTGCTAATATTACCCTTAAATAATTTTTAAACATTTAAAATCATTTTTAAATAATTACCATTAATATTAAAATATTAATCTACTATTTATCCAAATATTAAACGTTATTAATTCTAACTTAAAATATTTTTAATTCATTTATATCCTTTTAAATAATTTTTAAACTAATAAAACCATTTTAAAACTATTTATTTAATATAATTATTGAATAAATTTAATATCAATAAATCTTAAATTAATATCATTAATATTAAATTATTAATGAAATTATCCTTTAAATATTAAAAGTTATATTTTATAACTTAAAATATCTTTAAACACTTTATTTTCATTTAAAATAATTTTATAATAATAAAATCATTTTAAACTAAATTATTTAATATAATCATTAAATAAATCTAATATTATTAATATAAAATTATTAATATTTTTCATGACAAAATATCAAAAGTTATATTTTATAACTTAAAATATTTTTTATAATCTTTAAATCACTTTTATATGATTTTTAAATCATAATTTCTATTTTTCATAATTTATTTAATACATTTATTAAATAACTTAATTATCATTAATATTAATTAATTAATGAAATTCATCACAAAAATATTAAAAGTTACATATATAACTCAAAAATATTTTTAAACACTTTATTCTTATTTAAATTGATTTTTATAACATTAAAATCATTTTCTCTAATTTATTTAATACACTAATTAAATAAATTAAATATTAATAATATTCAAATAATTATAAATATTAATAAAAAATATCCCAAATAATTAAAAGTTAATTTTCATAATTTAAAATAATTTTTAAAACCATTTTTGTAATTTTTATAATTTATTTTCTATTTTTAAGTATTTTCTAGAAAATCAGAAATTAAAAATATTAGAAACCATCGCTATTGGCCTTTAGTGACACTAAGCGTCGCTGTTGGTGTTCTTGAGCTCAAGAACACTGACAGCTTCGTGTTTGAGGGGTCAACTTTGACCACTAATAATTCTCTGTCTAATTCGTTTTTGGGCAAACTTAAGCATCAATATTGAAGTCATTATACAACACTATAACTAGCAATCAATATCTAGGTCATACAACAAACACACAAGGAGATCTGGGCTTGCAAATATGCTGTCAGAGCATTCCTGGGTTTTCCAGAAACCCAGGTGGTCGACCAGTCACTTTCATCCTCGATTAATCTAGGTTCCGTTCATGATTCAAGTGATCTAATGCCTCAAAGATGTAGTCCTTATGTCCAGGAACAATAATATAACAACAAATCAGTTTAACATCAACAGATCTACAAGATATTACTCGGTCAAACCCTGTCAGAGGGCTGTTCTTTCGATTTTCTGGAAATTCCCAGAAATGAAATCGTGACCGAGGGGCCAGGTTTGACCATCCACTAAGTTCGATCAATTGTTTGTTTAAAGGATATAAAGCCACAAATATAAATTACATATGACAAGCTATAAACTGGATATTATAACATCATCAAATCATTTACACACTGACAGATCTAAGCCTTCCAAAACATTTTCAGACGCTGAAAAAGCTTTCAAGGTTGCCCAGATTCATACTCGGTCATGGTCAGTCAACGACCTTTGACCATCAATAATTTTCGATCTAGACATCCAATAACAGTGATTCCATTTTCATATGAAAGACCTCATACCAGACTACCACTTCAAACATTTAAATCATCAAAATAATAAATAAGCACAGATCTACAAGGCCTGACATTCGCTGTCAGACAACAAAAACAAAAATTTCCATATTTTGAAAAACTTAGATTTCGAGCACTTTGATGTTATGGATCTAACATGTGCCAACCCAGATCACCTATTAACACCTTATTCAACATGATTAAACATTAAAACCACAAATCCAATATAGCATACAAGATCAAAATTTGACTTAGGATTTTATACCTTTAAGCATCAATTCTTGATTCTGGCTGCTGATTTGCTTAAGTGTGTTAGTGGGGCTTCAATACGGGACTGATCTACTACAACATTTCATGGGTTTTGGGAGAGAGAGTTGGTAAGGAGTTTGTGTACAAATGTGGCTAATAAATGAAATTTCTCTCTCTTGATGTCTATATATATAAAACATGAAATCAAGTTGGCTGATATCTAGAGCTTGATTGCTGGCATTTTAGTCACATGGGGCTGGTAAGAGTTGTTGAGCAACTCAAAATTGGCTAGTCTTACAAGTTATGTCCAATAATGCAAGAGGGGTATTTTTGTCATTTGGCTAATCAATTTAAGGGCAAACTAGTAACTTATCAAACCCTTAGGGTTTGACCCTTAGGGTTAGCACAAAGTGTTATAGGATTTCTAATTTTAAAAAAATTGAAATTTTTAGTTTCTAAAAATACAAATTAAGGTTTCATAATTAATTTGGTTTCCTCATTACATAGACTTGAAAATTAGGTTTAAATTTTACTAATTATCATTAAGCGTGCCAAATTAACAATTAGAGTTTTGTTTTAGCAAATTAGGGTTACTAATTTAGAAATTAGGGTTTCTAGAAATTAGAATTTCTAAATGTTAATTAGGGTTTCTTTAATTAATATAAAATTCTATAATACTTAACCTTAAACATAATAATACAGTTACATAACAGTCTCGACTCATAGCTGAGTTTTAAATTAGGGTTTTCACTTAGCGGATAGCTAAGTACTGTTTAGGGTTCCTAATTTAAGAAAAATAGAGTTTTAAATTACTAATTAGGGTTTTATAGAATTAACATTAATACTTATAATACAAATCATAGACCACATATCACAATGACTTAACAAATTTTACAGTCGTAATTGACTTTCAAATTAGGGTTTTATCAGGTCATAAGAAAATTGCTCCCCAGATTAACCTTACAAACATAACATATATATTTATAGCACTGAAAAATAAAAATATAATTAATATTATATTAATATTCTCATTCCTTGTTCAAAATCCAAAATTAGGGTTTGGATTCCATATCTGATTTATCTTGCATACATAACAATAATAATTAAGTTAAAATAATTAACTTAAATAATCTGAACTAAATTCATATAATAAAATAGAATAATCATTATAATAATTATATAATCATTTCATATAATTTTTAAATAATATATAAACATATTTTCATAGAATAGAATTAATGAAAACATTTTTAGTATAAAACTAATTATTATTATAATATAATTTATAATGAGCAATAATTCTAAAATAAAACTATTGGTAATTATTCATGTAATAAATATATTTTATTTATCACATATATACATATACACATTACCTGGCACATATTTCCAACTTTAATAATTAAATAAAAAAATTCATACGTAAAATTTCTGATTTAATTATATAGAAAATATCGAGTTATTACAATATTCACAACATCTGAATACAAGCAAAGTTTGTGAGAATGAGATATTGACATATCTCAGGTTTCAAACCTCTTAAAAATATCCGCGTCATTCTCTCCTCATTAACAACCAAATGAGATGCAAACCGGGATAACTCCGCAAACTTAGCCTCGTACTGCGTCTTGGTCATATTGTTTTATTCCAACCTGATGAACTCCACCTCCTTCATCTAACGAATACTTTCGAAAAAGTACTTGTCGTTGAACAGTTCTTGAAACTTCTCCCAAGACATCTTTAATGTGGCAAGCTGGGTACATTTTACAGATTTCCACCAATGATCTGCCTCTCCTCGCAACATGAAGGTGGCAAAGGGAACCTTTTGCTCCTCGGAGCATCCAAAGACATCAAATATCTTAGTGATCTGCTTTAACCATGTCTCCGCCTTAAGTGGTTTTGGCTTTCCCAAAAACTTCGGTGGTCCCAGCTCCTTGAATTGCTTAGCGGTGACCGTTCGAGAGTTGCCGGTATTTCCACCTACATTTTGAACAGGAGTCTCTCTTGCCTGATGTTGCATGAATTGAAGAAAGCTCATAAACATTTTGTCGTTCATTATTTTGTTGGAGTTATTGTTTGCATGAGGATTATTGCCTTCCTGATGCACATTATCCTGGTTATTGATCGTTGGTGATTCAACGGTCTCATGTACTCCATTGCTATTCTCAACATTCTCGGATGTCATTTTCAAATACTGCCACAAAACAAGGGTTAATTGACATGCAACATATTATCCCTATATTCTGACCGACTAATTAAATAACAAATAAACTTAGGTAGGTCATACTAGCAAAGGAATTACCTGACTCTCCCCTCCTAGTTCTAGTCTCTCATCTCAGCCAGGGATCATATCCCCAAGCTTTGATACCAACTGTGACGCCCCCAGAATAGGTATACATCACCCATTTTGAATCGTTAAATACATGGTACAGAATACAAATATAAACTTAAATATATAACATGAGTTGTGAGTTTTAATACAAATATTGTCTTCTAGACAGTATTCAAACTCAAAATAAGTCCTCATTACATTTATTATCACACTATTTCACAGAATAGTGAGGACTACTAATGTTATCATTTGGACCGTCACTCCGTTCCCCGACTAGTCGATCCCAGCTATATTCTCATTTCCTGAAGAGAACAATGAAAGTAAAGGGTGAGCTCAACTAGCCAGTAAGAAATATTATGACTAAGATAACACAGAATAAATTATCATTAGCCTTCAACAATGTTAAACTGATAAAATATAATAAACATCAAGTTTAATTGCAGAGGAACAAGCAATCTATTAGAAGAGTTAAGTAGAGCATAAAATCTACTATCTTCTATTATTTAAAAGGTTTATCATCAATTGTATCGCTGAGACTCAGCTTAATAAATAATACACATCACTGAATTATCCATACACTACGGGCCAAGGATATTCTTTAGTATCACAACCACAAATTATTCATGCACTACGGGCCAAAGATATTCGTGTTTTCATCAATGGTCATGATCATGAAAACAACTGTTCATCAATGCACTACGGGCCAATGAGGACTTTTACCACATCATTTGTAATATTACAGTCATGATTATACCAAATAATCCCTGGTCATAATCATACCAAGTCCATCTATGCACTACGGGCCACAAATGACTTTCATTATAATATAAGCATCAGGATGATGACAATGATATAAGAATTCAATTAAATGAAAGCAAAAGATAAATTTTTAAAGATTTATAATTTAATTTATCCATAATTTAATAATGTCCAAATTGTCAATATGATACTGCATTATGGAGTAAAATTCACGAATAATATTGTAACAAAAATGATTTGGACCGAAAAAAAATTAATTTTTGTCATGAATAGTGCCTCGGATGAATAGTAACCGAGTGAATAGTACCCCGTGAATAGTAATTTGAGAATAGTACCCCGTATATAGTACTCTGGCATGAAAAAATTAAAACATATCAAGAATGCTCAGAATAATATTTCCATGAAAAGATACTGGATGAAACGCAAATTTTAAGGATATTCTACTAATTTCATGGAGTATAGGAGCCAAAACTTTAACAAAATGGATATAGAATTCGAAATCTAAAACGAAATAATATTATTTACATACTACAGAGTATGGAAGAAAATATTATTTCATACGAATATTGAACAAAAAAACATCCTAAGAAGAGTATTTCGACTGGTATAGCGGGGATATTCTTGAAAAAAACTTTCACTGTTTTCTACACTCAAAACTTTCTAAAACTCGAAAGAAATATACTCAATATTATAGAAAAAAATTCTCTGATTCTTGTGTGATTTTCAATTCAAAATAAGCGTCATATTTATAGGATGATGGAAGGGGTACTGTTTGAAATTCTCACGGACAAAACAATCGAAAATTTCACGGGCGCCGAATTTCTAATTCACAAAACTTTACTGTGCACTGCATAGTAAAATACTATGCAAATAAAATTTAATATATTCTATTTTTCATAAAAAAAGACTTATTATAATATATATATATATATATATATATATATATATATATATATATATAATCAAACCTTCACCCATGACAAACATAAACATCTCCCCCATTTTTTCTTTCAGTGGGCCCCACATGTGGCCCCACCTTTTTTATTAAAAAAATCTTGAATAATTTTTTACCGATTATTTTGAAAAATGGTTAAATGGGGGTCCATATAATAAGCAAAACTTACAACAAATATTTCATAAAATTCCTTCAATTTATTCATCATTATTATAACTCGCAATATTAACAACCAGATCGTTTTCAGGAAAGAGGGGCTTTCCGATAAGGATTTCTCCCTATTGGCGCGCAATTAAATGACCTAACCTCTCCTTGACAGAACTTCTAGACATCGTCAATATTGTAAATAATAATATGAATAACTTTATCGTCTCAATTATTGATTTAATAATATAAAATATTATGCAGATGATACTGACAATAATTGAATCAATAATATAAGAGATATGATACAACAATTACTGTAACAATAATTGAGTATAACTGAGTGACTTCTCACGTAAGCATCAATAATTAATACCGTGTACTACTATGCAACCATACGTATTACTGTACTTTTACTAACGGGTATTTCAACAGTTAACGGTAAAATTTTCGCCATTATTTTCATAATAAGATATTTCTGTCGTTTTCTAACTCCGACAATACTTTCGTTGTGGGGTCCACCAATGATTGTGTCGTCGTATGAATATTCCCTGTTAAAACGAATATTCCTCGACCAACCGAATATTTTATAACACCTTGTTTACTTTGTAAAATTTTTAAATATTACTCACAACTATAATATTTTTTCAAATTCACATCTTAATAATCAAAAATTATATTTATAGAAAAATTCGTCTTTATTCATAAAAGTTGGGGTCTTACACCAAAGCTCCCTTTTATAGGAGAAATCTGGAGAGGAGAACAAGAAATGAGGAAAGCAAAATTCCGAAATCTGAGGGGAACAGAATTTTGGGAAAGGCTAAATTCTAAAGTCTAAGGGGAACAGAATTTGGAGAAGACTAATGCAAGACAACTTTCAACACTTTTATTTCCTTTAATGAATTCTTATGCTTATTTTCAAAGACTCCATCTAAAAAAAATTATAAAAAAGAATCAAAGAAAGAATAGATAAAAAGGAAAGAAAAAGAAAAATGTGGTCTTGCTATTGGTGGCTTCTTTTCTTTTTCTTCTTTTCGATTTTTTTTTTATTTTTGGCCTGCGAGATGCTTATTCTTCTACTTTTAACCTGCTCATACTTCTGGTTAGAAGAAAATCATCATTTACTAGGATGCCTACGTACCTTTCGCCTTCATGGAATTTTGCCTGCGCAACAAGCTAAAGAAAGAATTATTGAACTGAGAAATGGAAAAGAATTATTCCAACAAAATTATCAAACAGAATCGGCTGCTCTATATCCTTGGTGATGATGATGATGCTGATGTTAAACTTATCGGGATCGGATCCCTACTGTGAAAAGGGAAGGAATATTTGAAGATAGGATATTATGGAATATAATAATCGCAGTACCCTCTGTTTGTGCCAGTATAAATAGAGCTAGCCTTTGGAAGAGAGATATATAGACATCAAGAATAGAAACAGAAAATACATATATATATATATATATATATATATATATATATATATATAGCAGAATTAAAGGATAGTTATCGATCGATCGAGGAGATGGCACAAGTAGTGAGGCATAATGAGGTTGACCTCAAGGCATTGTTGTCCCAAGCCAAGGAAATGGAGTTGCTCCAAAACAACGGAATAGGGCAGAAGGTAAGTCTACTGAAATTGTAAACAAACATCATATATATAGCTAAAGTTGGTTATAGAACAAAAATAATCCTTAATATTTGTAAATTTTGCAAGTGAGATTTTTTTGTAATGGATGATATGAATTTTTTTTTCTTGTCTTATTCAAAGTTCTGGCGCTTATATACCTGCTGAGAAACTCAATTATTTCAACCCTTCGGGCTGGAAGTTTACGTAAGTAGAAATAAGATTTAGTTAACTTAATTGACGTCAAAGGTCAAGATTTGTGCTTAAACACCTGAATTTTATTCAGTTAAAAATAGGGATATAAGCAACTTTGTCATTAAATTAAAGTGATAGAAGGACTAAAGAAATTTTATTGAAGTCTAGTTAGATAGAAGGACTCGCATTAATTGTACTATATTAATGAATTTAAGCTCCTTATATCAAAAGTTTCTGACTTTAATTCTACTATCATTTTTTACAGTCCTGACAGTGCTGAATTAATTGGTAGCTTAGTCCTACATGTTGACGGAAACTATATGACAGAAAAGCTTGAAAATTTATCTTATGAGGTATCTTTTGTGGTGCTGCTGAAAGACAACTTTAACATAGCAAGTCCGGTGAGTCTTACACTTACTCTTCCGAATGGATCCTCGCAAGTGAACGGATATGGATTGATGAATTATCCGAGAAACACACCATTTTCGCTCAAAGCTGGGGAATTCTTCAATAAGTTTGACTATGGAGATATCAAATTTGCTCTTGACGGGACTGAAAGCGTGACTATGAAGACAGGTTTAGTTATCTATGGTGTTAACATTAGTCCCACCAACGCCTAAATGAACGATCAGTAATCTTCCGATCAGCAGTAAATCAAGAAACTATATACTAGTTGATGGTTGTTATTAGCACGATATATAAATAAATCAACCAATAACTGATAGCTGTTATTAGCATATAATAAATAAATCAACTATCAACTCATGGCTGTTATTAGCATGTAATAAATAAATCAACTACCACCTATTATTTACCATATTATAAATAAAACAACTACCACCTATTATTTACCATATTATGTATCTATATGTATATATATATATACATAATTGTGAATCTTTATCATGCATGCGTATATATTTGAAAATAAAATTAAAAAAATAAGACAAAACAAAATGCAATATTTGTATTGTCATTTATCTTTTATTTCCTTTGATGAATTCTTAGGTTTATTTTCTGTGAGCCCAAGTACAAATTAGGGTTTACATATGATTTAATTGAATTAAATGAAAAGACGAAAGTAAATGAACAAGACTTCAATTAATGAACGAAGCATTAAATCAGCAAAAAGGGAAAAATCCTAGGATTTTGGCCCCTTAGGGTTCGGCCACCCTATGGTTCAACCACTCCAAGATGACTTCTCCTTAAAGAAAAGATAAAACCAATTTCTTCTCCGACTGGATTTGGTTGGAACTATCGTAATGAAAAAAGGAAAACAGACAAAAGATGGACAAAAGAAATCTAAATTACCTCTTAGGGTTCGGCACCCTAGGGCATATGCTACCTCATTTTCTCGATTGGCATGCTAGAAGGGGTTTCATCGATGCAATGACAAAGAAATAAGCCTGGACTACAAAAATAAACTAAAATCTTGTGAAACTCCAAATAATGATTAGCCTTATAATCTCTATGACAAGAAAGGCTTCTTACAGGACCAAGAATCATGAGAAAATGATGAAAACTGACCAAGAAAGGTTGAAACGAACGAAAAGAACTGAAGGAGGCCCCCCTAGGGTTCAGCTCCCTAGGGTTCCGCCCCCTAAGGATTGCCCCCCTAAGGCGCGGCCTCCTGGTTCTTGCGCAGAGTTCTTCCGAGGATTTCCATCGACGAGATTCTCAAATAAAGAAGGAATAGTAAGAAAGTATGGTTTGAGCAACAATTGCTTTGAAGCATGAGATCGAGGAGGAGCCTCCATGGGTCCCAAGGCAGAAGGCTTATGGAGGCAACTCATTTTTGAAATTGATTGAGGGATTGGATTGCATGGTGGTTAGAAGGACAAGATGATCTAGGCATAACTCTGGTGACTAAGGGTATTTCTTGAATTTCCATGAGGTCATGTTCCTGGCATGTGAACACTTTCCATGAAACTCTATAAATACTATGTGACGACCCGAGAATTCAGATAGGCTTGAAAATAGGTTTTATTTGTGAATATCTAATAAAATAAAATTTTATAGATATTATTATGTGTTACATGATTTAGGTCGATTAATGACCTAGTTTACGTGTTACGTGATTATGTATAAGTGTTGGGAGTTTTGGGAGAATATAATTTTTTCGAGAAAAAGACGAAAAAGTTACTATTTTTAAAATCACAGAAAAACGCTAATAAACATACTTTTTCGAGAATTTTGAATTACATCATAGTGTTTATTTGAGAAGGCGAGATGAAATCTCTAATAAAATATTTTTCTAGAAAAAGTCGTATGAAAAAAAACTATTCACGCTAAAAACCCAACTTCGTTTTTTTTAAAATTTCGAAGAACTACATAGCGTTTATTCGGGAAAGAAGGAATGGTGGCGAAATTGGATTTTTGAAAATCAAAAGTCGGATTGTCAGCTAACCAAGCATATTACGAAAAATGTAACTAAAAAATTAGGAAATCTAACTAATTTAAAAGAAAAAGAGAAATTAAATTAATTCTAGTCTAACCAAACCTAAGGTTTAAATGACTTGGTTAGGAATTTAAAGGGGCTTAGCTAAGGGTTGAGCCTAAGGTTTGAGTGGCTTAAGCTTAGAGTCAAAGGATAGGAGCCATGGCTTGGTCTTTGAGCCAAAAAGTGAGCCAAACTAGGAGCCAAAGTTATAAGAGGGCAAGTGTCATTTGCTAGAATTAAACATGTGGGGATTTGAATATGGACAAGGAGAAGAGAGAAGGTGAGATGGAAACTTTCTATTTATGGTAAGTTTGGGTTGAAGGAAAACAAGGAAGAGATAAGGATTAATGACAAGGCTTATCGAAGAAAAGATAAGGAATGAGACTTAGTAGTTATCTCATAAAAGATAAGTTGGGTGAAAAAGTAAGATAAGGGAGAGGATTGATGTTTATCCCACATGGGATAATTAAAATATGAGCTAAGAAAGGGAGGGGTGATCCAACCAATTAAAGAAGCAAAAGGGAGAGTATGTGTGACTCATCTAGCAAGGTGAAAATTTAATTTAATGCTAGCTTATATCTTCTTGTCATCCTTAAACATTAAGCTTACAAGTGTCATCCTATCATTCCCTAACCCTACACGAGTTAACCTAACCTTAGAAGTATGGTTGAGTTAGTTAGTGGAGAATTCAATTGATCTAGAGGATTTTTCACTTAGCCAATTCATTTCATTTGCAAGAAAAAAAAAGGAAGAGAGGGCAAACTAGAGAGAAGAGAAAGAAAACAAGAGAGTGAGAGAGAGAGAGAAATAGAGAGGCCGAATACCAATAAGAAGAGAAAGAAGAGCAAAGTAACCAACTCATCTAAAAGCTTAAGCTGTTAGATGCATGGTGGGCCCAACAATGTATATCATGCTAACACTCCCTCTCAAACGCAACTTTTTTTTATAGAGAAGGGAGAAATTAAAGTGCATTTGCACTGTTAAATTAATAGAAAGATAATTGTGCAGCTGGAAAAATTCGAACCCAAGACCTTGCACACCCAAAGCTTTGATACCATGTTAAGTAACCAACTTATCTTAAAAGCTTAAGTTGGTAGATGGAGGGCCCAACAATGTATATCATGCTAACAAAGCATAAGCTAGGAAGAAGAAGAATAACTAAGAAGGTAAGAACCATCCATCTTTTCATTTCTGTGAAGTCTTTCTTGAATCATTAGTTGTTGGCGATGGTTGTTTAATGAAAGAGTATGAAGGACCTTGAGTAAATAAAGTTATGTGTGCTTTGATCATGATAAATAACTTGTTAAATTGCATAAGAAGTGGTAACAAGAATGGAATCGTAGGCCAAAGCTTAAAGGATAGACATTATTTATTTAGAGTACTTAAATTGGATTTTAATATTGTTGATAGGGTTGTAATAAATAAAATTCGGGAATAAGGATTTATAGATAAGGAATTTATGAAGATATTCTAATTGGAACGGAGTAAAAATATGTTAAAACGAAGTCATGGCAAAAATTATGGTAAAGTATGTTGAATGATGAAAATCTTAGTCTTGAGAGACTTTTGAGAAAGTTTAAAGGATTTTTAGAGAATCTAGAAAACTATTTTGTCCTGAGGAATTTTTAGAGGGTGTTGCAAGCTTTTCAACCCATTAAGAACGAGCTCATTTCGATATCGGACGAGCAATTTATGATGTTTCAAAGTAGACGTGTTGAAATTGTTCAAAACTAAAGATTTTTGAAAATTGAAGTTTTGGGTGAGAACCCATCGTGGTCCAGCCAGGGGGGTTGAAATAGGTTGGGATGGGGCGGTATACCGCCCAAAAGTGGAGAAAGTCAGCTTTGACATTTTTTAGTAAAACATGCATAACCTTCTCATACGAACTCCGATTGAAGTGATTCAGGATGATTCGGAAATATAAGAAGTAGACCTAAAACTTTTATTTTATAAGTTTTGAGATTCGAGATCGAGAGAAGGGGCTAAAATGTCCATTTTTAGGACTGTTGTGCATTCGATCGGAGGTGATCGGAGGGCGTCGGGCATGCTCGTATGCTACGTGGATGCTTTTGACGATAAAATATGTTATTCTAAGTTATTAAACATGAAATTTATGAAATATAATGATACTTAGAATTCATCAATAGAGTATTAAACAAGTTGTATAAGCATGCTAAGCATACGCAAAGGAGGCGAATCGGGCGTGTGACGCCCCCAAATTCGGGTACTTGAAACCCTTATTCAGTGCTTCAAGATATCAAGCATTCAACATAATATAATATCAAACTTGATAGATTTATTACATCAGAGTTCTTCTAATCCCAGGTACGTAGACCTTTAAGTGCTTATTACATGATAGTTAAATATCTACAAACATATAAACTATTTATTACAACATATACCTACTACTCAGTAGCTTTTCCTTTTCCTTTGTCTCTATTAGACCCCTCCGTTGGAGCCTGATTAGCTGAAAACATTTATAACAAAACAAGAATGAGCATTCAATTGCTCAATAAGTAATAGCATTCTTTAATATCTTAACAATAATTAAATGTTTTCTTTGAGACATGCTTTAACAGTGAAACAAAACTGTAAAGCAATTAAATCTTGAATCATTCATATTCCTGGAATATCATATCAATATTGAACATCTGAGAGGTCATAAGACCGTGAACAAGCTTTTTCTTTTCTTGAAAAGGTTTTCTTAAAAATTTATTTGTGAACCATCTTATCTTATGAGCACGATGGATGATCAGCCCTTTATATATGCCCTTTATTAATCAATACTATCTTATCCAGAACAACTTCCATGTTCAACGTCACCACTCCCAGAGTGCAATAAAAATATCCCATTTCAGGGTTTGTTAATTCTCATACTGGAATATATCCAAACTATAACAATATAGCTGGATAGCTTAAATCATTGCACAATAGTATTTCCCATATCTTTCAATGTGGGACTGAGGTGTTATAAACTACCCCACTTAAATTTTTGACATCTCCATCAAAATCGATCACATATACGTTCCACAGATCTTTGCCTCTTTAGCCATTGTGGGATAATATCGGCTGGTTTCGTGTCCCCACTTCCGGCAACCCGATCGGATGATCCGACCCGAGCTTTCGAGAGTCGGCTCTAATACCATATGTAACAACCTGAGTAAAATTGCCCAAAACAAATCTTGGGTCAAATCCCAAGTCCGAATCCCAAGGCCTTAAACCACTGACCCAATAGTATATTATTGGGTCATCTTATCCCACCACAGGCTCACCCAAAAGGTCATGACTTAAAAGTATATTATTGGTAGTAACATAATTCCTTATATATAGACTAATTTTTTTCCATATCTTTCGATGTGGGACTGGTTTGTAACACGCGGCTTCCCGGGTCTTGCGCAGAGTTCTTCCGATGATTTCTGGCGACGAGATTCTCAAATAAAGAAGGAAGAGCAAGTAAGCATGGTTTGAGCAATAAGAGCTTTGTATCATGAGATCAAGGAAGAGCCTCCATGGTAAAAGGCTTATGGAGGCAACTCATTTTGAGAATTGATTGAGGAATTGGATTGGTGGCTAGAAAGACAGGACGATCTGGGCATTACTCTTGTGACTAAGGGTATTTTTGGAATTTGCTCGAGGTCATATGTCTGTCATGTGACCACTTTCCAGGAAACTCTATAAATACTCCTTCTATTCTATGAAGAAGAGGGCTTTTCGAAAGATTGAAGACTTGGAGATTCTCTCTCAACCCGAAGCACACCCTAGAAGACTCCCTGGATCTTTGGCACCCTAAGAAGGTTCTCGGATCCTAAAAGTTTTGTCACATGTCATTAGAGTAATTGATCACATGTTCTTCTGCCCTCTTTAATTCATCAATCAATCCCGTACTCTTCGTGGATTTCTCTCCTCCTCAGCCAACATGAAAACCTAAGGTACAATTTCTTTACCCACATTTTCAAAGATGAAATGAAGTCCTCCGTCTAAAAACAAACAAAAAAGAAAAAAAAAGATAAAAAGGAAGAAAAAGAAAAATGTGGCCTTGTTATTGTTGTCTTCTTCTTTTCCTATTTTTTTACCTGCGAGATGCTTATTCTTCTACTCTTAACATGCTCATACATCTAGTAAATGATAGTTTACACTAGTTCATCAGCTAATATAGTTTGTTAGACGATAGTTTACATTCGTAGCTCCTCTACTAATAACAATTTGAGAGATGATAGTTTATACTAGCTTCCAAAATGAAAATTTACACTAACTCGTTAACTAATAACGATTTGGTAGACGGTAGGTTGTCACTAAAACACCTCGATGGTTTACAAATTGTTTAGTAGATTGTTGGTTGTAGCCTATTATATATGTGTGTATAATTGTGAATCTTTATCATGCATGCGTATATATTTGAAAATAAAATAAAAATATATATTTGTATTGTCGTTTATCCTTTATTTCCTTTGATAAATTCTTAGGTTTATTTTCAAAGATGAAATAAAACCTAAAAAAAAAAAGAAACAAAAAAGAAAGAAAGAAAAGATAAAAAGAAAGAAGAAGAAAAATATGGTCTTGCTATTGCTGTCTTCTTCTTTTCTTTTTCTTCTTTTCGTTTTTTTATTGATTTTTGGCCTGCGAGATGCTTATTCTTCTACTTTTAACCTGCTCATACTTCTGGTTAGAAGAAAATCATCATTTACTAGTGTGGGCCCAAGTGTAAAATTAGAGTTCACATGACCTAATTGAATTAAATGCGCAATTAGGGTTCCACGACCTCATTAAATGTGCAAATTAGGGTTCGCATAACCGAATGGAATGAAGACAAAAAAGTCATAAATAAATGTGCTAGACCCGGGAGAAGCCTCCACGTGTCCCGAGGCAGAAGACTCGTGGAGGCGGCTCGATGTGGGAATTGATTGAGGGATTGGATTGGTGGCTAGAAGGACAGGGCAACATGGGCATTATTCTAATGACTAAAGGGCATTTCTGGAATTTCCCTGAAAGCATGTGCCTCGCACATGACTACTTTCCAGAAAACCCTATAAATACCCCTTCCATTCCATTGGGAAAGGGACTTCTCTTTAGACTCAAGACTTGGACTCTCGGAAGATCAAAGGACCCTTTTTGGTGACTTAAAGGCTCGGAGATTCCACCTAAAAGCACTAAAAGGGGTTTAGACATTCTCTCAAGAACAAAGGACTCAAGAAGGATCTTGGAAACCCTACTACCCTAACACGGTTCCTGTATTCTAGGGGTTCTGCCACACGTCGTTGGAGTAATCGCCCACCTGTCGTTCTCCCCTCTTCAATCAACCAATCAATTCCGTGCTCTTCGTGGATTTCTCTCCTCCTCAGCCAACACGAAACCCTAACCCTACTAAGGTACAATTTCCTTGCCCACATTTCTTTGGCGACTCTGCTGGGGAGGTGTATAATTCGTGAAGGGTATGCCCACGACTCGAAGTGGGAGAATTACAGGAAGAGCTGCTTCACCAACAAATAGCATTACGTCACCGGATCCAGTTCCAAGACAAGTAACTCAAGTTTTCCAAAGTATGAACACGGATTTTGACCAACCAATTATTGAAGACGCTTTGGAAGGGAGTTCGACATCACCACATATGGCCAATCAACAACAAACCAATGCAAGAAGGCAAGGCGAAGATGCAGGGGGAGACCAGACGAATGCTGTGCAACTGGAGATGCTTAAAGCATTGAAAGAAGCACGAGAAGGGCAAGGGATGATGATGGCCATGATGCTAGAGATGCAGAGGAAGCAAGAAGAAATGGAGAATTTTTGCCAGCAGTTGATGCAAATCCCCACTTTCAAGACCATGTTCCCAGGAAGTTCGCAAGGGGGACGAGTAGGAGAAGTGGAGGACAACAACAACAACAACAAAGAGAATCAGATTATACCTCCAGCAATGGAGAGTCAGCCGATTCCAGTCATCAACTTGGAGCCCCAGAACAGTGGTGATGTACCACCACTTAGATTGGAAGCTAGCCAGCCTCAGCTAAACATCATCCCGATTACACTCCCAGCATTTTCACAAGTGCAGATACCAACCATCCCAAGCCATATACAACCAATAATCCAGCAAGTACAACCAATCTTACATGAGGCAAGTGTGCATCAACATGTGTTTGTTCCACATACACCTCAGATAAACCAGTATGCGATGACGTCCCAAAAGGCTCCAGAAACCAGTCAATATGCGACAAGGGAAGACATGATGGATGTAATCAATCGGATCGTGAGCAGACGATCAAAGCTCATGGAATCTGGATTTCACCCCACCATACCCGGCGCATGTGAGAAGACAGCCATACCCTGTTGGGTACATTGAACATCCACTTCAGTTCCCTAAGTATAGTGGAGAGAAAGGGAATGCGAGAGAGCATATTGCAAGATTTGTGGAGTCGATGTCCTCGTGGTTGGGAATAGATGAAGTGAGCAACCACAATATTCTATTGAGGGAGTTTAACAAGACGCTCACTAACGGTGCCTTCAGCTGGTACTACAATTTGGAGAAGGGTTCGATTCGAGATTGGGATGATATGAAACACCAGTTTTTCAAAAAATTCTTTTATGTTCAGAAGGAAGTGTCAATTATAGAGCTTATGAGAATTCAACAAAATTCGAATGAGGAGTTATCTGATTATGTTGACAGATTTCGGGCCCAGGCGCGGAAGTGTGTGGAGCCAATCGAAGAGAAGAATTTAGTGAGTATTTGCAATAACGGCGCCCTCGACGCCTTCAAGCCCCACTTGATCACTAAGTCTTGTGATTCCTTTGCGACACTTTCCACCTTTCGGGCCCAGGCGCGGAAGTGTGTGGAGCCAATCGAAGAGAAGAATTTAGTGAGTATTTGCAACAACGGCGCCCTCGACGCCTTCAAGCCCCACTTGATCACTAAGTCTTGTGATTCCTTTGCGACACTTTCCACCTTTGCACAGGACCATGGAGAAATTATGGCAGTATCTGTGAACCATCCGATTGCTACCTGGAAGAGTAAGAGGACAGCTACTACGGCTTTGACAGACTCTCAGTCAGAGCCACAGGGGGGCAAGAGGGAAAGAATCAAAAAGAATATAAATTCGCTAGAGCCCGAAGCTATCACTTGTGGTGAGGAGATATTTAAAGATTTGTATGAGAAATGGGTAGAAAATGGAATGGTGAAGCCTCCAAAACCCAGATTTGTTGTGACCGAGGAGATGAAGAAGAGATCAGACTTTTGCGTGTATCATCAATACCCAGGACATTCCATCATGAATTGTCGTAATTTGAGGAGAATTTATCATGAAAAATTAGCGGCAGGTGAAATCGAACTATAATAAGAAGCATAATGCTGAATAAGCTACTGCCCTAGCAGACTAGAAAATGAAAAAAAAATGTATTATATCTTGATCATTAAATAAATACATCAAATTTTGATCAGAGCAAATTTCTTAAAAGTTATAGTTTCAACTTCAAAAGTAATGAGGCACCTGATTAATCAGCCCTCGACCCGAAAAAGTTATACTTTCTACTTCAAAAGTAATGAGGCACCTGATTAATTAGCCCTCGACCCAAAAAAGTTATACTTTCAACTTCAAAAGTAATGAGGCACCTGATTAATCACCCTCTAATTCAAAAAAAGTTATACTTTCTACTTCAAAAGTAATGAGGCACCTGATTAATCAGCCCTCGACCCAAAAAAAAAATACTTTCAACTTCAAAAGTAATGAGGCACCTGATTAATCAGCCCTCGACTCGAAAAAGTTATACTTTCTACTTCAAAAGTAATGAGGCACCTGATTAATCAGCCCTCGACTCGAAAAAGTTATACTTTCTACTTTCAAAAGTAATGAGGCACCTGATTAATCGACCCTAATTCGAAAAAGTTATACTTTCAACTTTAAAAGTAATGAGCATTTTGATTAATCACCCTACGATTCAAAAAAAGTTATACTTTTAACTTCAAAAGTAAAGAGGCACCTGATTAATCAGCCCTCGATCCGAAAAAAAGAGAGTTATACTTTCAACTTCAAAAGTGATTGAGACACTTGACCCTGAAATCCTCGATAATACACTTTATCTTCAAAAGTGATGGAAGAAATAAAAGCTACATGAAGTCATGATCCAAAGGTCATGATACATCAAACTGAACTGGGGGCATAGCTAAAGCCTCCAAGTCGACAATGGCAGTATCTCGAGCCTTTCGAACTTCAGGCTAACAGTTCCTTAAGGTCTTGGGCAGATGAATCAATTTCCCGAAGCTTGGCCTTCAATCTATCCATGACGTCCTGAAGCTCCTGAGGCCCTTACATAAAGAAAGTCATTCTCATGAGGACGTGAAGTGACCTCCGAACAAAGTGCAATGACATGATAACTGAAAGTGAAGAGATCCAGCTTAGCACGGAAGGGAGACATGTCAAGGCCCAAGAAGGATCGAGAAGTCATCAACTTCACAACTAAAACACCTCTAAGTCTTCTGCTCACAGATAATAGAGAGAGAATGTGCATTTCGAGAATAAGTCTCAGAAGACAATCGAGCAAGAAAATCTGGAGAAGGGTCCTATGAAGATGTATCCGATCAACTATATTGGGGAACCAAGCTAGGACACGACCAAGATTCAAGTGAAAGGAAGAAGGAAAAAAAGAGTGAAGGAATAGGCAGTCTTCTAGGGTTCGGCCCCTGGGGTTCAAACACCTACAGAGGCTCTCCCCTCTTACCTTTTACTTCTCCTAGCTCGTTAATCAATGTTCCAGAATGAAGCCGCTCAGGATTCGGGTACCTAGAGGAATGATCTCCTTCATCGCTTGTTCACCCCAATTTGAAGTATGTTCACTCGGTGCCTTCTCGTTGACTTCTTAATTTTGAAAATGAGAGAACTTCCAAAAGAAAGTAATATTCGGAAGGATAAGATAGAAGATTTTTTCCAAGATAGCCAGGGAGAGCTTCTCTAGGGCTCGCCCCCTACAGGTCTCCCCTCCTAGGGATTTTATGTTCAAGGCTTGCACCATCGTGCTCCGCGAATCATTAAGAAATTTGTAGCAAGATTTCAATGCTGGAGAAATTATGCACGGTTGTCCCACCAAAGGTGTGACTCACGTGCAGGGGGCAAACCGAAGTACGACCTACTGGTGGAGGGCAGAGACATCCTCTAGAATAGGGGTGAATTCCCCCCCAAGTAGTAATGAATGTGTATGAAGAAGAGCACACAACGGGAAGTCGGTCCAATGTTGCCATCCTTGAAGGCGGTCAGATGAGTCAGACAGGAAGCGAAAGGGACTGAAAGGCTATTCTTGTTTCTCTATGCACATGCGGAGAATGCGATCGGAAGGGAGGAAGTCACCCAAACCTCCGCAAGCCGCGACATAAAGAAACACGCCTTTCTTCTCTGGCGGAGGAAGTGTTGTACGATTATAAGTCTAGACTCGCTCTCAAAAGACGTCGGAAAGACCAAAAGAGGGGATCCCTTCCCCAATTATTGAGAAACGGGGCCTCCTTGGTTGTTCCCAAGTCTGCAGAATGTTCAGGAGGGGAGGGCTGCAGAAAAAAAAATACCAATCTTTCTTTATGATCCGAGGGAAAAACCAAGATATGATCAAGGTAATGGGGCTCGGAAGACAAAAGAAAGACTAGAGTTACCTGAATAAAAAAAAAAAGCAAGAAGGAAGTACTATTGGCTTGATCACAATCAACAAATTCTCCAAAACCTCAAAGATATTGTCAGAGTTGGTTGAACCGGAGGGATGTTTGTAGGCTTCATACTGTCCATTTCCTTGGTATTGGAACTTTCCGGAAGCTGATTTTCAGTTTGATGAGTAATATTGCATGCAACACCACTTAAGCTATTAACATTGTTAAATATTTGTGGGCTAAAGAATCCAAATGAGTTTGGGATTGGAGTATATATATTAAAGGTCGGTTGTTGGGGATAGGATTAATCATGGGGTTGATAGCTTCACTCGTGATCACTCCATCAAATTGGCTAAGATAATTATATGATCCCAAGAGATTATTCACGTTTACTACTTTAATATTTGGGAAAGAAGGACTCACATTTATGGCCTGCAATAGGTTATGTAAAATTTGGATTTTGGCTAGTAGTTGAGTGGGATCTGAATATTGCAACCTCCTAAGAGGATCGTTAATATTATCCAAAGGGTTCATCAACTGAGAAAGATTAGCAAGAAGGAAATTGAGATTAAGAATTGGGTTGTGGGTTTTTGGATCATCAATTCCCATACGTACAAGCTTCTTCTAAATATAAGTGTTCCAAAAGTTCTTGATTTTTTTTTATAAAAAAAAAATAATAATAAAAAATTTAATCAGTAGGGTTCGGCGTGAATAGAAAGAGGCTTGCCTGTGGCTATCACACCCAAATAAAGCAGCAGAACAATGTTTTTTTTTGTTGGCTAACAGAGGAGTGGCAACTGGCATGTGAAGCTTTAATGGATTCTTTCTTTATGGCAAATAAAAATCGGAAGCATGTGAAGACTTGTCTCATATAAAAGATGTCAGAATCATCAAAAAGCTATAATCATCTTTGCTCAAAGAATTATCAAAGGCTTCAATATGGATACAAACGTTCTCATCGACTCCTTACTTCTCAAAAATAAGATAAGTAAATATTTTATTTATTTATTTATTTATTTTAAAAAATAATAAGAATAAAATAAGATTTTATTTTATTTTTTTGAAAGATAATAAAATAAGATTTATTTTATTTTCAAAAAAAAAGTAATACATGATTGGATCTCGTTTTGCCTTAATTCATCATTTTTTTCATAGAGAATGTTGTAGGCATGTGGAAATTCCCCTTCATCAGATCTGTGAGATTATATGACCCTTAAATTCATGCATTTTTATTTATTTTATTCATGCACTTAAATCTTTTGCGTGAATGATAAAAAAAAATGATTTGATTTGATTTGCCATAAAAAAAAAAGAAAAAAAAAAGAGAGAGTTTATTTTATTTCATTTTCAAAAAAAAAAATCTCTTTTCAAATTAAGAAAGATTTGATTTTATTTTGGAAATAAAAAATTAAGATTTGATTTTATTTTGGAAATAAAAAATTAAGATTTGATTTTATTTTGAAAATAAAAATTAAGATTTGATTTTGGAAATAAAAAATTAATGTTTGATTTGAAAAAAAAAAAGAGTTGGTCCGACTTTCTCTCTCCGTCCTAATTGCGGTAACGTGACATCAATTAGTAATGGTAAGTACTTTTACTAGTGGATGGCTATGAACTTCTTACAATCTTCAAAGTATTTATATTTATAAACTACTAGTAGGAGTAATTTTCAAAGCCTGCTGTTCAGAGATGATTTTTGGTTTTCAATTTTTAGGCAGATATATATATCTCTTTTGTATTGTCTGAATGGAATTGGTAGAACACAAAATATTCGGGCGGAATTATTAAATTCATCATCTTCGACTTCGACGGAGACCGCCATGAGATTGATCAGTACTTTTGACGAGCTTCAGACGATCGAGAATAATCTCAGATCCCCAAACTGAAAGCATCAAAACATGATCTAAACGGGCATGGAAACCCTTCCGTTAGAGTTTCGGGTCATATTGACCCGACAAACCAACAGAGTCCACAATGCTTTCTTGGCCGATAGGAGTTCTACCATTTTTTCAAGTACAATAACCGATACTTTTAGCTATGAATTACAGGATGATGGACATATTGACGAAGTTTATGGTTTTAGGAGTATCATTGAACGATTGAACTCAGCCGGTAATGTTGGCGACTGCGTTGAATTCTACAGAACTTCAAGGAAGTTGATTGTGGATGCAGAATTTCGACACCTCGGCGTCGGTAAATATAGCATCGGTGAGTTCCGGAGTTTGGAGTGGGATATGTTGGCACCAAAGATCAAATTGTGGATACGAGCATCTCGTGTTTGTTTTGAAGATCTCTTCATAAAGGAGAAGAAACTCTGTGAACAAATCTTTAGTGGACTTGGTAACTCCACATTTGATGTGTGTTTTATGGGTATAGTTAAAGAATCCGCCTTGCACTTGATTAACTTTGCAGAAGGCGTTAGTAGTACCCGTCCATCGTTTCTCAAGTTGTTTGAAATTTTAGATCTCTACATCGCTCTATTCAATGTTTTGCCTGGTCTTAATTCTATTTTCCATTCCAAGTTATCGGAATCTGTTTCTGTTCGTATTGAGGCTGCTCGGACAGTTGATCTGCTTGCGGAATTGGAAATAAATATTGGGCAAAATACAGAAAGATTTCAGAAGATTTTTCAATATGTCCAAGGAAGAGCCTCGCTAGGTCTTGCCTTCCTAGGGTTTAACTCTAAGGGTTTGGCTCCCTAGGAGTTCCCTCTTCTAGGACCATTGTCTTCAAGACCTGTAAAGTGAAGTCCGCAAAATCATTCAAAATTTGCTTAGTTTTCTTGCACGATCGTCTATTTGAAAATGCGACTCTCACAGGGGGGCAAATGTGGGCCAAAGTGTAAAATTAGAGTTCACATGACCTAATTGAATTAAATGCGCAATTAGGGTTCCACGGCCTCATTAAATGTGCAAATTAGTGTCAGACAACCGAATGGAATGAAGATGAAAAGTCATAAATAAATAGTACTGAACCGGGAGAAGTGTCCCGAGAAGGAGAAGACTCGTGGAGGCGCTCGATGTGGGAATTAATTGAGGATTGGATTGGTGCATTGTAGAAGGGCGAAGGCAACATGGGCATTATTCTAATGACTAAAGGGCATTTCTGGAATTTCCCTGAAAGCATGTGCCTCGCACATGACTACTTTCCAGAAAACCCTATAAATACCCCTTCCATTCCATTGGGAAAGAGACTTCTCTTTAGACTCAAGACTTGGACTCTCGGAAGATCAAAGAACCCTTTTTGGTGACTTAAAGGCTCGGAGATTCCACCTAAAAGCACTAAAAGGGGTTTAGACATTCTCTCAAGAACGAAGGACTCAAGAAGGCTCTTGGAATCCCTACTACCCTAACACGGTTCCTGGATTCTAGGGGTTCTGCCACACGTCGTTGGAGTAATCGCCCACCTGTCGTTCTCCCCTCTTCAATCAACCAATCAATTCCGTGCTCTTCGTGAATTTCTCTCCTCCTCAGCCAACACGAAATCCTAACCCTAGCAAGGTACAATTTCCTTGCCCACAACTAGTATGCCTACGTGCCTTTCGCCTTCATGGAATTTTGCCTGCGCAACAAGCTAAAGAAAGAACTATTGAACTGGGAAATGGAAAAGAATTATTCCAACAAAATTATTAAACAGAATCTGCTGCTCTATATCCTTGGCGATGATGATGATGATGATGATGATGATGTTAAACTTATCAGGATCGGATCCCTACTTTGAAAAGGGAAGGAATATTTGAAGATAGGATATTATGGGATATAATAATCGCAGTACCCTCTGTTTGTGCCAGTATAAATAGAGCTAGCCTTTGGAAGAGAGATATATAGACATCAAGAATAGAAACAGAAAATACATATATATATATATATATATAGCAGAATTAAAGGATAGTTATCGATCGATCGAGGAGATGGCACAAGTAGTGAGGCATAATGAGGTTGACCTCAAGGCATTGTTGTCCCAAGCCAAGGAAATGGAGTTGCTCCAAAACGGCGGAATAGGCCAGAAGGTAAGTCTACTGAAATTGTAAACAAACATCATATATATAGCTAAAGTTGGCTATAGAACAAAAATAATCCTTAATATTTGTAAATTTTGCAAGTGAAATTTTTTTGTAATGGATGATATGATCTCGTTTTTTTTCTCGATCTTATAAATTTTTCTTGTTTTCGCGTAATTGAATGCATGTACCGCCAAGAAACTCAATTATGCCAACCCTTCAGGCTGGAAGTTTACGTAAGTAGAAATAAGATTTAGTTAACTTAATTGACGTCAAAGGTCAAGATTTGTGTTTAAACACCTGAATTTTATTCAGTTAAAAATAGGGATATATAAGCAACTTTGTCATTAAATTAAAGTGATAGAAGGACTATAGAAATTTTATTGAAGTCTAGTTAGATAGAAGGACTCGCATTAAAAATATTCCAGCAAAAAATAAATAAATCAATAAAATCACCTAATGAATTTAAGCTCCTTATATCAAAAGTTTCTGACTTTAATTCTACTATCATTTTGTACAGTCCTGACAGTGCTGAATTAATTGGTAGCTTAGTCCTACATGTTGACGGAAACTATATGACAGAAAAGCTTGAAAATTTATCTTATGAGGTATCTTTTGTGGTGCTGCTGAAAGACAACTTTAACATAGCAAGTCCGGTGAGTCTTACACTTACTCTTCCGAATGGATCCTCGCAAGTGAACGGATATGGATTGATGAATTATCCGAGAAACACACCATTTTCGCTCAAAGCTGGGGAATTCTTCAATAAGTTTGACTATGGAGATATCATATTTGCTCTTGACGGGACTGAAAACGTGACTATGAAGACAGGTTTAGTTATCTATGGTGTTAACATTAGTCCCACCAACACCTAAATGAACGATCAGTAATCTTCCGATCAACAGTAAATCAAGAAACTATATACTAGTTGATGGTTGTTATTAGCACGATATATAAATAAATCAACCACTAGCTGATAGCTGTTATTAGCATATAATAAATAAATCAACTATCAACTCATGGTTGTTATTAGCATGTAATAAATAAATCAAACTACCACTAGGTGCTTGTTATTACCATATTATAAATAAAACAACTATCACTAGCTGGTTTATTGTGATATTAAATAAAGTGATTACATAAATTACAAGATGGTACTGCTTAAATTATGTCTTTTCATTAGATAATTTTGAATTATTATTATTATTATTATTATTATTATTATTATTATTATTGTGTTAGGAGACATTTTTGCCCCAACTTAAATCGCATATATATGCCGAGCATGTACTTCAATTTAGAAGAAATTGGGTTAATTTGGAGAAAAGAGACAGAATTGACATCAATTGACCACTTTAAGGACTCAATTGACAAAAAATGAAGGGACAAAAATATCATCCAATCTTAAACTTACTATTGATACGAGAAGAGAAAAGATTTGGGTCGGGTAGTAAATTAAAAAAAAATAAAGATGAAAAGATAAATCAATTCAATAGTACCAAAACAACTAAGTTTTAGATTTTCATGAATTTTTCACACACACACATATATAGGAATTGATCCAAAACACATTTGACTGTAGCCAACAGTCTATCTAACTATTTGGTAAATGATAGTAATTTACACTAGCTCATCAACTAATACAGTTTGTTAGACGATAGTTTACATTCGTAGTTCCTCTACTAATAACAATTTTATAGATGATAGTTTATACTAGCTTCCAAGATGAAAATTTACACTAGCTCGTTAGCTAATAACGATTTGGTAGATGGTAGTTTATACTAGCTAGTCAACTAAAACACCTCGACGGATTATATATATATATATATATATATATATATATATATAATTGTGAATCTTTATCATGCATGCGTATATATTTGAAAATAAAATTTTAAAAAATAAGACAAAACAAAACGCAATATTTGTATTGTCGTTTATCTTTTATTTCCTTTGATGAATTCTTAGGTTTATTTTCTGTGAGTACAAGTACAAATTAGGATTCACATATGATTTAACATAATTAAATAAAAAGACTGAAGTAAATGAACAAGACTGCAATTAATAAATAAATCAACCACTAGCTGATAGCTGTTATTAGCATATAATAAATAAATCAACTATCAACTCATGGTTGTTATTAGCATGTAATAAATAAATCAGCTACCACTAGGTGGTTGTTATTATCATATTATAAATAAAACAACTATCACTAGGTGATTTATTGTGATATTAAATTAAGTGATTACATAAATTACAAGATGGTACATTTTAAATTATGTCCTTTCATTAGATAACTTTAGGTTTTTTTAGATAACTTTAGGTTTTTTTCCCCATACTTGAGGGTGTGTATGTCCGGGACAGAGCCGTTTTTTAGATTTTAGTGGTCAAAGGGCAAAAAATGAAAATTAGACAATTTTTAAAATATTGTCTTCACTAAAAAATAAAGAAATAAATAAATAAATAAAAATTACAAGTTGTATTCAAAAAAGTGCATTTTCGGAGCTTAAAACATAATAGCTCGACTACAACAAAATATATAAGAACTTCAACTACAGCAAAATATATGTGAAGTTCGACTTCAATAAAATATATGATAATACTTTTATTGAAAGATACTTCTTGTAGTATTTCTAGAGCCAAAATCTTTAATCAAATGTTAAAATCTTATATATATATATATATATGAAAAAATGTATATACGCAGATGTGTAGTACACAGTTGCCTATGGCGATGATTTTTTTTAAGTTATGGTGACGGTTAAAATCGTCGCCATAGATATTCTGGTCTATGGCGACGGTCCCCAAAATACCGTCGTCATAGCACGACTGTGTACTACAAAGCTGTGTATATACATATAGCCCATATATATATAATTGGGGCCCCTATGATAGGGGGCCTAGGGCGGTCGACCCTCCCGCCTGTGCTCAAGAACGGCTCTGGTTCGGGGTCAGTATAGTTGTGAAAATCATATGCCTAATTGTGAATTTCATCCCTTTAGAGATTGTGGGCCCAAATGCAAATTAGGGTTCACTTGACCTAATTGAATTAAATGCACAAATTAAGGTTCGCATTATGATTAAATGAAAAGACGGAAGAGTCGGAAATAAATGTGCTAGACCCGGGAGAAGCCTCCACATGTCCCGAGGAAGAAGACTCATGGAGGCGGCTCATTTTTGGGAATTGATTGAGGGATTGGATTGGTGGCTAGAAGGACGGGGTAATATGGGCATTATTCTAATGACTAAAGGGTATTTCTGGAATTTCCCTAAAAACATGTGCCTTGCACATGAATACTTTCCAGAAAATCCTATAAATACCCCTTCCATTCCATTTGGAAGGGGACTTCTCTTCAGACTCAAGACTTGGACTCTTGGAAGATCAAAGGAACCCTTTTTGGTGACTTAAAGGCTTGGAGATTCCACCTAAAAGTACTAAAGGGGTTTGGACATTCTCTCAACTCGGAGGACTCAAGAAGGCTCTTTGGAATCCCTGCTACCCTAACACGGTTCCCGGATTCTAGGAGTTCTACCACGCGACGTTGGAGTAATCGCCCACCTGTCCTTCTCCCCTCTTCAATCAATCAATCAATTCCGTGCTCTTCGTGGATTTCTCTCCTCCTTAGTCAACACGAAACCCTAATCCTAGCAAGGTACGATTTCCTTGCCCACAAAGATAAATGCTTTTTTAGCAACTCTATTTTAGGTCAACTTACAAATGAGCCACTAAATATATTTTTTTCTATACAGTCAACTCACTGAACTTTTGTTTACTTACAAACCATTACAAAAACCATTAAGTCCTTTGACTTTTAGGGAATTTGACACATCATTGCTGAGTTATAAAAAAATAGCTGATGTGGCAAAATTATACCGAAAATAATAATAGTAATAATAATAATAATCACAATAACAATAAATAATAATAATAATAAAGAATAATAATAATCGTAGTAATAATAATAATAATAATAATAATAGTAATAAATAATAATAATAATAATAATAATAAGAAAAATAAAAATAATAGTTGTAACGCCCCCAAAATCGGGACAATTTATCTTCCCGATCTTGTGCGTTAATATTATCCTGTTCTAGCTTTTAAAACATTATTTAATGTTAAAATAGCTAAAGATGCGGAATAAATTTTTTTTAATGTTATAATTTTGCACTACAGGCTAATTGTATAACAAATAATCAACAGTTCATCTTTGCACTACAGGCCAAAGATATACAACTGTAAAACCAATAATGCTGAAACTCAGCTTAATAGTATCACGACCACGAATTATCCATGCACTACAGGCCAAGGATATTCGTGTTTTCCATTACGGTCATAATCATACCGAATAATCTCTGGTCATAATCATACCAAGTCCATCTATGCACTACGGCCAAAGATGACTTTTACCACATCATTTATAACATTACGGTCATGATTATACCGAATAATCCCTGGTCATAATCATACCAAGTTCATCTATGCACTACAGGCCACAGATGACTTTCAACAAAATATAAACATGAGAATGAGGTATTGACGTATATAGGATTTCAAACCTCTTAGAAACATTCGCGTCATTTGCTCCTCATTATCGACCAAATGGGATGCAAACCAGGCTAACTCCGCAAACTTAGCCTCGTACTGCGATATGGTCATATTATTTTGCTCCATTGTTTATCTCAATATTTTTAGATGCCCTTTTCAAATACTGTCACAAAACAAGGGTTAATTAACATATCACATATTATCCCTATACTCTGACCGACCAATTAAATACCAAATAAACTTAGGTAGGTCATACTAGCGAAGGAATTCCCCGTCTCTCCCTTCCTAGTTCTTATCTCACATCTCAGCCAGAGATCATATTCCTAAGCTTTGATACCAACTGTGACGCCCCCAAAATTAGGTATACATCACCCATCTTGAGTCGCCCAATACATGGTACAAAATAATAGAATAATTTCACCATGTATGCAGTACTTTGCATTTATAGGTTATTCCAACATAATAATAAGGAATGGAATAACAGAAGAATATCACCAAGTATAGGGTAGCCCCCGTATACAGGTTATTCCAATAAAATAATAAAGAATGGAATAACATAAGGATTTCACCAAGTATGGGTATGCCGCGTATACAGGTTATGTATAGGGTATGCCACATATACAGGTTATTCCAACAGAATAATAAAGAATGAAATAACAAAATTTCTCTTCATGAATAAGAAAGAATAACACCCCTTACGGGTACAACAAATAATATACCTTACCGTAAAAGACACTGGATATCGAAGTAGGGAAGTAGCAGAATACTCTTTCTTCTCTCTCTATAATTTCTCTCTCAGAGTTTCAATTGAATTAAGTAAGAAATAATGAAGGAATGAGCTTTTATTTATAGAAAAACTGAAAGTGGCTCTTGGTCTTAACGAAGGGTCAAAATGACTCTTGGTAATATTGAAGAGACAATTACTATTTGCGAAGGGGCAAATGACACTTGAGACACCGAAGGGGCAAATGACTCTTGAAACACCTAAGGGGCAAATAACCCTTGAAAAACTGAAGGGGCAAATAACTCTTGGAAAACTGAAGGGACAAATAACCCTTGGAAAACTGAAGGGACAAATAACCCTTGGAAAACTAAAGGGACAAGTTACTATTAAAACTTTAAATCAACGATCCATATTGATTTTACTATTATAATTTCATCCAACGGACTGAAAAATTAGCATATGAATAGTAACTCGTGAATAGTAACTCATGAATAGTAACTCGTAAATAGTAATTCATGAATAGTAACTCATGAATAGTAATTTGTGAATAGTACTCTGATACAAAAAGTGCTCCAAATACCCGAGTGAATAATACTAGAGTGAATAGTAACTGGGTATTTTATGACAACTTGTCTACTTTGAAAAATTTTCACATATCACCCTTAACTTTAACCTTTTATCAATTTAACCATTTACTAAAATAGAAAAATTGAATACTTTTATTTCATAAAATTTGGGGTCTCACAATCTCCCCTCCTTATAAAATTTTGCCCTCGAAATTTATGTACCTGGTAGTTCGAAGAGATGAGGACACCTTCAATACCTTTATCGTTGAAAACATTAAATTCATCTTTGCACTACAGGCCAACTATATAACAAATAATCAACAGTTCATCTTTGCACTACAGGCCAAAGATATACAATCAGACACCAATAATCTTGAGACTCAAATTTTAATAGTATCACGACCACGAATTACCCATGCACCTACAAAAGCCAAGGATATTCGTGTGTTTTCCATTACTGATCATGATTATACCGAATAATCCCTGGTCATAATCATACCAAGTCCATCTATGCACTACGGCCAAAGATGACTTTTACCACATCATTTATAACCTTACGGTGATGATTATACCGAATAATCCCTGGTCATAATCATACCAAGTTCATCTATGCACTACAGGCCACAGATGACTTTCAACAAAATATAAACATGAGAATGAGGTATTGACGTATATAGGATTTCAAACCTCTTAGAAACATTCGCGTCATTTGCTCCTCATTATCGACCAAATGGGATATGGTCATATTATTTTTCTCCATTGCTTATCTCAACATTTTTAGATGCCCTTTTCAAATACTGTCACAAAACAAGGGTTAATTAACATATCACATATTATCTCTATACTCTGACCTACCAATTAAATACCAAATAAACTTAGGTACGTCATACTAGCGAAGAAATTCCCCGTCTCTCCCTTCCTAGTTCTTATCTCACATCTCAGCCAGAGATCATATCCCTAAGCTTTGATACCAACTGTGACGCCCCCAAAATTAGGTATACATCACCCATCTTGAGTCGCCAAATACATGGTAAAAAATATAAATACAAACTTAACTATACAGCTGTCGTGTAAAATACGACAAAACATAAACTGAGAGTTTAAACAAGAATACTTCCTTCTAGAAAATATCCATTCTCAATGGAGTTCTCATAGATAGTATACAAACTCAAAGTCAGTCCTCGTTATATTTATTGTCACACTATTTAACAGAATAGTGAGGACTACTAATGCTATCATCTAGACCGTCACTCCTTTTCCCGACTCGTCCCAGCTATATTCTCATTTCCTAAAGAGAACAATGAAAGAAAGGGTGAGCTCAACTAGCCCAATTAAAAAATATTATGACTAAGATAATGCGAATAAATTATCAATAGTCTTCAACAATGTTAAACTGATAAAATACAATAGACATCAAGTTTAACTGCTAAATGAACAAGCAATCCATTAGAAGAGTCAAGTAGAGAATAAAATCTAATATCTTCTATGTTTTAAAAGGTTTTCATCAATTTTATCGCTAAGACTCAAATTTTAATAAATAAACCACATCATCGAATCATCCTCGCACTACTTGCCAAGGATATTCATTAAATCATCAATGGTCATGACTATACCGAATAATCCTTGGTCATAATCATACCAAGTCCATCTCTCGCACGTAAGCGAAAAAATATACAACAATAAATAACATGACCCATCTTCGCATATACGTAAGCAAAGATAACTTTCATCACCATATATATAAGCATGAGGATGATGACAATGATATAAGCATTAATCAAACTAAAACAAGGATAAATATTAAAGACATTAACTTTATCCAAATATTATCAATCACATAATAAATTCATAATCTAATCATTGTTAATATCATAACAATATTTTAATCACTTCTTAAACTTATAAACAATTTATTTCAGATTGTTTACACTTTACCAAATAATGCATTTAATCATTCAAACATGTCATACTCATAATATTTCATCACCAATGATCAAATTCCTTATCAACAATCTACATATACCTTATATAGGATTTCCAAGCCATAAAATCCTATCTTCCAACTTTGTTACTTCACATAACACATTTAACTCATATGTTCAGAATTAAACTATTTTCATGAAAATACCAAATCAGTCCCAAAAATATTTCTTTTCTGGAATTTAGCATAATTTAGTCCCATAATGAACATATATTTTTCTCGGAATTTTTAAAATTCATTTACTATTTTTCAAAAATTAATTTCTAATTAATTCCTTAAGAAATTAGCTACCTTAAGTTTAACTTCAAAAATTCCAAAATCTTGGCAGAATCTTACACATGTTAACGTGAACTTCCAGTTTAAATTTCATGGTCATCGAAGTTATAAAACTCTGGTTATAGCGTTTTTCGTCGGAAAAACCTAAATATTGAAATGGTCGTAACTTGCTCATTTTAAGTCAGAATGAGCTCATTTTTGGACAGGAGGTACTTTATACCATATACTTTCATGTTCCCAAAAGGCCAGAATTTTTTCACAAAATAAGTGGCAAAAAAGCAAATTACTTTAAAAAACGCGAAGGTAGCTTTTTTCGTTAGATTGGCACTTTGCACTCCTTTTGCTAAAATCGGTCCACAATTTGAAAATATACAACACATTTTCTAGTGATTCCACTTGGATTAGTTAGGTAACTCATAGATCTAACTCTAGGACTTGACCATACTCAAAAATGCGAAATATAATAGGAGATATGGTCAATTGAATTTCAAGTTCTATTTTCATCAAAATCTAATTTTTCAACCCTTTGTGATTTCTAAGAAACTTTCATGTTTTCACATAATAACCAACATAGCTCATCATAACACTTACTAATACTTCATATACCCATGATTTTCATCAATCCAATGCTTTTATTATGACTCTCATCATAATCAACGTAAACAGATATTTTTCACAATTTAATAAGGAATGAATACAAAGGATCATTCACCATGCATGTGGCAATCCACACAAACAGGTTATTCCAACATAATAATAAAAAATGGAATAACAGAAGGATTCACCATGCATGCGATAGAGACCGCACAGACAGGTTATTCCCAACAGAATAATGAATAACGGAACCAGGTCCGGTAAAATTCACACCGACAGGATATTCCAACAGAATAATAAATGCGGAATAATAAATAATGGAACCAGGTCAGGTGAAATTCACACCGACAGGATATTCCGACAGAATATTAAATGCGGAAAAATAAATAATGGAAACAGGTCCGGCGTAAAGCACAGACAAGATATTCTGACAGGATAATAAAGAATGGAATAATAGAATAATTTCACCATGTATGCAGTACTTTGCATTTATAGGTTATTCCAACATAATAATAAGGAATGGAATAACAGAAGAATATCACCAAGTATAGGGTAGCCCCCGTATACAGGTTATTCCAATAGAATAATAAAGAATGGAATAACATAAGGATTTCACCAAGTATGGGTATGCCGCGTATACAAGTTATGTATAGGGTATGCCACATATACAGGTTATTCCAACAGAATAATAAAGAATGAAATAACAAAATTTCTCTTCATGAATAAGAAAGAATAACACCCCTTACGGGTACAACAAATAATATACCTTACCGTAAAAGACACTGGATATCGAAGTAGGGAAGTAGCAGAATACTCTTCTTCTTTCTCTCTATAATTTCTCTCTCTAGAGTTTCAGTGAATTCGTAAGAAATAATGAAGGAATGAGCTTTTATTTATAGAAAAACTGAAAGTGGCTCTTGGTCTTAACGAAGGGTCAAAATGACTCTTGGTAATATTGAAGAGAAAATTACTATTTGCGAAGGGGCAAATGACTCTTGAGACACCGAAGGGGCAAATGACTCTTGAAACACCTGAGGGGCAAATAACCCTTGGAAAACTGAAGGGGCAAATAACCCTTGAAAAACTGAAGGGACAAATAACCCTTGGAAAACTGAAGGGACAAATAACCCTTGGAAAACTAAAGGGACAAGTTACTATTAAAACTTTAAATCAACGATCCATATTGATTTTACTATTATAATTTCATCCAACGGACTGAAAAATTAGCACATGAATAGTAACTCGTGAGTAGTAACTCATAAATAGTAACTCGTGAATAGTAACTCATGAATAGTAACTCGTGAATAGTAACTCGTGAATAGTACTCTGATACAAAAAGTGCTCCAAATACCCGAGTGAATAATACTGGAGTGAATAGTAACTGGGTATTTTATGACAACTTGTCTACTTTGAAAAATTTTCACATATCACCCTTAACTTTAACTTTTTATCAATTTAACTATTTACTAAAATAGAAAAATTAAATACTTTTATTTCATAAAATTCGGGGTCTCACAATCTCCCCTCCTTATGAAATTTTGCCCTCAAAATTTACGTACATGGTAGTTCGAAAAGATGAGGACACCTTCAATACCATTATCGTTGAAAACATTAAATTCATTTTTGCACTACAGGCCAACTATATAACAAATAATCAACAGTTCATCTTTGCACTACAGGCCAAAGATATACAATCAGAAACCAATAATCTTTGAGACTCAAATTTTTAATAGTATCACGACCACTTAATTATCCATGCACTTACAAAAGCCGAGGATATTCGTGTTTTCCATTCTATCATGATTATACCGAATAATCCCTGGTCATAATCATACCAAGTCCATCTATGCACTACGGCCAAAGATGACTCTTACCACATCATTAATAACATTACGGTCATGATTATTCCGAATAATCCATTGTCATAATCATACCAAGTTCATCTATGCACTACAGGCCACAGATGACTTTCAACAAAATATAAACATGAGAATGAGGTATTGACGTATATAGGATTTCAAACCTCTTAGAAACATTAGCGTCATTTGCTCCTCATTATCGACCAAATGGGATATGGTCATATTATTTTGCTCAATTGCTTATCTCAACATTTTTAGATGCCCTTTTTAAATACGTCACAAAACAAGGGTTAATTAACATATCACATATTATCCTTATACTCTGACCGACTAATTAAATACCAAATAAACTTAGGTAGGTCACACTAGCGAAGGAATTCCTCGTCTCTCACTTCCTAGTTCTTATCTCACATCTCAGCCAGAGATCATATTCCTAAACTTTGATACCAACTGTGACGCCCCCAAAATTAGGTATACATCACCCATCTTTTGTCGTCAAATACATAGTACAAAATACAAATACAAACTTAACTATACAGCTGTCGTGTAAAATACGACAAAACATAAACTGAGAGTTTAAACAAGAATATTGCCTTCTAAACAATATCCATTCTCAATGGAGTCCTCATAGATGATATACAAACTCAAATTAGGTCCTCGTTACATTTATTGTCACACTATTTAATGAGAATAGTGAGGACTACTAATCTTATCATCTGGACCGTCACTCCTTTTCCCAACTCGTCCCAGCTATATTCTCATTTCCTAAAGAGAACAATGAAAGAAAGGGTGAGCTCAACTAGCCTAGTAAAAAATATTATGACTAAGATAATGCAGAATAAATTATCAATAGTCTTCAACAATGTTAAACTGATAAAATACAATAGACATCAAGTTTAACTGCAGCGGAACAAGCAATCCATTAGAAGAGTCAAGTAGAGAATAAAATCTACTATCTTCTATGTTTTAAAAGGTTTTCATCAATTTTTATCGCTAAGACTCAGCTTAATAAATAAACCACTTCATCGAATCATCCCTGCACTACGGGCCAAGGATATTCATTAAATCATCAATGGTTATGACTATACCGAATAATCCTTGGTCATAAATATACCAAGTCCATCTCTGCACGTAAGCCAAAAATATACAACAATAAATAACAGCCCATCTTCGCACGTAAGCCAAAGATAACTTTCATCACCATATATATAAGCATGAGGATGATGACAATGATATAAGCATTAATCAAACTAAAACAAGGATAAATATTAAAGACATTAACTTTATCCAAATATTATCAATCACATAATAAATTCATAATCTAATATTGTCAATATCATAACAATATTTTAATCACTTCTTAAACTTATAAACAATTTATTTCAGTTGTTTACACTTTACCAAATAATGCATTTAATCATTCAAACATGTCATACTCATAAGATTTCATAACCAATGATCAAATTCCTTATCAACAATCTACATATACCTTATATAGGATTTTCAAGCCATAAAATCCTATCTTCCAACTTTGTTACTTCACATAACACATTAAACTCATATGTTCGTAACTAAACTATTTTCATGAAAAATACTAAATCAGTCCCAAAAATATTTCTTTTCTTGGATTTAGCATAATATAGTCCCATAATGAACATATATTTTTCTCGGAATTTTTAAAATTCATTTACTATTTTTCAAAAATTAATTTCTAATTAATTCCTTAAGAAATTAGCTACCTTATGTTTAACTCCAAAAATTCCCAAATCTTGGCAGAATATTACACATGTTAACGTGAGCTTTCAGTTTAAATTTCATGGTCATCGGAGTTATAAAACTCCGGTTATAGCATTTTTCATTGGAAAAACCTAAATACTGAAATGGTCATAACTTGCTCATTTTAAGTCAGAATTAACTCATTTTTGGACAGGAGGTACTTTATACCATATAATTTCATGTCCCCAAAAGGCCAGAATTTTTCTCACAAAATAAGTGGTCGAAACAGCCCTTTTAAAAACATGGACAGTAGCTTTTTCGGTATTGGCAGCTTTGCACTCCTTTCCTAAAATCTGTCCACACGAAAATATACAACACCTTTTCCAGTTATTCCACTTGGATTAGTTAGTTAACTCATAGATCTAACTCTAGGACTTGACCACACTCAAAAATTCAAAATATAATAGGAGATATGGTCAATTGAATTTCATGTTCCGTTTTCACCAAAATCTGATTTTTCAACCCTTTGTGATTTCTAAGAAACTTTCATGTTTTCACATAATAACCAACATGGCTCATCATAACACATACTAATACTTCATATACTCATGATTTTCATCAATCCAATGCTTTTATTATGACTCTCATCATAATCAACGTAAACAGATATTTTTTACAATTTAATAAGGAATGAATACAAAGGATCATTCACCATGCATATGGCAATCCACATAGACAGGTTATTTCAATATAATAATAAAAAATGGAATAACAGAAGGATTCACCATACATGCGATAGAGACCGCACAAACAGGTTATTCCCAACAGAATAATGAATAACGGAACCAGTCGGTGAAATGAAATTAATCAAGCAGGATATTCCAATGTAATAATAAATGCGGAATAATAAATAATAGAACCGTGTCGTGAAATTCACATTCTAAGCGAGGATATTCGGCTGTAATATTAAATGCGGAATAATAAATAATGGAACCAGGTCCAGCGTAAGGCACAGACAAGATATTCTGATAGAATAGTAAAGAATGGAATAATAGAAGAATTTTACCATGTATACAGTACTTTGCATTTATAGGTTATTCCAACATAATAATAAGGAATGGAATAACAGAAGAATATCACCAAGTATAGGGTAGCCCCCGTATACAGGTTATTCCAATAGAATAATAAAGAATAGAATAACATAAGGATTTCACCAAGTATGGGTATGCCGCGTATACAGGTTATGTATAGGGTATGCCACATATATAGGTTATGTATAGGGTATGCCACATATACAGGTTATTCCAACAGAATAATAAAGAATGGAATAACAAAAGTTCTCTTCATGAATAAGAAAGAATAACACTCCTTACGGGTACAACAAATAATATCCCTTACCGTAAAAGACACTGGATATCGAAGTAGTGAAGTAGCAGAATACTCTTCTTCTTTCTCTCTATAATTTCTCTCTCTAGAGTTTCAGTGAATTAGTAAGAAATAATGAAAGAATGAGCTTCTATTTATAGAAAAACTGAAAGTGGCTCTTGGTCTTAACGAAGGGTCAAAATGACTCTTGATAATATTGAAGAGACAATTACTATTTGCGAAGGGACAAATGACTCTTGAGACACCGAAGGGACAAATGACTCTTGAAACACCTAAGGGGCAACTAACCCTTGGAAAACTGAAGGGGCAAATAATCCTTGGAAAATTGAAGGGACAAATAACCCTTGGAAAACTGAAGGGACAAGTTACTATTAAAACTTTACATCAACGATCCATATTGATTTTACTATTATAATTTCATCCAAACAGTTTTTTAATTTTTTTCCAACTGTACCCTCTCTTGCTCAAATAGTCATAACTTTTTCGTTTCAAAAAATTTTTAAGCGATTCTTGAGCCCACGCGAAGCTAACTTTCGAGGATACAACTTTCATTCTTTGACCATTTCCAAATTCAAAACACAGAATTCCAGCAAATTCATGCAAGGGGACTGCACCGAATTTGTTAGACAGATTTAACACCACTGCTTTGAACGGGCATAACTCGTTGCTCCGAAGTCGGAATTAGTCCGTTCTGGAGTCTATGGAAAGCTTATGCAATGTACTATAACATACCAAAAGCCCAAAATTTTCTAAACATCCTAGCTAACCCCGAATTTTCATTTTATGGTCAATAGTTCACAAATTTTGGGTTTTCGCGACCTTATTACTTCTAGCTCATATACCAACTTAGAACAAGTTATATATCGTATATAAGACTGTATTTAATTGTTATAAAATTTTCATTTTGGAATCTTTAAGCTACTCAAAACAGTGGTCAATAATAGCTTTTCAACTTTGACAAATAACAGGAACAATGTCTTTAAATAGTATTTATAAAAAGAATACCAACCCAAATTTGGTTCTTAAATACATGGTTTCAAAGGCTCATATCATCACTGTTTCCACAGATTCCTTTCACATTCAGGGTTCATAACTTGCTTTTATAATCACTTGGATTGATTTACTCATCTTAGCTATCCACATAAAACACATATACTTATTGCCCCATCCAGTCTACTGTTGCCTTCTAGGCGGCAGCCTTGTTCATTGCACACTATCATGAAGTTATTCCAAGCTTTTAATACATACTAGTAATACACTCATTTGTTACTTAAGCACCATAGTTAAGCAGATTTAAAAGTCTAATTGTGTTTAACCAAACTCAAAGAAAGCCTCATGGTTGCTATGCCAGGTTGCTGCTGTCGTGGGCAATAGTTGTACTAACTTCTTTATGCCATCTTTGGCTTAAAATTGAGTTTTTGTTTTCCTTTCGTATTTTTAAACTCTATATTTATTAATATATGTAGATTATTCATTTTTTCCAACTTTGGTTCTACTCTATTATCGGACTTCTAGTCACTACAAATCACTTGGGACTTTTTTAAAGAAGCACATGGTGTGCATAGTTTTGATTTACCATATTCATAGCCATAGGTTTATACTATACATCCTTATTATCTTCCTTATTACTCCACTGTACCCAACCTATCTCCTTGTGCCTAATTTCCAAACATAGAAGTAGCATGACAGTAGCATAACAGTCATTTTATAAAAATGGAGATTAGTATCACGCCCATAGCATGTATCAATAGTAGTCCATTAACCATTAATAGATGGTTTTATTATCTGTAAAATGAAATGGAATTGGGATGACCCGAGTTTGTATACCTTGGAGGTCTTTTAGACAAGATACTTTAATGCTCAACTCCCTTGCCCGAGCTCTACCTCTCTCTTTCTATATGTTACTGCTTTGGAGACTCATGAATTGTGAAGCTAGCCAGCTGTAATCACTGAGTTTAGTCTTATATGGATGAGTTTTCTTACTTTGGCTAGTTACTCTCCTGACCACTAAGTTTGGCCATATATGGTTGAGTCTGGCCTCTCTATTAATTAGCCTCCCCTGCCTCTCCTAGCTCCTATATTGGCCTCTACCATGTCATGTATAATGCTCAGCTCATCATTACACTCCTAGCAGTCTACTTGACCCCTATGTAGCTTATCATGTCACAGCCTTATCCCCAGCCATCCTATGCATTCTAGCCTCTAACTAACTTCTTAACTGACTGCTACTTACTGAATTGGAACTAACTAACTTATTTAGCTTGCAAATACAAACCTTGTTCACTTATTAAAAGGGCTCAGCTCTTTTTTCACTTCCTGTGGGCTACCGGATTGGGCTTAGCACAAGCTGGGCATGGTTTTGTTTGGGCTTAAAGCATTTATCAATAAGCAATAACTCATACTCTAGAAAATAATAAAGAAGGCTTGCAAACATACATAGTAATATTAATATGACCCAATAACTTAATATGGACTCTCATTACATATATCCATATACATGAATTTTCTCTATCACATTTATTTTATCTAGCAAATTAACATAATTAGCATATACTTCTTTTAATGATGGTTTCATGTAATTAAGTAGACTTATTTGAGTACTCATCACTTTCATTCTTTACTACCAAATAATACTTTTTGAATGAAATAAATTATTTCACAGTATAATTATTCCCAATACACAAATGTAGCTTCATGTCAGGAATATTTCATAACTAAGCCATGTTGGCTTTCCTTTTCATTTTGATATCGAAATATCATTTTAATAATGTATATTATTCTTCTCTTCCTTTAATAAATTGCCCCTACAATTTATAAATATATAATACCAATATATTTATTAAGCATAAGCATCACATATTGCATAGTTCATACCCATTTATGAAATATAATATCATACAACATATTATCTAATAAGAATTTTGTTTATTTAATTCTTATTTTAATATTACCCAAAATTTGGGTTATCACATTTTTTTCCCTTATAAAGATTCCGTCCCCGAGATCACAATACCGAAACATTCTTAATCGGGTTAGGTCTTATTCTTTCTTGTAACCTTATCATTGAATTATTTCAACATACCATTTTCTTAGATTTTTCTTTAAAATATTAAATAAATCATCTATTTTCACTCCAAGTTTTAAACTTTAACCTTTAATTTAATCATTCAAGATGTTTTAAATTTTTGGGTTGTCACATTTACCCCTTCTTCTAAGAATTTCGTCCCCGAAATTATAGTCTACTAATCTTTTCTCCTCCTATTCACCGAAAATAGGTTTTCAATTTAACCTTTACATTTTCCTCCTCTGAGGATTTCTCTTCTATCATCTCATTCAACCATTTCTACCCTTTTTAGGAAGTTAAAAAAAACTTTTCATATTATGTTGAGGGGTCATATAGACCATGAACTCTCAGGTTTAACGGTATTCACCGTAACCAATTCTATAAACATGTTGTACTAGGTGATCAGCCTAGTACAGATACAAGAGCGTTAGGTGATCAGCTTATCGTACCCTACGTCGTGCACAACGTATCAATCTTGTTTAGCCGCTACTAGATTGGATTATCCAATCGGGGTTGTTCACCTCAGACTTAGCATAAGATTCCGTACCAAAACAATTTGGTTCGGGATAAATTCTCAAAAAAATACATGAATTTTCATAAACATTTGTCTAGCTGAATCAAATAGCTTAGACGCATATTAATAATTCGAACATCAATCGAAACATTTGTCTAACCACTATAATTGGCATTGACTTTTCTTTAACTGGTTTAAAATTCTGAAAATCATTTTATGACGTCATGATATCTTGACCGATTTACAAAATTCGTTTGAGGATTTCATTATTTGGTGATTTTATCATACTACATTATACCATAGTGGTTCGACGATCCTTAGATCACATCCAACACTAAGTAATCTTGCATTGATGACTCCATCGTTTTTATCATCTCTGCACCAGGTTCCATGATGCATTGATGATATATAAAATACATTTTGATATATTTCAAATCATTTTTGTCTAGCCGAAGCAATTAGAATAGACTCTTCTTTAAATGGATCAAAACTATTGAAAATCAATTTTAGGGTTATCATGTCGTAACAGATAACGAGATGTTAGTGGTTCACAGTCCACATACACAACTTTGGCACCGTAGGTTACTGATAACAAAATTCGTTTTTAAAGGCACCATAGTGCGAATTTAGCTTGATGTCAAAAATTTTGAAGTCTAACATAGCTAGAAGATTTGGAATACTTATGTTTCCACCATCAACTTCAATTTCTCTAATGATCCATTGCTTAATAAGTCTATCTATTCATATCATCCTCAATACTCCATTCACACTTAGTTATACCCCAGTTCATCAAACTTACTACACTTTGGAAATCCAAGAACTTGCCATAATCATATGAGTTTAGAAACTTAACCTAGTCAGACCATAGGCGTCCATTCGCTGAGGGGTTCAAAACATACCATATGATTATGAGTCACGAACTTACCATATGCATTAATTTTAAGAACCATACCTAATCTTAATATCATCTAACCTAATCTCATATCCTCTACCTATCCGTCATACACATGAGAAAAGAATCACCTTCTCAACAGGTATATAGCAGATAGCGCGACACAAAAATTTTAATGATTATCACTGCCAGAAGCTAAGTGGTTGTTACACCAAGTACAATTCCCCGCCCATACAAAGAACCATACAACTTAGCTGCTGACATGAGTCCTCAATTGAAATCCCACCCAATTCTAACTTCCTCTTACTTGATACGAATTTTATTTAATCCGTATCTCATCATCTACAACTCTTTTTTGAGTTTGCATAGTACCATTTCATAGTACATTCTCTTTATAGCGTCAAGCTATATCATTCTAATCATTTAACATATCATATGTTATTCAACAATTCAATCTGATCACGTCGTGATCTTATTTTATAATCGTGTTATATTATGATTCTCTTCTATCTTATGATCGTTTTGTTTTGCGATCTCCTTTCCTTTTATACTTTTAGTCTTATACTCTATCTATTCATTATTACTTTGTCTTTAACATCAGAGTTAGGTAACTCTGGATCATTATAACTTTTCAAGATTCTTCTTTTAATCTTATTTACTAAATAATAAATTTTCCAAATTCATCTCTTAACAAATTAAACTCTATTTGAGTTTATTCCTTATCCTCATCTCTACGGTTATAGCCTAAGGTACACCTACCTAAGGTTTATAACCTCTGACTTTGATACTAATCAGAACGCCCCAAAATCGGGACAATTTCTCTTCCCGATCTTGTGCGTTAATATTATCCTGTTCTAGCTTTTAAAACATTATTTAATGTTAAAATAGCTAAAAATGCGGAATAATTTTTTTTTTTCATTCATTCATTCCCTGAATCGCAACCTTTACAATTCTTCTTTATACTAGATTCATATTATATGATTTATTTAGCCTGAGGAGATATGAGTATAAATATACAATTCATTCTTTCAAGCATATCCCCCTTTTTAGAACAAATAATCTTCATCTATCGAATAATTCAACAATTTACACATTTTTGATTTACACATGAAAATACCATCAAATGATTCAAAACAATCTCAATTAAATCACTAGTCTTCTTTTCATGCGCTCCTAATCACGATAGATCGCATCATAGCTTTAACTCCGCAAATTAAACAAGATTGAACGACGACTACCAAAGTAAGTCTAACGATCTATCATGCATCACATAACACATAAGTTTCACATTCAGTTCATGCATTTATATTCTTGGTGTTCAAGCATATTACAAATACATTATCACATTTATGTCCTGCTGATAGTAACATACATGCCATAGTATACTACACATGTCATGTACGTGTCATTCATTGCACATATATATTGAGTTCCCCGACTCAATTCAATAATTAGTCATAATTTGACATTCATCATTCACAAAGTAAATAATGCAGTTCATAAGTATTATCATGCTAACAGTTATCTATAGCATTTATAAGTCCACATAAATAAACTGAGAAACTTGCCTTGAGTGCTATTTAATGTTATAACTTATCTCGCTTCGGTGAGGATCCTACACAAATTGAGTATATATTCATACACATATTAGTTTCACATATAAATTCACATACTTAATGTAAACTAATTTTTATTTTACATTAAGTATAATCTTTTTGCTCGTCTTAAACCGTTCCACATTTTTTTAGAAACTTTTATCTGTTATAACCCTTTTTATGCACAAAAAGGTTCTCTCATAGTTTTAGTATATAAATACTTTACATCTCTCAAGTATAGACCATTTATATACCATTTTAAGAATATATTTCATCTTTCTTCCTTCGTGTGTTATGTATGTTAGATCATTCAACATATTTAGATACTTATTATTATGCAGTATTAGTAAAAATATACTTGCATTTCATAATAGTTGTTACAACATAATTCTTCTTATGCTTGAGCTTTACAATTTTGGTTAGTTACTTCTCAATTTGTATTCTCAAAACACTGTAGCAATTTCATATTTGTCCTACAATATTATTGATATTGCTTTGAGTGAGCATTCCCCTGCTCCCCATTCCCTGGGCAAAAAAGAGAAAAAAAATATTTTATAACAAAAATATAAAATCAGACTGTTATAACAAGCCTCAGTTTTAGAAAACCTCAATCTGTGTGAATGGAATTCTAAAGTCATTTTATGAATATTTTTTTCAATTTATATCTTAATGTTCCTTATCAACACAATTTTTTTTTTGTTTCTCTCATCATGCACAAGTAATCCATATAAAAAGAAAACATTTACTAAATACAGTTTAGCCTAGTGTAAAATATTCCCGAACACATGGTATAGATTGTTGTAGATCAAGTTCAACATGCATAGTAACAATTCTGTAGTTTACAACACCATATTTATTAAACATCTTAGCCAATCTAGCTATTCAAATACATTAATTAAAATTCACCACTTATAATCGGACTATGCTTTATGTTAAAGTAACAAAAAGTCTAAGATGTTATCATATCATATAGTGATATACATGAAACATGTTGCTGGATGTTTCTAACATGTTTTACTAAAGCCTTCACTATAACTTTATTTTAGCTCCTTTTTTATTCATTCCAATTGGATTATTTCCAAAACTCGTAGGAGCACAACCCACCATTACAAAACATAATTTTTCAGTTTCAGAGCACAACGCAATTTGGTCCAAAACAGTCCACTAGTTGTCCAATTTGAACTTATTAGTCTCTAAGAGACCTTAAATCAACCACCTCATATGCAATTCATATAAAAACAGAGTTTATATATATTTTTGTACAAGTTTAGCCCAAAATCTCCTCCCTTATTACTCTTCATAACCACAACTAGTCTCCCTACCAAATCTCAGAAACTTCAATTCAATTTATTGCATTCGTCTTCAAAACAGCCCCAAAGGAATAAAACAAAACGCAGCAGCCAAACCATATTGCTCTCTGGCCTCCTTTTCCATTTTCTAGTTTGTAAATCACAAGTCCAATGGAAACCAAAATTTAGCATGTTATGAAGGGTATATCATAGTATTTTTAAAAAATATAAATCTTCTAATTTGGGCATCCTAGACAGGTTAAACAGAGGGCTAAAACTGCCATATCGAAAAAGTTTTTTAATTTTTTTCCAACTGTACCCTCTCTTGCTCAAACAGTCATAACTTTTTCGTTTTAAAATATTTTTGAGCGATTCTTGAGCCCACGCGAAGCTAACTTCTGAGGCTACAACTTTCATTCTTTGACCATTATCAAATTCAAAACACAGAATTCCAGAAAATTCGTGCAAGGGGACTGCACCGAATTTGTTAGACAGATTTAACACCACTGCTTTGAACGGGCATAACTCGTTGCTCCGAAGTCGGAATTAGTCCGTTCTAGAGTCTATGGAAAGCTTATGCAGTGTACTATAACATACCAAAAGCCCAGTATTTTCTGAACATCCTAGCTAACCCCGAATTTTCATTTTAGGGTCAACAGTTCACAATTTTTGGGTTTTTGCGACCTTATTACATCTAGCTCATATACCAAATTAGAACAAGTTATATATCGTATATAAGACTGTATTTAATGGTTATAAAATTTTCATTTTGGAATCTTTTTTGTTTGGTCAAAATAGTGGTCAATAATAGCTTTCCAACTTTGACAAAAATAATGAGAACAATGTCTTTAAATAGTATTTATAAAAAGAATACCAACCCAAATTTGGTTCTTAAATACATGGTTTCAGAGGCTCATATCATCATTGTTTCCACAAATTCCTTTCACATTCAGGGTTCATAACTTGCTTTTATAATCACTTGGATTGATTTACTCATCTTAGCTATCCACATAAAACACATATACTTATTGCCCCATCCAATCCACTGTTGCCTTCTAGGCGGCAGCCTTGTTCATTGCACACTATCATGAAGTTATTCCAAGCTTTTAATACATACTAGTAATACACTCATTTGTTACTTAAGCACCATAGTTAAGCAGATTTAAAAGTCTAATTGTGCTTAACCAAACTCAAAAAAAGCCTCATGGTTTCTTTATGTTGAAGTTTCACGTCTTGCAAGAAAGTGAAATTTATCTTAACTTCTTCATGCCATCTTTGGCTTAAAATTGAGTTTTTCGTTTTCCTTTCGTATTTTTAAACTCTATATTTATTAATATATGTAGATTATTCAGTCTTTTTCCAACTTTGGTTCTCGCTTATTATCGGACTTCTAGTCACTACAAATCACTTGGGACTTTTTTAGCAAGCACATGGTGTGTGCAGTTTTGATTTACCATATTCATAGCCATAGGTTTATACTATACATCCTTATTATCTTCCTTATTACTCCACAACCCAACCTATCTCCTTGTGCCTAATTTCCAAACATAGCATAGAGCATAGCATGACAAGAAGATATGATCATTTTATAAAATGGAGATTAGTATCACATGACCATATGGTGATCAATAGTAGTCCATTAACCATTAATAAATGGTTTTATTATACAGAAATGAAATGGAATTGGAATGACCAGAGTTTGCATACCTTGACAGTCTTTGAGACAAGATACTTTAATGCTCAACTCCCTTGCCCGAGCTCTACCTCTCTCTTTCTATATGTTACTGCTTTGAAGACTCATGAATTGTGAAGCTAGCCGGCTCTAATCACTGAGTTTAGTCTTATATGGATGAGTTTTCTTACTTTGGATAGTTACTCTCCTGACCACTAAGTTTGGCCATATATGGCTGAGTCTGGCCTCTCTATTAATTAGCCTCCCCTGCCTCTCCTAGCTCCTATATTGGCCTCTACCATGTCATGTATAATGCTCAGCTCATCATTACACTCCTAGCAGTCTACTTGACCCCTATGTAGCTTGTCATGTCACAACCTTATCCCCAGCCATCCTATGCATTCTAGCCTCTAACTAACTTGTTAACTGACTGCTACTTACTAACTTGGAACTAACTAACTTATTTAGCTTGCAAATACAAACCTTGTTCACTTATTAAAAGGGCTCAGCTCTTTTTTCACTTCCTGTGGGCTACCGAATTGGGCTTAGCACAAGCTGGGCATGGTTTTGTTTGGGCTTAAAGCATTTATCAATAAGCAATAACTCATACTCTAGAAAATAATAAAGAAGGCTTGCAAACATACATAGTAATATTAATATGACCCAATAACTTAATATGGACTCTCATTACATATCCATATACATGAATTTTCTCTACCACATTTATTTTATCTGGCAAATTAACATAATTAGCATATACATCTTTTAATGATGGTTTCATGTAATTAAGTAGACTTATTTGAGTACTCATCATTTTCCTTCTTTACTACCAAATAATACTTTTTGAATGAGATAAATTATTTCACTGTATAATTATTCCCAATACACAAATGTAGCTTCATGTCAGGAATATTTCATAACTAAGCCATGTTGGCTTTCCTTTTCATTTTGATATCGAAATATCATTTTAATAATGTATACTATTCTTTTCTTCCTTTAATAAATTGCCCCTACAATTTATAAATATATAATACCAATATATTTATTAAGCATAAGCATCACATATTACATAGTTCATACCCATTTATGAAATATAATATCATATAACATATTATCTAATAAGAATTTTATTTATTTAATTCTTATTTTAATATTACCCAAAATTTGGGTTATCACATTCTTTCCCCCTTATAAAGATTCCGTCCCCGGGATCACAATACCGAAACATTCTTAATCGGGTTAGGTCTTATTCTTTCTTGTAAACTTATCGTTGAA